>JALIZF010001935.1:1587500-2098701 GCA_029948255.1 Telmatactis stephensoni
TAAAGCCAACGCAGTCAGGTATATAAAGCTCAGTAAAACCGTAAAAACCTAGCTACTTTAAATGCCACGGCGTATGGGCAGCAAGAGACGCGGAACGACGTAAGATCACAACCTAAGAAACATTAACTTTGCAGTCAAAGAATAAATATTTAAAATATTTCTTTCTGATTAAAGCAAATTAAAATTTATGGTAAAATTGCAATTAATAATAAAGTCATTTTCATTTATACTGGGCTCTGCGTACTTAGAAATTAAATAAAAAATTAAGGCCAAACTTGATGAAATGAAACTTAACTGGTTCGTGCATGAAATTTTAGACATTTTAGGTAAGGTAGAATATTTTTGGATCAGCTTTTTTTTACAAAGCCATTTATATATTTCTTTACTCTATATAACACCAGAGATATATCTATACCTTCGTTTCAGCTGCTATTCTTGCTATCCGTGTCGTCTTTCGAGTATGCTTCAATTAAGTTGGAACCTTGACTAAGCACAACTGTATATTGGCAGTCTTGAGTACATCTGATTGGTTGGTTTGGCAGTGGATTACTGATCACTATTTAAAACCCACTTAAATGCTAACAGCAACACATGGATACCGGAATTTCGTTTCTTTTTTGCTTTTAAAGTGGAATTTCAGTTTTGTATTAGCCAACTGCTGAAATCTCCACGTGTTATTGAGTTTACTTTGTTCTTTGAAAATGTTACTCAACGTTTTATCGAATAGTTTGGCGTACTTAATTAAGTACGTGTGAGAAGCAATAGGTACGTAACGAATACACCTACGTATCTATGATTATACTAGTTTGGATCATGATTTCAGTAGCTTTTTTTTCTTTGAACTTAAAACATACATAAGACTGTGGTTCGGTAAAAATAGTTTTGGTTTTGGATCAACTAATTCTCTGAAACGTATATAGCAAAGGATTAAATTGCAAACTGAATTTAATTTTGAGCACAATGATTGACAACAGACGCGAAAAACTGCAACTGTACTTGATCAACCATGAAACTTGAAGAAATGAAAGTTAAAGAGCTTGGATTCTGATAGAGGAAAAACCATTCATTTATAGCCCGCTATTGTGTTACAAATGAACAAAGGTATATAACTAAAGGAAAGCACACGAAAGTGCTATAAAGTATTAGATATTTTTAAAGCGGTGCCGATTTTGTTAAGTAAAATACTGTTAAAGTTATGCGTGCGTGAAAATTATTTTAGAGGTTTAAAATAAGGGACGCGAATCAGTTAAGGCAAGCATGTCGTTTGAGGCACTTTAATTATGTCATTGAGTTTGAATAAATAAACATTGAATAAAACCCATGTGACTAGTCTCCTACGACGTTCTTTAATTCACGTAGTGGGCCGACAACTTAGTTGATATTTTGTCTTTATGAATTTAAGGATAATAAAAATCCTTGATTAATCTTTTGCATCGATTGCTCTTGCATGTGTACTGCTTCAGAAATGTGCACTGAAACAATAGTACACTTGACTAAATGGTTCTTTTATTTTCGCTTTCAGTCCGCCGAACCTGAGAAAACCGTGTACACTTAAAATATGTCTCGACACTCATTGCATAGTAAAAAATAGCATCAGCAAGCTCTTTTAACCAAAGCTGAAAGCACAGGCCGGTCGACCAGCCATGCACCAAAATTGTTTGACATCTATTTTCGTTTGAACTTTATTTAGTATGTATTATTTTACCAGGAATTAGAATTACAAAACACATTGAACATTTCAGACATAATCCAGCAAGTGTTCAAGGTTTTCTTAGTTTGACAGTAACTGCATCTTGGAATGATATGATCGCTCAGGTATTTCCTTTGACAGGTTGTTGTAGTTAAAGATTCTGATTTCTTTACGATCAAGAAAATGTTCCACTCGTGTCTCAAAAACTCCTGACAAGCCTGACGTTACGAAATGATTAATCAGGTTGTTCAAGTAAAGTGCATTCAGTAACGCCCCGCGCCCCACGCTAAAAATACTTTTATCAATGATTAGAATATAGATATACATAATCGATCTCAACAATATTGGCGGATTTCAAATATAGTCAATTGAAGAAACGTTGTCGGGTCTAAAAACATAGAACATAGAAGCTGAGACCGAAATGGTGCATGGGATGTGAATAATTACATTCTGATTTATTCATTTACACTGCAATTAAACGATAAAAATCGAAGCCAAACGGCCCGCCAACGCAGGTCCTGCATTTGCTTTCTGCATTTTGCATCGCAGGCAAAGTGCAAATAAATGAATAAATCGAAATATAATTATTCACATCTCATGCACCATTTCGGTCTCAGCTCCTATGTTCTATGTTCTTCAGACCTGACAACGTTTCTTCAATTGATATATCATAAATATACATTTATATAACCACATCAGTACTACTTCTACAATCTGGTAGTACAACAATTGATGTTTTTAACCCATAACAAAACAGAAACAACAATACGTTTTACTGTACCCACAACAGTTGTTTATTAAAAAATAAGTTTAAAGGGTACTGGCTTTCAGAAATAACTGAGAAGCTAAACTAAAATGCCCGAAAGCCAGGTTACCATAAATAAATCAATTATACAGTTATTTCAAAAAACGCGTATACTGAATTCTGCATTCTGTATACTGAATAGTGCTAAAGCCCGCCGCACACGTTGAGAAACTGTGTGAGGCCAAATTGCCATGCGTGGTACTTTTCTCACCGTGTGCTCTTTCTTGTTTGATATTTTTGGCCTCATGTAGCCAAAGATGCAAAATGAGAAATCGTCTTAGCTAAGTGCTTCGCGTGGCAGTTTCCTCACGCAGTTTCTCAATGTGTGCAACGGGCTTAAGATTTACAAATTGCACTGCATGTTTCATGACAGTTATTTTTCCTGAGGACCGTAACTGATAAATACACTATAATAAGCACACGGATTTTCATGCTCATTAAAAACATTTTAGGTGGTTTAAAGTCAACGAAAAGTTAGGTAAATATTGAAGCGATGTCGACGAGTTCAATCGAAGTACAAAGTACCGTCGAAAATTTTCAAAGGAATTTGGTTTGCAAACAGGCTTAAAGAAAGCGTATTAAGCTGATAGACCGAAACAGACGATAGACGACAAGATATATTCATTAATGCTAAGCAAGTTTAAATCGAACAAGAAAATGTACAGCAATTTTTTTTAATGTTGTAGTTAAAATGGCCTTCAAAGAACAATTGTATGATAACGCTATTTCTTTCGCTTGTTCATTTTCATGTGACATCAAACTTACAATCTTGAAATAAATGAAAATGAAAGATAAGTTTTCTGTGCGAACGAAAAATAAGCTAGCTGATTTACTTCTACAAGTTGCCGTTCTCGGTAGAGCGTGAAATCTGGACTTTTCACGTTGTAGTTTTGAAGAGTACGGAGAGTACGGTCGATATCTTTGCAGTTCTACACATTTGAACGTGCATTTATTGTATTTTGTAATTAAAGGCATTGTTTTATGCCGTCGTCGTCCACGTTGCCGTCGTGGTTGCGTAAGGTCCCCAGTAAAACGCTTGTGAAGCTGCCATTCAAGAGGGGGACATGGGGTATGCGGATCGGCGGATTGAGCCTAATTGTTTTACGTGCAGATTCTCGGATAATAATTTTTTTAAGAACGGATTTGCGGATTCATCCACAATGGTCAGATTCACGGATTTGAAGAAATGATCCTTTGAATACTATAATATATATGACCATGCTACTTTCGGACATGTGTGACGTATTGCGGAACAAACTTTAAATCAAAGCATCGCATGCAAATGTATAAATAAGCATTTGATGTAACATTCTTTTAAAATATAAGTTTCGAAGTGCGTTTATTACCGAAATTACGCATGCGGATTTTAATCAATTTCCCAAGCGGATTTGCGGTTTCAAACGTTTTTTCTTGCGGATTTGCGGATTTTGGCAACCCCCACGTCCCCATTAAAACTAGCCTGTGTTATAAAGGATTTTGTTCAACTGTAACGCAAACTAATTAAAACCAAAATGTACTGAAGCTGAACTTGGGCTGCCTGTGTAATGCCCGGTAATTCGACTAAACGCTCAATTAAGCGTCTTGCAAAACTAATAAAAGTACTTAACTTTACTGACGTCTGAAGCCTTCAAACGTGCCTCATAATTTGTTCTTGAAATAGGACTGTTTTGGTTATCGTCCAGCGAAGAAACAGACCGTAAAATCCACGAACAATCATCAGTGTATCTTTTGGAGTTGCAAGGAAGCTTCACAGGCTGCACAGGTTTCATGCATCGAGAAATGTTCACGGAAATGTATTCTTTTATTTACTCTCTCTGTTTATTTATGAGATCATTCTTACCATTACTGGACTTTGATTGGTTCTCTTATTTCCCCAAGGGTTTGGGACACAGCTATTAGCATCACAATGAAACTTCGCCGAATAGACTACCCCGATTAGACATTAAAATCATTAAGTGTCTAGGTAGCGCAGCGGTCTAAGGTGATATCTAAAGGTATGGTTTAGGGTCCGGATATCGTCTCCCTTCCTGGCCTTCGGGCTAAGACAACTGTTTTATGTAGCACCGGGATAGCGTGGATGGGGCCGAAATCTTCATCCGTAACGTAAGTCGATTCGATGTCTCAGCTTCTCTGAATGTCTCGGGAGAATCGTCCCAAATTTCAGTTTTAACTTTTTCCTATTTTTCAATTATCTAGTTATCTTCACTTCACTTCCGGGGGGACCGATTTAAAGATTACAGGTTCGAGCCCCGTGGAGGTGGAATGGTTTTCTTTTTTCCCCTTTTTTCCCTTCCTTTTTACCCTCTTTTTTCTTTTTTAGCTTTTTTTTCTGTCAATTTTGAGTATTTTTTATTTTTTTGCAATCTGTCTTAATAAAAATATTAAATTGCGTCATTATTAATCTATGCAAATTTTGTTCTATTTATTTCTTGAATATGTTAATGATTTTTACTTGTCTGTTTTGTATGGTAAACGTGTTTCGTGAGAGACTTTAAGGCTTCTTTGTTTCTAATTTTAATAGCAATCTGTTCACATAGTCTTGCCAATATAGTGTAATATTCTTCCCTGTGTATTGTTATTCATGAGTATGATAATGAGGTATGGGGAATCGCTCTGGCCTGGGACCAACCAAAGCCAGGCGAAGTGCCAACAAAGATTATTTGGCAACTTTGAACCCGACTTACTCGCTAAAGTGGGTGGGTGGGTGGGTCGCCAACCGTTCTTCGTCGCAACTCGAATGAACTGCATTAATTACAAGAATTGTTCTCATTTATATGCAATCCCCAGGGACCATATTACCAATTCAAATGGACTTTGAATAGTGCCCCTGTCAATTTAAGTTTTTTTGAGTCTTTTTTTCTGTTTAAAATGAGTTTTAATCATTTAACTCCATACGATCACTGACGTGATAAAAATTAGTAATACTGTGAAGTTTGAATGAAGTAAGATAAGAGATGCCAGCAAAGGTTTTCTTACCAAAACTCACACTTTTAAAATAATCATATTATCGTGGGTTTTGAGTTTATTTCATTCACAGTTCACAGTTCTACTAATTTTGACGTGCTCTTTCCTGCTATGGTAATTATTCTTTTGTTATACTAATTTTTAAACAAATACCTGATAAACCGGGATAAAAGCTTATTGGCGTGATGGCGCGCGGGATTCGCGATATGAGCGAAAAATGGTTCGAGGTTGCAAATGTAACTTTGTTTCAAAAATCCTCTCCTACTCCTCCTTGAGCCTTCCATCCCCCTCCCTCTAAATTTAATGCTCAAGACGCATTTATATGATTAATAAGTAACAGGCCGGACTACATGCTTGTCCAATCTGAAAATAGTTGAACTCAAAAAATTCCTCTGACTGCCAAATTGTCATTTCTCGTCGAACTGGCTCGAGCGCTAGCGCGCACACAAAATCAAAACGATGACGCAAATCGTTGGTATATGGACTCTTATTTTACCACAGTTCTCGACCAATCAGAAAGCGAGAAACTGATTATTGATTGCGGCGGTAAAAAAGAAGTTGTCTTAATTTAGAAATGTCCCTGTTCGAGTGGGAAATGCAGAGCATGGGTACTACTGTCGGAGCTGAGATTCCTGCGGTCATTTGTCAAATCTCCTCACGTTTGCCCCCCCCCCCCCCCCCCAAGCTAGCGTCTTGGTATATATGAAGTAAGGTATAGTTTTTGACCACTTTGGTCATATCTAGATAGTATGCGTTACTCTGACAATTTCTCCAGTTATGCTTCTTAAACTGGTTAAATCATGAGTACCCTTTGATATACCTCTGGCCTGAAACAGTACGTTATTAACTTTGGGGCAACAGCCACTCTGTATAGCCACTCTGTATAGCCATCTAAAGGGGTTGTAAAAAAACCCAAAAACTGACACTCTGTAGTGAAGTGAAAATGCCGGTTCCCGAAGACTAAAACGACAAAAAATGACTTTTTGGATGCAAGAAGTTACTTTTACAAAACTCCAAAAGCATACACCGCGGTCAAATGTCTGCGCATGAGCGAGATTTTGTAAGTTTGCGCCCGTTCGCATCTTGACCACAGGAATCCCAAGAATATTTTAGGACTTTTTCATCAAATTTTTTTCATATCATGTTTTTGAGCTTAATGTTGAGCATGGATGAAAAAAAGAAGATACTAGGCGAGAAAGGCAGGCGACAGAATATACTACATTATTATTGTAAGTTTGGCTTCTTTGTCTTAAGTTTTTGACTGAATTCGCGCCGGTAAAGTTTTGTTTGTTTACCGCACTGCCGAATGTGAAGGTTAACCAGATGTTTATAATTTTACAAGGCACGCACGAGTTCTGTAATTATCCAAATGTTTGATCTCAGGCTTGGGCTTCCTGTGGAATTGTCGTTTGGTCTTCTTATGGGAAGTTGGGCAGGAGAGGGAAAGAGGGAGGAAGGGAGGAGAAAGGGGGGGGGGGGGAGGGGATGATTATCGATTTATGTTATCATGACCCAGCGCCATGACCTTATCTCACTGTCTGCATTTGAGAACATCTTCGTTTATTAGATGAAAACAGTATCTATGGGCTACAAATGAAAACCAAAACAAAAAACAAACTTTGTAGACTCAAACATACTCAAAACACTCATGTTTTCAAAATCAAAGATTTATTGATGTCTGGTCATCTCCTCAAAGTAGCTTGGTTTGATAGCATAGATCATTAAAAACATTCAACAACAAGCCAAGCCTATTGGAACGAAAGGAGCACTTAAAATGTCTTGGCTATGCACGGTAGTAAGCCGGGGATTATTCACGCTTAAAAGTGATGGGAGGTGCGAGGTTTTGGAGTTTTTAAAATTTTCGAATTCAAAATCTGAAAATTGGCTTCGTGTACGTGTATGAGCTTTCGGGAGGCGGAAGCTTTGGTCGCAAATTTTACAATCGCTTTTTTTAATAACAAATTCCTTTGCATTTTCAGTACTTCAAAAGAAAAAAGAAAAAAAAAAGAGAAAAGAAAAAAAAAAAGAAAGAAAAGAAAGAAGAGAAAGAAAAGAAAAGGTAGTGAAAGAAAAAGGAAAGGAAGCCTGGAAAAGGAAAGCAGGGTCCCTCTGGATACCAGCCATGTAGGTCATGTAACTGAATCCGGACCACCCAGCCTAAATAAAGTTTACCTTTACCTTTACCTAAAGGAAAGAAAAGGACGGAAAGGAAAAGAATTAATAGAAAGGAAACTAGGAAAGGAAAAGAAAGGAAAGGAAAGGAAAGGAAAGGTAAAAAAAAGAAAGAAAAAAGAAAAAGAAAAAAGAAAAAAAAAAAAAAGAAAAAAAAAAAAAAAGAAAAAGAAAAAGAAAAGAAAAAGGAACGGAAAAGAAAAGAAAAGAAAAGAAAGGAACGCTTTAATATAAGATTCTTGATCATCGAGCTATAATCGAATCGAGCAATCATGTTGTGCTCTCATTGGTATACCGTCACCCACGCGATGGCTTTGCGTTGGTTTAGCTTGATATCTTGAGATAAAAATATTGCTTTTTCCTTGTTCTCAGTTGACAGGAAAGACTCTACAATACAATATAATTGGTTAACAAATATTAAAATATGTTTTTCTGTGAGTCATAGCGGTTTGTCTCACGCATGCAATCAGGAAGTTTTGACTCCTGAAACCTTTCTCACGACTTGTCGCCGACTGATTGTTCTCGTTTTAAGCCTAAGGGGAAACATTGGGTGGCCGGTGGGGGAGGGGGGGGGGGGTGTGCTTCACGAAACCAGGTAAAGGTAAAGAGTCCTTATTCTACGTCGGTAGCTCGTACTAGCTAGTCACAAATAGACTTGAGGAGGACGGTGCGCTCGTTTTACAATTGGTTTTACCCCCCTCTATCAATCAGTGCTCCGTTTCACGATTATTTAGAAATAATTAAAGCTACACGGAAAGGAAAGACGTCGAAACAAGGATGTGGGGTCACTGGGAATCCAACTCGGGACCTCTCGCACCGAAGGCACTAACCAACTGTGCTATCCTTGCTCTTATTTGAGACCAAAAAATGTGAGTTTTCCTAACCTATATTTTACACAAGAAAGCTGATTTTCCTACAAAAATATACACACTTTCGGATCAAAATGGCGGTTTTCTTTTAAAAGAAGTACCCTATCTCAGGCCAAAATGCTCAAAACAATATAACCCTTTAATCCAGGACACTATACGTATACCTTATAGATGGGAGTAATGTTATGAAGGACATTTTTGATATTTTTAGTGCTATTCCAGCTGTTCCTACAAACTTGATATTTTAGTGGTAAAACTATGTTTGTGTACAGAGTTTGACATCTTAATGCTCGTAGTGTCAACTTAGGTAAACACTAGTTTACCCTAATGACTAGGAACTTCCTCATCTTAGGTTATTATATCGGACATGCGCACAATTAATTATGGTAAACAGGTGAATGTTTGTTCACGACAAACATTCAGAATTAAGGCCCTTTCTACCAGTTTAATGTCAGTTATAAATCTTGTATCTTATTAGTATTTTATAGCTAAAACGTAGCTACTAATCTTTTCATTAGGATTGCGTCGACGAATTATATCCATATTCATCCACAAGTAGATGCTATAGGTTTTTCCTTAGATCAAGGTTTTTCCTTAGATCAGGTTTTTCCTTAGATCATTTAATTTGTAATTCTTACGTCATCTAGATCTAGTTAGAACCAACCGTTGACGAGTTAGCAACGTCACAACTATGAAATGCTAATTAGTTAGTATAAATACATCTATCTTGTAGCACAGATACACAGATAAGCAGACACACTTGGGTCTACAGCAACTCAGTAGTCTGGATTGAGCTGACCTTGAGTACGGAAAACGGTCCGAGTAAGGAAGACCTTCTTAACGCCGTGCTGTCTTAGGGAAAGCTCATTCTAGTTCTACTGGTTCTGTAAGTCCTACAGTTATCGAGTGCTCTACCTAATAAACAGCAGATCACAACAACTGTGTCTACGCTAGTTTCCCCAACTGAACAAGTTGCGATCGAGATCGAGAAAACAACTCAATTTCTCCCCCCGTAACAGTACCAACCGCCCTGAGGTCTTAAGCTTCTCGTCTTCAGAAACAGAATGGCTTAGCAAGCCTCAGAATGGCTCGGGAAGAATGGGGAAATAAACTTAATTCTCATGAGAAAAATAACATTTAAAAAAGTGTGGTTTCCTGAGTAGACGTTACAGGAAGTTTCTCCTTAATCTTGTTGGATTATTCACGAATTCAGATAAACTGATAGACTTTACAAGCACTTGAAAGAAAGGAAAAAAAAAAGAAAGAAAGAATTAAAGGAAGGAAGGAAGAAAGAATGAATGAATCAATGAACGATTGAAAAGAACGAAGAAAGAAAGAAAGATAGAAATAAGAGAGAAAGAAAAGCAGATCAATAGTCATATATGCACAATTAAGAAGACAAATAAAAGACAGAGAAGGAAATAAGATGATAAAAATAGAACTCGTAGTTTCCCTATACGTCACTGCGAGTTATGCTCATGGTTCCGTTTTGACGTGCTTGACGTACTACACAAATTGTCCTGCTCTCTCTCTCACTCTGGAGTGTAAAACATGTTTAAAATCACGGGAATTCTCTTCTGAAGAACGTTTGGCAAAAATGCCTTCTTCCAAGACTACTGAACTATGCTAAGATATTGGTTTCAGTGTAGTGGCATTTTTGTGGGCATGCGGGGGGCTCGGAGGTATTTTATCTGGGGGGAGGGGGTACTCCCCTATGTACTCGCTATAGTGGTTTGTGCGGAGCTCAAGAATGGTATAGTTTCACGGTATAGGGGATATTTTAAAGAGAAAATCATATTTTTGCTCCGAAATAAGGTAGGAAAAATGACAGTTTCTGATCGGAAGTACGGTAAGCCCCACCAAATTTTCAGAGTATCCCTCCCTCTATATTTTTAGCCAATCTTCCTGAATCTTTAGAAAATGACAGTTTGTTTGACTAGGCTTAAAGAATGTATTCAATCGTTAAAAATAGTTGATCGATGAATCATTGTGGCTTGTTCCACCCTGAAACTCTACCACATTCCACAGATCATTGAACTATCAAACGCTCTAGTTTGATGAAACAGCTAAACCCAAGCATCAAAGACACAGAAGTTGCTACGGTATTCGATCTTTCTGTATGCAAATGCATAAAATTAATGTCAAGGTCGATGTCTTTGTCAAATAAAGCGATCCACTCTCCCTAATAACAACATCAAACATCATGACGATGGGGACAATTTCTGTTCCCACCCACCACTCTGTGAGGGGTGTAACGTTATCCCAATATATTGCGTTATGTTGTTATAAGATCCAGTGACGCATGTAGTTGGGCAGTAGAGTGTACGACAGTGCCTTTGGGAGTAATAGATTCGATTGATGATAAGCCCTCATTTTATAATTACAAGAGACGAGCAAATCCGTCCAAAGTCATTCACTGACGTCCAACCAAGTCATTAGCGTTGAGTCAGAAAAAAAGACTAAAAGAACGACTACAAGAACTGTTTTCTGTGCGTACGTGATCATCTGAAGCAATCGTCATGAAAATCTTCATCAAGGTTCTGTTTGTTGTACTTGTTTTGGGGATTACTGTGTCAGAGTCTAAACGCAAAGGTAATTATAATTTTTCGTTTCTACTTTAGTGTTTTTATCCGTTGTGCCGGTACTTTGCTGTATTCGGCATAAACAGTTCAAAGTCATTGAGGAATCGTGTCAATGAATTAGCATTTGTGTTCTTTTAGAGATAACTGATTGTCACTTGATTTAATCGAATTTGTTGTGTTTTATTAAGAGTGCTTAATGCTGTTTCTAAAAACTCTGGAAAATAATTTAGAGCAATAAAACTCGTCGATTTACAATTCCTGATAACTCGTGCTTCAAACTTTTCCAGTCGATACCAACCACTTGCTTATATTAATTTAGTATAACTTCCAAATGCATTACAACAATTAACTCTAAAAATATTGCTCAATAACAAAGAATAAATTACATTCTATTATATACACTTCAGTGGGTTTCTAAAATAATTTTTTAAAAATAGAACGATTTCTTAGTATATCTCGCAGTATGATTCATTTATTGTTATTTGAATTGTTCTAGATTCCAAGAGAAGCAGTGTCATCTCTGTGGAAAGACCAAAGTCTGTCAAAAAGTCACTCATCCGCGTTTCCATAAATATGACAGCCCCGTCAACTACCCTCGCTCCGACATCTCCAACTTATCGAGTCCTTAGAGGCAAAGGCTTCAAACCCCACGAGAGACGATGCTGCAAACTGGGTTACCGTGCAGGGATAAAGGGGTTCTATTGTCAAGTTGACATGTTTTTTGCAATCCACTACTTGAACATGGAGCACCGCAAAAAGATGAAGTTCTTTGGCCGTAAGCCGTCTAAGAGGACTCAACGATTTGTTGGGCATATTGAACGATTCTGCATCAAGAGAGGCCTCAAGAGGACATTTCATAAATGCTGTAAGCTCTCACGGTATACAACACGCTGAAGTGGACCAAAACTGACTGTATTCATAACAGATTCTAGATCCGTTTGTATTATAGTAATAATGCGGTTTTGTATGTCATCACGTAGCATTGTAAGCTCATAATTGATAAACAGTGTACATAAAAATCAAATTATCACTCTTAATTTTGAATCACAGAAAACGAAAAATTTAGACTGCTTGTAAATATGCCCTCTTTTTGAACACATATGTACTGTCCATGATTACTCATCCGTATCTAGCCAATATTTGAACTGTATAGAATACTTAATTTGCCAGCTAGCTGTTATAGAAGTGTTTACTGCACAGCTTGGATTGTGCTTTAAACGGCAATATACACCAATGCCGGAAATGCATAAAATAGCTTTGTAAATACACGCCATTTTAAACTTGAAATCACTTAATAAAATTCCTATATCTTTGAACAAATTTTTTCTTTATTTTAAGGAAAATATAAGTTATTGTTGCGTTGAGGAACTCGTGTATCTATCTCAAATATGACTCAAGTATCGATTTCCGGTCCTTACTCCCTTCCCTGAAGAACCTCTTGGCACCGGCGAAAATGCCTCTGGCGTATCGAGGTTCATCTCATTCCTCTTAAAATGTTTTGACTGATATTAGTCAAAGATACCTACGAAAAATCACTTCTTCTCCGATGCCTTGATCAAATTACCGAAATTTATTGAAACTTTCACTTGTTTTTGACATTTTAGATTGATATTTTTTGAAGTCTTCAGGATCCTATTGTTCGCTGGTCATAAGTCTCTTAACTCATGGACTTTGGCCAAATTTCTTTTTGTGTACTATTGTCATTATGTAAACAAAAGTCACAATAGTAAAATGCTAATCAAATCATGCTCTTTGTTGGATATCAGAAAGATCACATAAACCAGATAAGCCCTCGATTGCTGGGAGGAGCAGTAAAAGGATTTAAGGGGAGGTAGGAGGTATGGCATTCGCATAACAATGCACAAGAAAGAAGTTACCGATAGCATCATGTGTTCCTCAGGGATATCTATTTTGGGGTTTCTTTGCTATTTTGGGATCAGCGTTCCCGCAGGTTTTATTGTGTTTTTCAGTATAAAGAATTGATATTTTTTTTAGTCAATGGATAAAGTCATGCTAAGACAAATAGACAGACAAACAAAAGAAAATGTAAACCAAAAATTTTCCAAAAACAAAGACAAAATTAATCTAGGCGCGCATTGCCATGGTCAGTTCGTGGCCATAAAAACAACCAGCAAACACAAACACTTTCAAGGGCCCACGGCCATTCACTAAGAGCAAAGGTCTCTTTATTTATACACCCTAGTTCAGTCAAAGACAGTAATTGTTACAGTTTCTCATACTGTCAGTCTGATACTCAACTCGTGAAATACTTTATTCAATTCTACTATGAATCATAATGATCGTCTCAATGGGATTAAGTGTCAACCATCAAACGCTATAATAGTTTACCGTCAACCGCCAAATTAAAGAAAAAATTAACCGAAAATTAAAGAAAAAATTAACGGACAAGCAACAGGATGTTGACACCCTCCAATACGGCTTTGACTCGCATATTAAACTGGTTCAAAAACAAAAAGACCAAGTAAAAAATGAAAAAGAAAAAAATGAAAAGAAAGAAAGAAAGAAAGAAGGAAGGAAAGAAGGAAAGAAAGAAAAGAAAGAAAGAAAGAAAGAAAGAAAGAAAGAAAGAAAGAAAGAAAGAAAGAAAGAAAGAAAGAAAGAAAGAAAGAAAGAAAGAATAAACATGCAGCGATAAGCCAAGACAAAACCTATCTCAGAATTAATACGCCAATTTTAATCTCTCATGTTATCCGGTCTTCGCGTGCCCTTAAAACACTCAGCTCCGCCAACAAAAACAGTTTTCATTGCTCCTTTGCTCCTTTGCAGCTTTACGGGAAACAAGTACGTTGTGAACAGGAAGTCGTAACGGGAGATAACGGGATGAGAGGTCGTGAACGGGCATTATTCCAAGAATATACCTCGCAGAAACCATTTCCTTTTATTTTACGTGTACGTCCACACACCTGGTCCTCTTTGCAACCGGCCTTTTAAGGCTCGTCACGCAACGCTTCCCTGCGTGACGAGCCTTAAAAGATTAAGAGGAGATTTTTTTCAACGGACGAGCAATAATGGCGAAAAGCACCAAAAACTACACCTTCGTGCGAGTATTAATTCAAATTTTCGTTCTGGATTAATACTCAAATCCTTTTTCTACCGGTTAAAAACTGATGTACCAAGATAAAATACCTGTTTAAAAAAATTTTTGAATTGTACAAAGACATCTTCTTGAATTTGTGTTGGGATTAAGCTTTTTCAAGCTGAATATAAAGAAAACATACAGAAAATGAGCAAATGAAGGCCTAAATCTCATTTTCGATCCAAATTTTCGCTTTGGATTAACACTTTGATTCAACTTTTATCGGCCAAAACTACTTACAAACAACTTAAACTTTCTTATAGAAATGGTTTTAGTTTTGTACAATGTTCAGCTATTCTTCAACTCAGGAGTTTTTGTCGTTCACTGCTCGAACTTGAAAAAAATCCCCTTTTAAAAGGGCTACGAAGGAGACTACCAGTCACCCTCTCCTCCCTGAACTCTAAAGATTCTCAAGACATTAGCACCTACTGCACCCACTAGCCTGAGTAGCTGCAGGCGCAAGAGGGAGGGGGAGGAAGAGGGGAAGGGGGAAGGAAGGGGAGGGGAGCTTCTTTCCCCCTCTTAATATAGACCCATCCCCCTCTCCTAGAAGGAAAAGCGTTCAATAGCCTCTCATTATAAGGACACAACAGGATTTTTAAGCTCAATATTTTGCATACAAGCCGTTTTAGATACAAAGAACAAAAGAGCAAATTAAATGACATGAAAATTTGGTACAGGTGACTTTATCTGTTTAATTATTAATGAGAAAAATCATTGTTTAATAAATATCCCCGCGAAACTTAACTACAACTTCACGAGGATTTGTAAAAAGTATTTACTTAAGCCAGTAAAAGCGTAGCAGTTACTGTTTGTATCAGTCACTGTTTGTCATGCTTCATTATTAGTTTATGAAAAAAACTATGAAAACAGCCGCTTCAGCTGTTTTCGAATTCCGCTATGTCACCACCTACACAGTGAAACAGTCTGGGTAGCTTTGCTCTCAATTGAAGGGGAGAACCAGGCTACTGAACACCAACTGCCTGCTTAGGTGGCGCTACAACAGGAGGGGGCCCGAGGAGACATTGGAAGGCCAGCTACACCAAGGGTAACGTCTACGGCGAAACAACCTACATTCCCTTTCTTGTGCCACTACACAGGCTAAAACACCAAATACAATATTTTAATTTGTTGTTGACTGATTTGTTTTATTTATTTCGAGTTCAAAGATGATCATAATAATGCTAGTTATCGATCACTTGGCTTTCTGATAACTTAAAAAGTCATTCCATTTTTACATTTTTGCCCTTGTTGAATCAAATTATACACGATTTTTCGCGCAAAGTCTGTCATAGTTTCTTCATGATGATGGTCTAAATCGCGGTGACACCCTTCTCAGTAAAGGTCGATGACGTAGCCCATCGCCATAAATATCTTCCATTAGGTCACCAACATCCTCAGTTTCCTATAGAAATATTTGAACAAAATCAATAACTTCATAAAAATGTTTTTAAATGAAGATTGACAAACACAGGGAGCCCAGTTTAACACATGAAACCCAGTAATTAACTAAATAAAGCTAGAGGAATCATTTTTATGATCACAATTCACAATATTTGAAGATGCAAACTGTCATCCCAAATTTGAAAGCAAATTTCCCTTTAAGGTGAGCCCCCTCCCCAAAAAATATAATTATTAATTCTCGTGCCCGCTCTTTGCTCACTGATAAATAACCGTTTAATTAGTGTTCTAGCGCTTGCGCACTAATTGGAGGACACTGTACTCTCTCATACACCACCAGTGCAGTCTGATAATTTATTTAAAGGCGTTACATAGGATTTGTAATTATGTTTTAGCGCGGCGCTCAATTAAAAGAAGAACGAGCAGAGCAGCGAGCGAGCACGCGGTGTGACAAATGTTTAATTTGGCGGGCGCGGTTTTTCCCGCTTTGTACGTGGAGGGCTTTTTGACCTCGGAACGGAGCCTCCACGTATAAAACCTGACTGAGTACCCCCTTTTCCCAGGCCCATAACTTTAGAGTAGGACTAGAAAAGACTACTTAGTGCAGTCCGTCGCGAATCGGGAGAAAGATTTAATCCTTTTTGGTAAAGATATGACCAACACCAAAGATTTAATTTCCTTCGAGTTAATTCACAAGTTGTGTTAGCTAGACTAGGTTTCTACAAAATATCGTATGTATATACGTAAAATTCCTACCTTTTTGCTGGGTTTATTTTCGGGACGGGCTCATCAACGGAGGCTTATTTGACAAGGAAAATGTACTGTTCATAATGTTTCTCGATAACCGACAACTGAGTGAGAAGCTGCGATTATCTTTTTTCTACAAAGTTAGAGTGTAGTTAAAGCGCATTGATTTTATATAAACTTACTGCTTCCATGGGCGAGAACTCTCTCCTTCCTGATCCACCGGGTATGCCTATGGTAACGGCATTACTTTGTACTAATACCAGAGCCAGTACAGTTAGCGCAGCGATATACGATTTTACAGTCATAATTTTATATTGTGTTGATCAAATACTACAGTAATAGTCTATTCGTCACCTTTATATAACTTGATATAACGCACAACCATGAAAATCAATCCTTGAATGATTAGTCTTAAAAGGTAATTGCATACGTGCAGCTTGAGGAACCCTGCAGAGCAAATCGTCTTGTACGTATCATTAAGCGGAGCCTATCCCGGGTCCTTAAGTCGCCATTTTTTACTGCGACTTCATGCAATTTAAGGCGTTCTATAAGGCGTTTTAAGAAAATGTGGAGAAGTTTGTGTAATTTTTTAAGGCGTTTTTAGGTGTTTTTAATTTTAGGCGTTTTAAGGCAACTTATTAAGAGAGTTAAATTAACTTAAATTAACTTAAAGGCTACGTAAGCTATATTGAGTATTTTAAGGCATTTTATGGCGGTAACTTAAGGTAACTTATGGTGCCGGAGTAGGCCTAAGCGGGGGTGCAATTAACTTGGGCTGCTTGCTGTCATGCATTGTGATGAACTTATTGCGCCGCTATCATCTTTCAGCACGTGTTGGATATACTATAGTTTCTTTTTATTTCAGGATTCGTGTGAAGTTTGCACAGTAGGGGAGCTTGCACAATCAGGAGACGCCTTGCTCCACGCGCACGCGTAGTCGATTCGACTAACACAGCCCACTACAACCGGAGCAAAAACACTTACTGAGTCACATATTTTTTTACTCTTTAGCTTGATCCCCTGTTATCAAGTCTCAGTGATTAACTGAAGCAACAACAAAAACAACAAAACACTTTGAAAAGAGCGTCCATTATCTAGCTAATAAGACAATCTTCTGCAAGTTATCTGAATATACAGTCATTCTCAAAAAGGTTGTACCGAGATGAAAACGGACGTTTAGTCGTTAATAAACTTATTTGCATATATCAGATTTTCAATTTTCTCGCAGGAATTTCATTAACCAAAGTACATTGCATATTATGATATATTGTGTATAATTGATTGTAGTTTTACAGCTAAAGTTAAAATTCTTGCCAGAAAACTGAAAATGTGATATATGCAAATGAGTATATTAACGACTAAACGTCTTTTCATCTAGACAACATTTTTAGAATGACTGTATATGAACACTTCGGTAGTTTAACACCCTGGAGACGTACAGAGATTTTGAATCGCTCTCGGGGTTTATTTGATATCTTGATTTTTAGGCCTAAAAGTTCACGAACTCTTGAGCATGAAAAAATAAAAGACTGACGAAAAATATTAGAAAGAATCCCGAGTCAAAGCCGCTCGTCCCAGGGGTGGAAGATAAAACCTAGATGGCAGACTTGACCATCTTATGTACCCCGCAGGGAAAGTAATTTAGGCGGCGAACAAAAGCTTTATAAAGCTTTCAGTATTAAGATACAGTGTACTTTAATTGTTACGGATATTTCTTCGGTCATACTTGTCTGTTTATTGTTATTTATAGACTTGCACTGAATAGGCCGCATGGAAGCTGATGGGCTAGTTTGCTAATTCAATGAAGTTCTTACCAACTGTTCAATTCGCTTCCTTCCTTCTTTCCTACCTTTCTTTTCCAGCCTTACATTGTACTTAGTTCTTCATTTTCTTCTTTTCTTTCTTTCTGGTTTTCACTGAGCAATGCAACTCGGACCTGGTCTCCATGGTGCTTCTCAAAAATATGATTGCTTTGTCTTCCTAGTACCGCTTTCTTTTAATAGCAACGTCATTGAACGCTTTAAAACCGCCATTAGTCTTTTATTCATCCATTAATCTTAGAAAAGGAAGTTGTAAACAAGGTACACGTTGTAACTTCTCTTCCCTCAAGGTTTGATTTAGTACGTGAGAAAGCTCCAACTGACGTTCTGAACAAAACAAAAACTAAACAAAACAAAAAACAAAACAAAAAACAAAAACAAAAAATTGCAAAGCAAGCAAAGCAAAGCAAAGCAAAGCAAAGCAAAGCAAAGCAAAGCAAAGCAAAGCAAAGCAAAGCAAAGCAAAGCAAAGCAAAGCAAAGCAAAGCAAAGCAAAGCAAAGCAAAGCAAAGCAAAGCAAAGCAAAGCAAAGCAAAGCAAAGCAAAGCAAAGCAAAGCAAAGCAAAGCAAAGCAAAGCAAAGCAAAGCAAAGCAAAGCAAAGCAAAGCAAAGCAAAGCAAAGCAAAGCAAAGCAAAGCAAAGCAAAGCAAAGCAAAGCAAAGCAAAGCAAAGCAAAGCAAAGCAAAGCAAAGCAAAGCACAAATAAAGGCCAGCGAGTTCTAGGCTACGATATCAGTGTCGGCCCGATTTTTGATAAGAACGAAAAGAACTGAAATCGGCGACCTGATTCGCAAAAATCTGTTGCACTGCAACCGATTTTTTCGTGTCGGGTTGATTTTTTGAAAGGAAAATCAAATAAATTGGAATTTCAAAATCAGTAGAACAGAGTGAGACGGATAAAGTTTGCCGTTTGCCGATATAAACTCTCTAATAGAGACCTTAAGATTGACGTTTACGGCAAACCGCAACCGTCAAAGGACAATTTTTAGCCGTCTGTTCTCAGCCGTTTGCACACTAAAATAAAGATATTTGTATTTATTGTGAATAAGAGAATTGTTTGTTTGTTGGATTGATTTAAGGATTAGAGTAAAATATGAAAACAAAATCAAAGTCAATTTTTAGCAGTTTGCCATAAACGTCAATCTTAAGGTCTCTAATGACCGTCGACCATCGGCGACGTCAAGAAGAGGACGCGCGAGCTTCCAATTTCAGCAAAAAATCTATGTTCGGTTTTATTTCTACAGAATTACCTTAAGACGTTCTAAGGGAAAACTCGTTAATATACTAAATTAAGACCACAGATATTCTGATTTTAAGAGGAGATTTTTTCAATTTCGAGTAATAATAGCTACAAGTGCCAAAAACTAGCCCCTTGTGCAAGTTTTAATTCAAATTTTCGTTCTGGATTAACATCCAAATTCTGTTTCAATCAGTTAAGAATTGATCTACTAAAAACACTGAGCAACTTTCAAGCTGAATGTAGAGAATGATATGGCAATTAAGCGAAAGAAGACCTAAAACTCATTTTCGATTCAAAAACAACTTTGTTGTTTGTCTGCAAATCATTGAAGTTTAAATTTTGAAAATCCGACAAATTCGAGCCGAGTTATGGTGAGTCAAAGTGATTCAGATTTCTATGCTGTTTTGGCCCGTTTGCCCCGATTCAAAATGGCGGACGAAAGCGTGAAGTGGCTTGTGTGGAAAATAACAACGTTTGAACCTTTAGATGCCTTGTTTTGACTCTAAAGGAATTTCTACTTTTCTTCCATGTTGGCAAAAACATGCATTCGAAAACGTTTTTATATCTAGTCAAGAGAAAATGAGGTAAGAGAACGAATCCCCGTGACCCATCATATGCCGCGTTTGATGCTATTTTTAGAACCTCGACACCATGACCGCGCGGATGTTCCACTTAACCAAGACCATTTTCGAATTTTTTTTACTCCATTTGCCCTTTTTGTCATGATCAAGTTTCTTCTCTTGATCTAGTTTATTTTTTGTCTTATTTCAACCAAATGACAAGTAATCAAACAATTAAGGTAATGGCTCGCGCAAGATTTTATTGACGAATTTTTCTATAAATTTGCATATAGGCTGCTTTTGAGTTTGGAACAACAAAGCAATAAAATGGAGGGTCACGGTGCTAGTTTTGGTGCTGTGATAACTCGAAAACGGCACTCTCCAGCCATTTGGAACGAAAACAACAGATCTCAAAGTTTGACCTCTATAGTTGACTGGTAAGTGTGTGTATAATGTAGAAAGGTATCATGAAAAACAATGCACCTTCACGTATTTGTAGAGAAAGTTATGTTTGATATTTCAAAGTTGAAACACAGTCGGACTTGCGCGCAGACGAAGATTCTAGGTTCCCCAAGGAAAAGACATTCAAACAGACACACTTGCCTTCATATGAAGTGCAGTGCCTTAACATCAAAAAACCACCACTCGTTTTTTTCAAAAAAACGTTGTCGTGCCATAGCCCCCAAGCATACGCGAATCACCCGAAAGGGAGTAGAGCAGATTTCGTATGAGTGTGAAACGGACCGTGCCGTGCCGTGCCGTGTCCGTTTCAGTGCCGTGTTGTCTATAAAAACATTCGAAATTCCTTCCGTAACCGTGCCGTGACCGTGCGGTGCCGTTTCCCCAATCATACGAAATCTGCTCTATATGGTTAGAAATTATTATCTTGTACTCAGCGAGTGTATCCAGCCGAGTCGTAACCATTCATTCTTTTTCTGTCCGGCACAAATACAGACAAGTCTCTACAGAGCATGCTCAGTCGAAGGTCGAACGCCCAAGGAGTGAATGTTCAAACGAGGGTCTCGTTTTTACTCGGGCTACTTGCGATAGAATTCAGTTCTTTTTCAGGGGTTCTTTTTGATATTGCCAGTATTTGGTATTTCTATTAATTAAAACACTATGGAATTTCTTTCAGGATGTCTGAGAGTCTTCTTCCACAGTAAACGATTGAATTGCAGATTCACAAAACGTCTTGAGTTCTCCAGTTTTGTCAGAGCAAAACTGCTCAAAATCTGTCAGAAGTTTCTTGGCGAATTCCACATCACCAGTCGAAGATGACCGCCATTTCTTTGTCAATATGAAGTTCCTGGTCCATAAAAATCCAACACTCTCTCGACCTGTTATATCCGTATTGTCTGGGTCGAGAATCTGTACAAATGCTGCCCCAGAGGGGTGGACATAGTCGTCGGAACGACACTGTACGGGAGTGGTCATAAAAGACCGATTGCTATGGGAGGAGTTATGCGGTGAGTCTCTGAGAAAGCCAAACCTAGAGGATTAGACATCGTTTTAATTAAGGTGATTCGTTACCATTAAAAGAAGGGATAAGAAATCGGATACGCAGGGGGCATAAATGCTCACAAATGGAAAGACAACCTAGAGAGCAGACGTTCCTTGTCGTTTCGCCGCAATTTTCACACGGGAACCTCATAACACAACATGAACGCCTCTACGCGGGTGAGTTGAAAGGTTTTACTATAGCCTCCTCGCAGGCTTCTCTCCGTATGCCCCTCTCTGCATTTGCAGCCCCAGACGTTTTTGTTGGGATGCCTGTAAGAAAACTTACTTGTCTAGAATGGCCTCAAGAAACAAGAACTTTCGAACGCGATGAGTAGAAGAATCAAAACCTGAGGGAAAAAGAGAAAGATGTCAAGACTCTTGAATTTTTGGAGCAAACAATCATGATGCTAGTAGACTTTCACGAATTATACTCCGTTTGTGCATCTCAGTAAACTAAAATTCTGGGTTCAAGATGTCCCGGCACAGAATGGCCATGAAGAAAGAAAGTACAGAAAGAACTTGGACTATTGGAGTCGATTATTTAAAGTCCCTATGACATATAACTATGGCATATTTTTTTATTTTCAAACTCAGTTCTTGTCAGAGAATATACTGAGTGAAGATCTTTTTATCTTATTTTTTAACACTCCATATTTTCCAAGATTCAAATTTCAAAATCCAAATGTGATGACGCAAAAGGAGGCAACACCACCAAATTCTCATGGCTTTTACAAAAAGAGGTCTTCAATTTGATAACCAGATTTTTCACTAAACAACAGGCTTTACCAATGGAAATAATTTCGAAATGAAAAAATGAGAGTATTTTAAGTCACCTTGTTTTTGTATAATAAATGATGACTCCTTTTACGTCATCACATTTGCATTTTGAAATTCGAAACCTTTATTCTCAGAAAATATGGAGGTATAAAAATTAAGATAAAAAGATCTTCACTATAGACTCTCTGACAAGAACTGAGTTCAAAAATAAAAAAATGTTATAATATTTGTCACAGGGATTTTAAATGATCTTTAAACCTTCGCTAGGGTCTATCTAATGTCTTAAACAATGAAATAACATGGGCTAAGACTTATTAAGCACCTTTTACTAAAATAATCGGCCCTTGAAATTGAACGTTGCCTAGTCCGATTAACATATCTTGGCACACGATTATTTTGGGTACAGCACCCCTATAGGACTAACAAATGTTCTGTTCACACGATAATTACTGATGGCTTACCAAAAATGATGGACCCGCGTGCCCAGAATTAGGTGTGCCGTGCCATAAACTATGGTTGTCGCGTATGCATGCAATGAGATATAAGACTTACTTTTAAACATGTCTGGTGGACATACTGTCATATTCACAGGTATGTAGACAGGTAGTCTTAGGGGGTCCACGTTGTTGCCAACAGGATCTGAAAAAGGACTGACTGGCGCTGGTACCAGGTGGAATCCACACGAGGTCGCCTTGCGTGCCCATCCTTGAACCTTAATATAAAATATAAAAATAGATATTGATAGCATTCTAGGAGTACAGTAGAACCCCGTTAATACGGCCAACTATGGGCCAAAAATAACAACACGTAATAACGGGGTATCTTTTACAAGAGATAAAGTGCAATCTCTAGTGCTGCTGGGCCAAAATAAGATGGTCGTAATAAGGGGGTGGTCGTGTTAACGGGGTAGCTGTAAGGCGGGTTCCACTGTACTTTTCTTGGTCAAGGTGCGTACCAAGCCTCCGCAGGCATCTCCATTTTCTCTCTCTTTGGGATTCCTGTGGGTTTCTTGCTCCCTCTCTATCAGCAACACAGGAAACTCGAAATGTATAAAAATTGAAATTCTTAGATTACAGGCGTCTCTGTGAACAAATTCTTATATTAGAGAGACGCCTGCAGAGGAAGCCAGCGTGTATCAATTACTCAACGTATATGTATATGGATTGATCCGCGGTAATGGAACTAGAAATATTGAAAGATCATCACGGAAATGTAAGCAATTTAGGCAATTGCTTTAGAAAAGCCCGAAAAAAATTCGGGGCTTCAACGGGATTCGAACCCATGACCTTTGCGATACCGGTGCAATGCTCTCATTACTCAACACATATATCATAAGTAAATGACGTCAGCTTACATATAAAGTTTTTTTTTAAAGAAAACAACAACAACAACAACAACAACAACAACAAACAAACAAACAAAAACGAACAACAACAACCGGAGGTCTTACAAGGCACGCGACAGCTTTATTGGTCCCTTGAGAGGATTAATTATTTGTAGGAATTACTAATGACAGTTCATTAGAACAGAATTTGTATGATTGAAAACAAACAAACAAACAAACAAAAATAAAATATAAAACAACAACAACAATAACAACAAACATATGCACGGCATACAGTGCAGTCACAAAACGAACCTCATGCCAAATATGCGTTTTACTCTTACAACTTACTAATTCATTAACGACCGATGCAGTTGTTTCTAACCAATGAACTTCAAGCTCAAATGCATGTGAGCTGCAATAATTGCCATGGTAACGAATAGCTGCCCACTCATTGCGGTCACTTTTTCTTTGGAGATCACAGTTGAGATAAACACTTTTGTACGTTGGTCCACAACCACAGTCTACAAACCACGAACAAAAGTCAGATATTTCAGTGATTGTGGGATGATTTGGACAAAAAATTCTCAGGGTGTTTAAGTGACCCCTTGAAGTGATTCCTCGGGACTTTCCTTCGCAGCCAGACCGCTGCAATTCTAAACACGGTCGTGCATCCTCGTGGCAGCGATTTTCTATTCGCAGCGCGCGCGAGTAGAATGGTAGTAGATGTTGCCCTTGAATCGCACTTCAAAAGTGGCCTTGTAAACGACCCTTTGTGGACAACTAACCTAACTGTAGTCCCGGCAATTTCTTGAACCCTTGCTTCTGCAAGTGTCCGTTTACAAGAGGCTCAACGTTTTTCTCTCTTTCTGTTTTATCCATCCTAGGCCTGCCTATAGACTCTCCTCCGGGGAGCGGGAGCGGGAATGAACGGGAGGGAGGGGAGGGGTGACTCTCCCTACTTCCCCTTCCCTCATTCTCCCTCCCCTCCCCTCCTCTCCCCCTCCCTAGAGAGCAGACTAATCTATTCTTAACGTAGCCTGAATTACATTACCTTTATGGTGCGGATTCTGGCTGGTGCTCTTAGACCTTTCTCGCTTGACGACTGGGGCACGATATGCATTCGGCGTGTTTTCCCAGTATTGTAAGACTTCACTGTCAGAGGCAAGAAGAAGTTGGATTGGACCTTTAGGTGCAGAACCGACGACAACCTCGAGCCAATTTTCTTGGAAGTTTTGTTGTTGTTCTTCAAACATCATAGATATATAAGAACGGGATCCCTGTTTATTACTCGTCGTCTCTGATAAAGCAAAGAGAAGCAAACAAAAATCGATACATGTCAATAAATCTTCGTATTGTTATCGATCACGTGACCGCAAGGGAAAAATACTCCGCTCAAAAACCTAGAGCATAAACCTAGAGCAGCAGTAGCGGATCCAGGATTTTTCCAGGGGGGTTGGGGTGGTGTTCCGTTTCTTAAAGTCAGCTGTGTATAATACTCTATTTCTTTGGTCGATGTTTGACAAATAATGGCTTAAAACTTTCAAGGGGGTGTTCCGTGGAACAGTGGAGCAGTGCCTACAACGCTTCAAGGAGGCTTCGTGCGTGCGTCCTTGAGTGTTTACGGTACGAATGCCGTACTACTTTCGATTTCTTATCAATATCAAACTTGATGCAGCGGTCGAAATACTGCTAAAATTCTTCACATGAGCTAAAAGAAAGCATTAGAACTAGGATAATTCATCTCCTTTTCATAAAAAGCTATTCTAGTTCAAAGAAGGGGCACGAATCTTTGAGACACCCTGTATTATAAAATGTTATTACTGAACAAACCTGTAGTGTTCCAGCGTTCTCTAGGGGTGATAAAGAAAATAGTAAAACCATAGAGAAATCGTTGTGATGGGTTCCCCGATGCGTGATGGATAATACTAGCATCCACCATCCTCTACAAATAACAAAGAAGGTATTAGATTGAAAACACAATGTCCTTATCCCTCGACGTTGCAACGCTTATTACCACGTTGAGGTAATGGAATTAAGGCGTCTCCCCATGGACGATTTAACAAATAGATTCCACTTTTCGTGCGTCTGTACTCTGATAGATGCACAGATGACGTCAGAATGTGGTGAAAACAAAAAGTATGGCACGAGACGAAGTCGAGTGTGGTGACTGTTGTTCTTACCACCTTTTGACATTTTGACATCTATTAGAGTACAGACCCACGGAAAAATAGAATCTATTTGTTTTATATAATATTCATCGAAACATTTCAACCAATCAGAGCGCGCAAAGGTAGTGCCAGAGTGGCAAAGGGGGAAGGGGGAGACCATACATCTGACTCGACTTACGTGCGCTAACATGCCGCAAAATTCCATAGTACGTACTTTCGTCAGTACCAAGAGAAGTCATGATAAGCTTTTTAAAAGTTGTGTCAATTAAGAAAATTACATAAAATCCAAGTAACCAGGTTTCAAAAATACAAAGAATTGCCCGTGAATTACCTGTGCTAGTGATATAGCTTGCTCTCTCTCGTTCAATCCTTTGATAGACCGCATCATCCACCACACAGCTTCAATACTTAGAAAACTTGTTGGCGGTAGACCTTTGGTGGTTGGTAAGAATGACAAACCATTTCTGCACAAAAAGTGATAAGTATCAGCAACAGAGTAGGCAGTAAAACGACTAAATGCGATATTTAGTTTTTGGCGCCAAATTGTCAACGAACATGCGCAATACGCTTTGAGTGATCAGGTGAGTGAAAAATTAGATTGCACTTACATTGTATCCAGCATTTCTTCAGCAATTTTTTCAATGGGCGAATTAACAGTTAAGACATCTTCCTCTACAACACTTTGTTCCTCTGCGTTCGCCTTAGTAGACTCACTACTTGGAAAAACAATAACAGTATCGTCAACAAACGAACAAACAAACAAAAGAAACAATCAAACACACACAAACAATGCGGGAAAGTCAATAGCTATCATGCAGGCAAAATTGTTTTAACATTTCCATTAGTAAAAATACAATACCTTAAATTTTCTGACGAAGAACTTTTCTGACTCTGTGGTGTTTCTTTATCTGAAGACGAGTTCTCCTGACTGCTCTCTTCAATATTCGCTTCATTACCACCCACCTTGGTCTGTTGAATCCCATCTTTGGCTTCTCGCTTTTCTTTATCAGATGCACTCTGTACGGTGTCATCTGGTTTGGTATTTTTGGAGGACTGTGGCTTTAACGGACTGTCTTTCTTTGTCTCCGTTATTGTTTGCTGGTTGTCCTTTTCAGAATCCAGTGCTTGTGATTGTTTACGTAAAGCGACTTTAGAAGGCTACCAAAGCAAACGTCCTAGCATTATAATTATGACTAACCGAATGAGGGCAGTTAGGAAATTTGGATTAGTTCTGCATATGCAAAGCTCGGCAGCAGCAAGTGATAACATCTGCGCATGTCTCCAACTTCTATTGTCTTGGACAAATTGGATAATTTTGAAAGGATAATTTCTAGCTGTTCATACTTCTGCACTCGAATGTAATGCTCCGAAAAACTTTGGGGAGACTATATACGACTCTATTTATGAGAGAGGTAGCCCTAAGCCAGGTTAAATTCGTAATTGAGGCCATTTCCGTCCAGCGGCTCGCGCATACTCGTCATGTTATCACTTGCTGTTAAGCTCGGCAGTTGACCCATGTCTACTGCAATACATACAACATGCAAAACATGGATTTCCCCGCGGTCAAGTCAACTTTGGGCTAAAAAGACGAACCCCCAGTTGGAAAGACTTAACAAGAATTAAAACCAATTTTAAACATTTTCCTTCCTTCCTGATTGTTTTTACTTACTTTTGCAGGTACAGACTTCTTTGCAACTTTAGATCTCTTAATGCCATTCAGAATTTCCAAATACTTAAGAATTCCTTCGATACGAATGGCTTCTTCATTTTCCACCTTCTCGAGTCCTTTGTCTTCGATGGAACTTTTCTTTCGATTAGGGAGAGGTAATAGCAAGAATCTTGATTTCCAGTATCGAAGAGACTGACGCGTTAAAAAGAGAGAAATTAATTGAACATGAAAACAAATCTTCGTCAAGATTTGTTTCCTCTAGGAGTTTTTCAAAAGAAAAACATTTTGTACAGGAAACAATGACAGAGGAAAAGACAACTAAATGTGGTTTAAAAGAGAAAAAGAGGAACCCACAACAGTTGCAAATGCAAACCTGATATCTCAAATTTCTGGTGCAAAAGCAAGGAAATAAACAAGCACCGTACAAAGAAACAAAGAAACAAACAAACAGAAACAAACAAACAAACAAAAAACAAAGAAACACAGAAACAAACAAACAAACACACAAACAAACAAAGTAAGCAAGCAAGCAAGCAAACCAACAAATAAACAAAAGGAAAAAAGCAGAGGCAGAAACAGCAGCAGGAGCAGCAGGAGCAGCAGGAGCAGCAGGAGCAGCAGGAGCAGCAGGAGCAGGAGCAGGAGCAGGAGCAGGAGCAGGAGCAGGAGCAGGAGCAGGAGCAGGAGCAGGACAACAACAACAACACAGAAGTGTGTCCTCTGTTCAGCACACATATTAATAACATTTAGTTTTATTTTTATTCCTCACCTCCACCATTTCAGTAAATTCCTGATTCTTGCTAACATGGTGGTCAAGATAGTTCCAGTTGTAGTTACCAAGCTCCTCGTGTTGAAACTCCACCTCTCTTAAATGATAAACTGTTGAGTGCTCATCTCGTAGTCGATACCTGTAGGATAAATGAGACATACACTAGATTTATGTTTCATTTCCAAAGTTTGTATCTTTTTTGGCAGAAACAATATGAAGATCTCACTTTGAACGCTATACTTTTCAAGTCTGCATTTCGACATAAAATGGGAATAAAATGTTTTCGCCTTCATATTGAAATGCACCCATAAAGACGTAAAGAGTCAACAAACAAACAGACAGACAGACAGATAAACAAACAAACAAACAAACAAATAAACAAACAAACAAACAGACAAACAAACAGACAATCAAAAAAGTCTCTCGTGTCTACATTCCACATTACTGACCGCAAATGATCAGAAGAAATCTTTCTCCGAACACCTGACCAGTATAAAGGAGCGAAAATAAGGAATTTTTGGAATGACTCTTCGAAATGGCAAGGGCCGACAAAAACCACACTGAAGTCACACAATTGTCCAAGTATGCACAATTGACAAAGTACGTTTTTGGCAAATGATATTTTAATTCCAAACCCTCACAGGAAAAATCAGATATCTTACACACTATGTAAAAATCATGTCAAAACCATGTAAAGATACAGTAAATTGAAATTTACATAGGTATGGTACTTTTACAGGGTATGTAAAAGTACAATGGTCATGTAAAAACCATGTAACAATATCATGTAAAATTTATGTAAAACTCATCGTAACTGTGTAAAAACCATCATTAATAGTGTAAATACTATGTCAAATCCATGTATTTTTTGGTTCACAAAGCATGTAAATCTTCCACAAAACCCTGTAAAAACTCTGTTAAACCCATGTATTTTGTGCAGGCAAACCATGTAATTCCTCCAAGAAACCATGTAAAAATACAGTAAAATCCATGTAAATTATGCAAACAAACCATGTAAATCCTCTATGAAACCCTGTAAAAACCCTGTGAAACCCATGTATTTTATACAGGCAAACCATGTAAATCCCTCACAAAATCATGTAAAATCCCTGTAAGACCCATGTATTTCGTGCAGACAAACCATGTAAATCCTTCATGAAACCCTGTAAAAACCCTGTGAAACCCATGTATTTTATACAGGCAAACCATGTAAATTCTCCACGAAACCATGTAAAAACCATGTAAAAACCCTGTGAAACCCGTGTATTTCGTGCAGACAAACCATGTAAATCCCCCACGAAACCCTGTAAAAACCCTATAAAACCCATGTATTTCTTGCAGGCAAACCATGTACAGATTATATGGATATTTTTAAACACCAAAAATTCTTAAGTATTTAAAACCAAGGAAACTACTTTGAATGGAACACTGTTTAATAGATGTCAAATGTCTCAAAGCAGTAACACTGCTATTTTTTGGCAAACTTAAAATTACCTTAGGATGCTGATTGTAGAAACAAACTTATTACACAAAACTGAAAATCCTGCTAAAAATTAGTATCTTAGGATATTTGGGTAAGTTGTGGAATAACAGAAAAATCATGCAAACATGCAACATTTCTGTAGAGAAAAATAAACAATTTGCATAATGTTTCTGGACTCTAGCAACCAAGGTGCAAATAATAATGTACTAAAACAACATTACAGTATATTCATTTCTGAATTTGCCAGTATCAAAATAAGTAGATTCAAGAGCCCTAAATGACATTTTACATCATACATTAATCCTGAAGTGATATTTAGGTGCCTTAAAATTATAAGTTTGGTCATGCTGAGTTTTGGTGGTCACGTGACTTCATGGTGAGAAAAATAGGAATTTCAAAATGGGTGGCAGTTTTTAGGTGGATAAACAATGTTTGGACCTATAGATTCATTGCACATGACATTAGATCAGCTCAATCTGGGGGACAAAACAATATACTTTTGCTTTCTTGAGAATTAAAATTCATTGTTTTGTCCCCCAGATTGAGCTGAATTCCAACATGCTACAAGAGGTCTACAAAGGTCACTCTCTGTGACACCAACACTAATCTGTTTGAAATAATTAGCAAAGAAGGTCAAGTGACCAGGGCAAGCATTTGAATGTTTCTATTTTCTTCTTCAGCAAAGAATAAAATCCAACCATTCCAGACAGATTTGTTGGTGGCATTGGTATAAACAACTTTTCATCAAAGATTCTAGATTCACTTAAAAACTGCCAACCTATTTTGAAATTCCTATTTTTCTCACCATGAAGTCATATGACAAGCGAAACTCAGCACGACCAAGCTTAAAGTTTTCGCTGTGGCTATTTAACCGGCAGCCGGTCAATGTCCTCAAATTCATATTTGACCGGCAGTTTTCAAATTTTCCAATATTTCCCCGAATAAAACATTCATACACCACCTACACTATCTTTATTTAGAAATGGTAAGCGGTCATAGTTAGCGCTGTAGTGTCCAACTAGTTCTTTTTATCTAGCCCCGGCACAGAGTAGAATGAGCGACCAAAAGACACTTAGAAAAATTCAATCCTGGTCGTTGTACTCTGTGCCGAAGCTAGGCAAATAGAGTTAATCAAACATTACAATGGTAGTTGTAACCGCTTACCATTCCTAAATAAAGATAGAATACTTTAGATGGTGTACAAATGTTTTTTTGTTTGTTTTTCGGGGAAGTATTGGAAGATTTGAAAACTGCCGGTCAAATAGGAATTCGAGGTCATTGACCGGCTGCCGGTCAAATAGACACAGCGTAAAGTTTTAAGAAACCTCAATATCACTTGAAGACCAAAACTCAATTTCACAGTCTTAAGATGAAAGAGTAATTACAGAAAATGTGTTTATTCACACTCAGTTGTTACATGGTGCAATTTTGTCAACAATTTGTCTTGGAATGGCATTGTCAAACAAGTGGCATAAACCACTACCAGGGGTTTCATTAACATTAGCAATAGCAGGTTCCACTACTAAAGATAGCCGTCTGAAATACAGATGTCCTACAATTAAAATATTGTATAACTAGAAAATATAGCTGGCAGTGAATGGAAAAACAGATGGCAATAAACCTCCGGTAACCACCTATTAATGAAACCCCTGCAATACTAAAACATAACATACCCTGCACTGCTGAGAAAAAAAATACTGCATTTGTAAATTACTTCCAAATTCTTCTGTTTGCAATGATTGCAAATACTTGTGTCATGATTGTAGCAACATAGGGTATGCTACATGCTGAAATTGTTAAACTTGCGTTGAAATGACACTGCAAGACAAGTTGCACACAAAATTGCACAATGTAACACTGCCTTTAGTATAACAGTACTATGGTTTTAAAACAGTAAGACTACTCCACATCACACTGCTTCAGCAATTTCCCATTGTAGTCGTTTGTGTACTCTCAGTAGTAAAAGTATGATGGCAAAAACTAGTAATGCATAAACAGCTTTTGAAATAGCTAATAATACAAACATTTCAAAGTATGTGCATCACCATAAAGGGTATGGAATCTTGTATAGTGCTAAGTCTTTTTGATGAAAAAATAGAATTCAAATTACATCACTTATCTGATACACATAGATACAAGGTAATTACTGAACAATTTGATTTCATTCCATTCTTGATTATTACAGTTACTTTCTGTATTGTCAACCTGAAACAAAATAATGATTTGTTATTCAAGTATTCATTATTCGCCGGGATTATTCACCAATGAAGTATAACATCTCGCCAGCACACACTTATAAACTTCAATGTTTTGCTGTGATGTCGTGTTTTCTAATTCTTAGATTCCAATTTGTTAGCAAATCTTCATAATCGAGGAAAAATTCAAATTAAAATTGATCTCGCAGCTTTTCTAACCCAAAATAGTTTAAAGCCACAACAATTATACGGAACTAAGTACAATGTTTGGCAGAAATAATTTCGTTCATAAACGGCAAATACCTGACAGAATCACGCCAGATTCATGTTGAAATAAATGCATAAAAATGCTGGTTTTATCATTCATCATTGCAGTTTATAATATAAAGTCTTGCAATAACTAAAAAAGCTTAAATACAATCGAAACAAGCCGGAAAGACTACTCTAATTTGTGACTGAAACTACATGTAGTTTTCAGCGTGGGATTCGATCTGAGCGTGATCCTTGAATTATACTCACTATAAACACAGCGTAAAACTTAAATTTATAATCTTTAGGCGAACCAAAACCTCAAAGTGACCCAATTCTTAAACTCCTGTACTGTTTCTACCGTAATACTACAATAAGTCTTAAATGTGACTTACCAACTTCAAAATCAAGTCCACACAAGCTTCGAGAAACATTCACAGTCAGTCGGTATTTGAAATCCTGTATTCTTCTTCAAGAACTGTGTTCATTGCGCTTACAGAGCTGTCTAAATCTTCTTTACATCAGTGGACGGCATCTGAATAAACTTTTAGCATAAAAGAAATGAATTATTGAGCAAAACTCCCCATCTGATGAGTCATCCTCAACGTTCGAATTGAAAATGGCTGCCGTGTCCGCCAATATTCAAAAACACCATGTGATCAAATGCGGAGCGTTCATTGGTTAAATTTGGTTAGATACCAGTTTTCCTTGTTAGTACTACCACAGGCACCCCAGGCAAACTTATGTAGCAAATATTGTCGTAAATATTGTCTTTTCATCTTTTTGTATGCTTTTTTCTTGTTTTGAAGTGTTTTTAAGCTGGTTTTTTTCTCCCCCCTCTTTACATAGAAGAATCAAAGGCCGGTCACTTCAGCCATTACCAGCCACCACCTCCTCTTCTTTGACCTCCAAATGACGCTAGATAATGGACAGTGATACACAACGGAATGAAATTATACAAAATACTTTCTATCTATCTATCCTAAACCAAGGGAAAAATTTCTTTTCAAGAAATGTTTAATCTCGTTTGAAGGCAAGCGTGATAATTTCCGTGTGCGTGCCTTGACCATTGTCACGCAGATATGACTTTTCTAAATGTTTTGGTTATTATCTTGTAAACCTTGCAGAAACTCTGTTCTAAGGCATCATTTTATACAATGCTAAAATATTTTAGGATCTGATGTTCAAGCGAACTTCAGATCTGAGTACGAGATCGAGTATGAGTAAAGATTTTAAATCATTACTGAGTTTGTGCGTGTTGTTGATACTGAATAATCATATCTACTATGCATTTCCACGATTTTTACATGGTATAATGCACTTGGATTCTCTTTGGTTTTTACATGGTTTTTACCGTATATTTACATGGTCTAACTCTTACATGACACTTACATGGTTTACTGATAGAAGAAGAAATTCTCTCAAAAATTTACATGGTTTTCGAACCATGTAAAACGTATTGACATGGTTTTTACATGGTCATATTATTTACATACTATGTTAAAACCATGTAAATGTATATTGACATGATTTTTACATAGTGTGTAAGATATCTGATTTTTCCTGTGCCTGCTTACCTGTACTGAACGGGTCTTGTTCCTCTAACATGTCGAGGTTGATATCTCGTTACGTTGATTTGAAATCGTTTTGGAATCGCAGTTAGTCTATGGATGTCACGACCAAGACTAAGAAAGTACTCTTCTTCGAACTCATCATCTTGTGAGATGTATGCAGGGAATGATGGGCGTTCTTTGTGTGGAGGAGAAATTAAAATTTGAAATCCCTGAAAAAAATTACGAAAGATGCAACAAAAATCCGTTGGGTTCTTTTGCATTGCAATTGAAAGAAACTGCTTGAGGGGGGAGGGCGTGCGTTGTGTAGAGAAGAAATTAACATTTGAAATCCTTGTGAAGGAAAGACCTTAAAACCCAAATGCTTGTGTTATTTTACAGAAGCTAAGGGTGCACTGCAGTCCAAAAGAGAGTAGGAGACTTGAGGGGTTATTTTAATTTCTTCCATCAATGTGTTTCATCGTTCTAAAATCCAAAACCACCATAAGCTCGACAAAAGTCCGAACGATACCAGAAGGCCACAAGAGCACAATGTACGGCCCAACCACCGAAGACGTCCCTCTATTGATTTGGCGAACTCAATTGACTTAAAGGCATTTAACAGATGTTGTTGAATGTAACGACTTGGTCCAAACAGGGCACCATTCATATGTCACCCAGAGTCAATTAAGCTATGTTATTGGCTAGAAAGAAGAGGGGTAGGAGACATTGGTTCTCAAGTGGGACAACAAACAAACACAGCAAGCACATCTAACATCTACCTTTGATAATCTCTGAGCCACCAGTTCAACGAATACTGAGTCTACAGACACTAATGGCTTTAAAGCTTGTTCATCAAACCTGTGGAGATGATAATGATGTATAGTAATGAATGTTTGCATTGCATTTCATGCAATACTGTTTATACTGGCACTATGACCACAATTTATGTTGGTAATAGACCACAAATGATATCTCAAATATTTTTCCTGATACCGAGTCTTCCTGGCGTCGGTAAAACAAAAGAAATGAAGTCATTTTTCAACAAAAGAGGAAGGCAATTCCTTTGTGTTTTAATCCTGCCACAGGGAGCCCAAGCTATAAAGGTTCAAGAGTTAGAGATATACTGGAGGCCGACGGTGCGTCTTTACCCCATTAGTGGTCCGCTGTGAAAACAGGTCAGAGAAGTCGAAAAGTGTACTTTAAAGGCACTAAGGATAGAACTACTCTAGCTTAGTAGTTAGTGCACAAACCAACTAAACTACTCTTGTTTCTTGAACTTTCCTTGTGTTTTCGCGTCTATTGAAGTTGGTTTGAACAGTATTATCAAAGGAAAGGCGGACCCCTTCCCCCCTCCCCCCTCCCGTCACAGCTAACCCCTTACCTGCTGGGATTACTGGTAGACCTTGGTCTCGTCATGTTGGTATCATCATCATCATTGTAATCATCATCACCAATACACAAGAAGTAAGGAAACTCCAGATAATCAGTGTCTAGTATTTTCATGTCTGGACAGTACTCTGAGGTCAGCGGTAGGCATGCTGGTACAATAAGAGACTTCCAGTCAACACTGGTCTAAAAAATAATAGCAAAAGAATTTATTAGCTGAAATATAATAAGAGCAGCAATCGACTTTGACTAGTCTTGCAGTTCGCTGCCAACAACGTCTTGGACGATTGACTTCAGCTTTTGTGCAGGATAAAGCCCAGGGTAATGTGATCTAAAGTCCCAAATCTCATTCATGTTCCACAAGCCTACCCGTTATTTTCGCCATTTTTGGCAGTGGAAAACCTGGAAGCCACAAGCTTACTTGTAAACCCTAGCAGCCAATGCTCAGATAGTTATCAAAACCACAGAGAAATTCCGGAATTTTTGTTGTCATTTGGAAGTAGACAAATGACAGCAAAGATTCCGGAATTTCGCCTTACACTCTTAGGAAAAGATATTGAACCCACAGAGACTGTAAAAGATCTCGGAGTGACTTTTGACAAAAATCTCACCTATAATGAACATATCATTAGAACTGTCTCCTCGTGTATGTCCGCATTGGGACAAATAAGTCGTATAAAACACGCATTTAGAAAAGACCAAAACCGCAGTCCGCCAGCAACGCGGGCTACACGTCTCAAGGTTTTACCTTAACTGCGGCTGTCCAGTCATGTTCAACGACATCTGAATAGTGATGAAGAAAAGTCGTTCTACCATGCCATCGCTTTCTTACTTGTGTCATTCCACGGTCACTAGATAGGGAACCATTAGGAGTCACATGACGATCTGATAGGAAACTATTTCGACCACCATTAGATGAATTTATGCTAAGCCTGTTCTCTTTGATTTGTTCGACTTTACTGGAAGTTTCACTGGCCACTGAAACGTTATTTTGAACTCCATCCTCCTCTGAAGCCTTCAACAATACAAAAAAAGCTAATGTTAGATGAATTTACGGTAAGCCTGTTCTCTTTGATTTGTTCGACGTCACTGGACGTTTCACTGGAGACTAAAACGTTATTTTGAACTAGCCTCTTCCGCAGGCAACACTTGCGCTTTCGACAAAAAAACTGTCTCTCGGGCCTCCTGTGTTCGCAACACAGGAAACCCGACACAACGAAGGGCCTACTTTCTCCTTCGAACTGCGTCCCCTTTAAGAGCCTTCTGTAATATAATAAAGCAAATGTTAGATGAATTTACGTTAGTCCTGTTCTCTCTAACCTGTTCGGCTTCACTTGATGTTTCACTGGTTCCTGAAACGTTATTTTGAACAGGGTCCTCTTCAGAAGCCTTCTACAATACAACAAAGCTTATATTATGCCTTAATCTAAGGAAAATTCAACGTCTCATAGCCTCTTTTAACCAGGATTCCAAAAGTGAGAGTTGTCTGCAGAGGATGCTACGTAAGGGCATCTAACAATTGACAGTGGATTTGAAGTCACAAAATGTTTAAAACTTTGCAGTGAAACCACTTGCCGCGCCCTTGAACATTTTATGACGTCAAATCCATTGTCAATAATTAAGAGTGCAGCCAATGGAAAACCGCTTGCGATTCGTTTTTTACAACAATTATTCGCGATAGGTGAAAAATCCTCATCTAACAAAGTAACAGAACGAGGGGGCGTGACGAAACGCGTCAGCATCACTGTCTGAACTCTTATTGACAATGGCAATCAACCAATCAGATTACGAGATTTTGCAATCGAGCATAGCAGATATGTATCATGTGACATGCAAAGGGCTCATTATCGGTTACCTTAGGAGATGCTTCCTCTAAACTGCTTTCATTTGATTTCAGAAACTGTGGGTGTATGATATTACCGTCTGGCCCTTTAGGAAAACAGTGTGCCCAGCGATGTCTGTTACACGTCCATCTGGAAAAATCAGTGATATTTTTAAATAGCTGAAAAATGTGTTCAGCAGTCGTAGCGCTTGTAGCGATGGTAATGGTAATGGTAGTGGTAATCTTCATTCAGTTAACACGGTAAAAACATCAGCTATATTGATTGTAAATATACCCACGATCACTCCAGCTGACTCGATAGCTCAGTTGGTAGAGCACTGGATATGTACCCCAGGAGTCGTTGGTTCGAGTCCCACTTAATAAGTCAGGGATTGTTTTCCTGTCTCACGTAGGGTGTGCAACCAGGCACTTCAACTTTCCTTATTTCTCATATATTTATCATAGCGACAAGCGGCTTTCACTATCCTATCTTTTAACATGTTTGTATTTGTCTTGACAACTGTATCCAATACCATCCAACATGTCGAACCAACTATGTGGATCATTTATACTTTTGGCATCGCTTTTCTAGAATATTTACCTGCATGGAATATTAAGGGGCTTGAATGGGTTAAAGAGAGTCCGTTGAAGATTACGAGTAGGTTCTGATGTAAAACCTGTGAGCTTACGAGGTGCACCTGCACTACCAACAACCATTTGTTGAGTTTCTACGAAGAATTCTTCGCTCGACTCGTCGCTGCCATCTTTTCTTGATACAGTACCTGAAATAGACCTTTGTTTGAGCTAATTTATAAATTAGGTCAAAAATGGAGGGAGGAATGGAAGGAAGGAAGGAGGGAGGTTGGAGGGAGGGGAGGAAGGAAGGAGGGAGGGAGGTTGGAGGGAGGGAGGAAGGAAGGAAGGAAGGAAGGAAGGAAGGAAGCAAGCAAGAAAGCAAGGAAGCAAGGAAGCAAGGAAGCAAGGAAGCAAGGAAGCAAGGAAGGAGAAAAATTGAAAAGAAAACGAGAGACAGGCAGAGAGGGGGGGGGGGGGGGGGGGGGCAAAAAGAGCAAGAGAGAGAGAGAGGGAAAAAATTTAAAGACATTTGAACGCAATTGTCATTCCGAAAGATATTAGTCATCAGAAGACAGGGAAAGAATAAATCAGCCACGTAAACAAGAATAAAAATCAAGGAAATAACGCAGCCACAAAAAAGAAAAGAAGAGAGAGAGAAAAGTATTTTAAAATCCAAAGGCGTTACCTTTATAAAGTTTGGAATCAGAAACTGTATGGTCCATAGAAGACGATAGAAAGCGTCGAGGTTGGTTTACATGTAAATGCTGTCTCTGAATTAATGCAATGGTAAAATACTAGTTGTCAATGCTGCCTTCACGTTCATATTATATTCTTATTACATAACGAATTATATAATAATTCGTATCTCTGATTGGTCGAGAACCGTGTATAATTACAGTACACACGCATAGATGACGTCATTGAATCTTACGCGCGCTCTGATTGGTTGAAATGTTTCGATGAATATTATATAAAACAAATAGATTCCATTTTTCCGTGGGTACTCTAGAAGTACAGACCCACGGAAAAATGGAATATATTTGTTTATTCGACTTCGTCTCGTAACGTATTTTTTTTGTTCTTGCCACATTTTGACGTCATCTGTGCATCTATTAGAGTATAGACGCACGGAAAAATGGAATCTATTTGTTTAGAGATAACTACTGCTTGTCTTTCAGTATCATTATGAATTATACAAGGAATTCCATTTACAAGATGAAGAACTGCAAAGTAACAGCTATCGCAATCACTTTTTACGAGATGCAATTTGTTACGCGCAACAGTTGCAGGCGTAAACATACGGTGCATTTCTGCTGCTGGCAGCGTTCATAGAAAAGTTAAAGGCCCGGACACACGGTGCAACATTTCTTGAAATATTTGCTGAAACATCGCGCGCAACACAATGTTGTTGTTGGTGGACACACAGCGTGTGTCCACTTTCAATGTTTCACAAAACGTTTCGCGCAACAGCCGCAGAAGTAAGATCGAGTTCTACTCATTCTGCAACTGTCCAGAACTGTTGTGCGCATCTTTGCGCGCGAAGTTGCGCGAATATTGTTGCACGAAGATGTTTTGGCAGTGGTGGACACACGGTGCAACCGTGTTGCGCGCGGTGTTTCAGCAAATGTTTCGGGAAAAATTGCACCGTGTGTCCGGGCCTTAAGCTGCATCGTGTGTCCATGCCTTCAGGATCTCGCCTTTTGCAGCTGCAATACAAGCTCTGATATGTATAAGATGATTTTGTGTGATTTATTTTTCTATTTTGACCTAATTCCTTCTCTTTTAGCCGCTAAATTTTCGTTACAACAAATCGCTAAGGTCACTAAAAGCAGTCAAGTACATACCGATTTTGAAGGCGAAGGAATAGATATCCCTCCTAATCCATCGTACGACGAATTTTCTCTTGAAATATGAAGATCATCATGAGACTTGTTAAGCTTTTGCAAGTCCGTTGCACTGCTTACTGATGTGAAACTTGGCACAGAACGATAGCCGTACCCACCATGTTTGCCTTGTCGTGCTTTGTGTCTTTTTATTGTCTTAGTGGAGAAGATTTTGGCGTCAAACTCATCGTAGTTAACTAGATCTGGGATTTCATTGGACAATTGTTCTGTGGCACTTTTGGGCTGGAAATTTTTGTGTAAACCTGAATCAAAAACTCGTATTAGCGTCATTTGTTACGTCTCTGAGAAAATGTAAATAAATATGGTCAAAAATTGTAACTTGTTTTTCTAAATCTTCGCTAATGTTTCTGTTTTTTCTTGTTTCAACACCAACCACCAACAAACGGACGACAAATGTTCGACAGCTAGCCAAAAAACGACCGACAGTCGGCCGACAAATGACCAACAGTTGGCCAAGAAACGACCGACACTCGGCCGAATCAGACCACCGACAGTTGGCCTACAAACGACTAAAAGTCGGCTGACAAAGGACCGACAGTCGGCCAACAAACGGTCGACTGTCGACCAAAAAAACAACCGACAGTCGACCGACAAACAACCGACAGTCGGCCAACAAGGAATTTGGAACGTTATTCTATATTTTTACCAACCAAATGGCTGGTAATTTAAAACTCAAATACGAACCTTTGGTGTAGGGATTATTTTCTGAGCCCAAACCAAACCAATGCAACACTACATCAGGCAGTTTAATTCTTGGAAGGAAAACTTGATGTTTGTCTCTTGATTTCGGTGAAGCATAAAAGCTGTGGTTCATCCAATGAGGGATGTTGTAATCATCACCAAGACTGACTCGGCGATCGCCATCTTTGTTGTAGAACTTTAACAGAGGTACTGAGTGTAGCGGCTGCTCTGCCATGCAAACCAAGTCCACTGCGACACCTAGGAAAGAAGAACGTGAAATAGTAGATAAATTTGCAAATTATCTGCAGGAATTTTTTGATAAAAAACGTTTCATTGTTTTCTACCTCAAAATACGTGTCTTTAATTTGTAAAAATTGTTTTAATTGAGAGCATTTTGAAGTTGTGAGGAATTCACTGATCAAAGTAAATTAAGTACACAGCAGCAGAATAGCACCATATATTGATCCCTGAATGCAAGTCTTGTGTTGTGCAAAGTTTCAGAAAAAGTTGTACATAAATTGAGAGTGTGAAGGGGTGGGGGGCGGGGGTGGGGGGTTGGTGGGATAGGGGGAAAGGGAAAAGGGGGGGGGGGGGGGTCTAATCAAAATCTGGATCTGTCCAGAGGATATTTTGGAAAAGCATTGTTATAAAAGGCCCCAAAGTCATCTCAGCAGGATCGACAGCAGGAAGTGCGCACCACCCCTGCCCAATATTTATACACACCACTATCAATCATCCTTTGCTTTGTGATACTGTTTAAAGCACGGTCCACCTCAAAGACCCCAGTACCAGGTGTAACCACCAGGATAGACTGGCCTGTACAATCAAAGTTACGGTCCAGGTAATGCTTCTCAAAAACTAAACAGAAAAAGAAATCTCATAAATATCAACAAAATACTGTTTGTCAACACAATAAAATGGATAAGTCAAAGTTATGCAAACAGAAACAAAATTAATTTCCTTTGGTAGACCATCTACTATCAAGATAACAAGTTGTCAGGATTTTTTCTGAACTCTCTTTTGGTATATGTAGCTGTGGATAGCTAGTACAGAGAGGTTATACACCTATTTCAAAAAAGGTTGTCACCGCTAAGAGCGATAGGCGATAGGTAATAGGTCATTCCAAGACCGCAAAGCACTATTGGTTTCTTAATTAAGCCATCCTAAATCTTTCTTTACACTCTTCCATCAAATATTTGGCGATTCATATGTAAATCAATTAGAAATCAATAGTGCTTTGCGGTCTTGGAATGACCTATTACCTATCGCCTATCGCTCTTAGCGGTGACAACCTTTTTTGAAATAGGTGTATAAAGAATATGGTTTGCATTGTCAGAAAATTTTCAGTTACTCATTAGCAGATCACTATACAAAAAAGCTCAGTTTATCCCAACTTTTGTTTTACTTCCTGTGAACTTACTGTTCATTGAAAGATTTATAGCTTCCAAGAAGTTGCTTTCATGGGCAGAAGAATTCTTTCCAGATGGACTACCACTTTCAGAGAGATTGATGCATTTTTGGTATTGGTTGAAATGATACTTTAGAGTGACTAAGACAGGAAGCCAGTCATCTCTTCTCTCTTGTCTGATCAATACTTGATAGAAGTCTTCATAGTATCTACCATAGGGATCTTGTAGAACACTGTTTCTTTTGCCAGGAGGAAAATCATCTGAAATAACAAATGGAGGTTATGTCTCATTAAAAAGGTACCGGTAAAAACATACTGACACATTTAATACTGGTTAAACAAAAGGTGACTTGCCAACAACTTACTATCATCCTATTAACCACTTACTGATATCTTATCAACCACTTACTGATACCTTACCAACAACTTAGTGATACCTTATCAACCACTTACTGATACCTTACCAACAACTTAGTGATACCTTACCAACCAATTGATGACACCTTACCAACCACTTACTGACACCTCTCCAACCACTTACTGACACCTTACCAACCACTCACTGACACCTTACCAACCACTTACTAGCACCTTACCAACCACTTACTAGCACCTTACCAACCACTTGCTGACACCTTACCCACTACTTACTGACATATTACCAATCACTTACTTACACCTTACCAACCACTTACTGACACCCTACCAACCACTTGCTCCACTTGCTGACACCTTACCAACCACTTACTGGCACATTACCAACCATTTACTGACACCTTACCAACCACCTGCTGACACCTTACCAACCACTCACTAACACCTTACCAACCACTTGCTGACACCTTACCAACCATTTACTGGCACCTCACCAACCTCGCAGTGATGTGCCTTACCAACCACTCACTAAGTTAATAAATTGATACTAAACTACAAAGGAGTTTATACCTTTGCTATGTACTTGATAGAATGTCCTAGAGAACAAGACGATAGTCACATCATGTTTAGCTTTTCTATTTTTCCACTCAGTAAACAGCTCATACAGGAAGCCATTGATAACTTTCTCAAAGTACAGGTCACCATTAAGATCAAACTCCCACATCTCACAGCTCATCTGAATGAATAAGTACACTTGAGCCGACAATGATCGGTAAACTACCTGGAAGATAAAAAACAGATATTCCTTGATTTTGCTGATAAGTATACAATTATGAGATATAAATCAGAAAGTAGGCAGGGGGAGGTCATTAAAAATACACCTCATATACAAATGGACATTCAAAATACTCAAAATCATTTATCATTAATTTTCAGATCATAATTAGAGTATGACCAAATGTCTGAATGGTTCCACGTGAAAATGGCCTACGTGACTTTTTGATGATATTTTTCAATGGTATGAAATGGTATAATTAACTTTCCTATTCTTGAAAAATTAATCTCAGGACATCCATCAAAAAGTCACTTAGGTTGCTTTCACAAGGAACCCTTCAATTCACAAGATTACCCTGGTATTATTGGATATCACACCACAAGTCATCTGCTTCCCTTTTTTCCAGAGTTCATAAATTTGTGCTCTAAATCCACAGCATGAGGTTTTCTTGGGAATATAGACACATTTCCCAACCAATGCCTTGGAGAACCGCCACATATCATTTCTACTCATGTATTGTTCTCTGATGAGTACCTCAACCAAGTCAACATCAACATTGTTATCAACCTAAAATGACAGTTTTATATTTAATATATGCCATTATATAAAATAACTATGACATAACACATGCTCTGATTGGCCAAAGGACGCGTGTCGCGCATTCTCTATGAGAACACACAGCATGCGCATGCACATTTTCAAACTTTCTCCAATGAAAAAAGAAAATAAAACTTCAATTTGTATTTTATAAAAGAAATAGAAAACGAGGCAGCTGAGTGCTATGTTGAGTTAAAGAAGCACAAGTTTGGGAATTGTAAGAAGACTCGAGAAGTGTTCTCCTAACACTTCTCTCATCTTCTTACAATTCCCGCATGCTTCTATAACTCAACATAGCACACTGCCTCGTTTTCTATTTCTACATTAGAGTGCATGCCACATATCCGTGAAACAACTACTAACTATTTAATAGTATTAAATATAAAAGATCTCCCTTAAAGTGTCAAAGATATGAATTTTTGAAACTAAGAATTTTGTAGACTTTTTGCAAAGAAATGGATTTTTATAGCATGATAACGAGGCTAATATAAATACATGTGATTACGTTACTAACATACATTTCTGTGCAAAAATGCGAATTAGTTTAAAACATTCATATCTTCGTCAGTTTAAGGGCAATCTTTACAAACTTTGCATTTTTATTATTATCGATGTGACAAATGTAATGATAAACTCTTTTTTGCGATACATAAAATATCTTACGTCACGCTAACGTGATAATGCACCTATCAATGTTAAGCCCCCAGGGGGGGAGGCCGGGACAGGGGTGGGGATTAGATCAACACTTATGGCCCCACAGTGGGGCATTTTCCCTTCTATGTTGTCCCCAGGGTGGGGATATTTGCCGACCAAATTGAGTCCGCACATGGGGTACAGGCAAAATAAATCCAGTGCGGAAAAAGATTGGACAATTTTTATTTTACGAATCTGAGAACTATAAAATCATATTTTCATATCCATTTTCTTTGGATGATTTCTTGTCTTGGACCGGGTTTCATTGGAGTAGATCTTTTTATCCGATCAGAATAGATCCTTATTTAAAAGTAACAAATTGCGTTCTTGGGTTCCCTGTGGCTAGCCGTGAAGTGAACGAAGGACTCCCCACAGATTTCTGAAACCGCATGGTCGATAGAGCGTGCAGCAAACACTTGCAAGGTAATTATTATAAATGATTTTTTAATCCCATTTTTTCTGATAAAATGCGAATGCCCAAAAGGGGATATAATATCAATCATACCTTGAGCAAGTTCTTTGTCAATATTTGTCATTTCATTTTGTCTTTAAAGTTCAATTTTGGTTTAACAAACATTCAGAGAATGCTCGATCAGGGCATAAAAAGTCAAATGTTTACTGACCTTTACTTTCCGAATTCCTAAAATCGAGCTTTTTGTATATAAATATTAATCAGCCTTTATCTTATTTTTCTCAAGATGTCTTTCAAGAAAGTGTGGAACGCAGACCATTCTCTTAAAAAATCTATATGCTGTTCGAGTTTAGAAGAAACCTGAAATTTATTGTGTGGTCTATTAACCATGGAATGGTGTTTCTAGATACCCTGTCCTATATTGGTTAATAATATGGGATATTGCACAAATACACTGGCCGTTTTTACTCAGTCTCGAAAAGCATGTAGCTGAAATTGCTTAAAAGCATGAATTTCTGAATACTTAAAATATTCCTGTTTCATGTTGTTGAGTGAAAAGGGAGGCATCAAAAGGGATTATTCTGTCATGTCTGGAGAGCCCTATCTTGGGACCACCAAACATGTCCCCAGGTAGGGGAATTGACAAAATTTACCGTCCCGATAGTGGGGATTTTGACCAAAAAACAGCCAAAAAAATCTAATCCCCACCCCTGTCCCGGCCTCCCCCCCTGGGGGCTTAACATTGATAGGTGCATAAGGGTCACTTTGGGTTTCCTGTGCTTCAGGGTCATTTCTCAACAATCACAATGGCCTCACCAAACCTACCTTTTTCACAATAACATCTGAATATGTGCGCAGTTGGAAAAGATTAGCAACAGATTGTTCAATGCTGATAGTGTCTTTCTGCTGGAAATCATTACGTATGGAGTTGATTTGAAGCAGAAGTCTTCTAGACTTTGTCTGGTCTTCAGGGTGGTAAATTTCCAACACATCTCCAATGCGACTATCTGGGAATTCTTTAGGATTTACAATTAGTTCGTCTGCACTGAAAGTGTGCTGGTGGACCCATAGCTTGAATAATTTCATCGCTAATTACAACTTTCTATCTTCAATTTCCGCCATTTTAAATGCAGTTTACCGCTGGACGGCGATTTTGTATTTACTGGATCCAGTTTTCTATCGGCATAACGAAGAACGCCTGGTGGAAAACTTCCTAACCATGAGAAGTTTTGGATGTTCGTGTATATTTGATGTAGTTATATGGTATAACCGTAGTTTTTCTTGGACAAGAAGAATACTGGGGTCATTCCCACATCATGTGTTCATCTCACGGCAAATATCAGTAGGATGTGGTGTGTTGCAACGTCCAGAAGCAAAAAAACATGGCCTTCGACAACATATCAAGTATGTAAACTAGAGTTCTTTTTGTAGGAATTTTGTTGCAGTGAGATGTTGTCCGATGACCGCGCGAGTTTGTTTGGGCAGGGACAAGCGCAACATAAACTAACTGTCATAAATTTGCGTGTAAATTTTCCTTTCTCTGCCTGAGCGTGACTGAGTTGTCTGGATCCCTAGTGATGAGCAACAGAAGTCCATGCATCCATTCAATCTATCCACTCACTCAGTCATTCATTCCTCCATCCATCTATCCTTTCATCGATCCATTCATTCATTCATTCGTTCGTTCGTTCGTTCATTTATTCACTTGTTTCTACTTTTCATCTTCCTTAATTTATTTATACACTGTTCTATTAATTCATCCATTTATTCAATCTGTTCATTTATTCATATCCTTTTATTCGTTTCTTTTGGGAGAGCTGGAGAATCCTGACAACATGCTTACAAACATGTGAAGATGAGACAAAAAAAAAAAAAAAAAAAAAAAAGAGAAGAAAGAAAGAAAGAAAAAAGAGAAAGAGAAAAGAAAGTAAAAAGAACAAAAAATGGAAAAGAATAAAAGAAAGAAACAACAAGACAATTTTCAAAATGATTTGAAAGGACATACAGATGTTGCAGCTGTAACAGTGTTGCAGTGTCTTTATTATTTTTAAATCATTTTATACATAATGCCACCCATTTAAATTATATAGTGCAAACTTCTGATTAGTTTTCGGCTAATTTCTTTGTAAGCAATTCTAGCCTTTCATAGTCAGTATTAATAATTAATGTGATGATCATGATTACTGGGATGTTATTAGTTCGCATGTAGAATTAAAAAAAACATCTGTCTAGTGAAGACATGTATTCAGGAGAAGAAATGAACAGTTTTACATAGATGTTGCTATAGCGGTTAGTCGCACTTGGACTTGAGATCCTGTTGAATCAAAACTTTGAATGCTGCTTTCAACTGCAAGATTTACACAACCAGATCTATAAGTTGACATTCTTTGAAAGCTTTTCCTCCTACAGCATTTACAAATAAGCTTGAGTCTATTTCTGAAGCATTTAATAAACACAAAATACATAACGGGGTTAAGAGCGGAGTTTATAGTAAACAGAAGGATGGGCACTTCACCAATTTTCCAGTAAGGCAAGGAGAATACATGTGAAAGAAAGTAAGCTAAATACGGAACCCCACAAAGAATATAGAATGCTAAAGTAAGAGTAATAACAACAAAAATGACTTTTCGTCTTTCTTTGTTTCTTGCTCTTTGAGTAGCTTCCTGGACCCCTGGAAACTCGGGACGTTTTAACGTTATCACGACTCGAAAATAGAAAAAGAAAATAGCCACAGAAGGAATTGCAAATTGTAGCACTGTTATAAAGAAAGTGTATACTTTAGGGCTGTACCAGTGTGGTTTGGTGAACATACATTGTTGATTGGGTGTGTATGATGTGATAATAAATTCATAAATAGTGAAAGAGCAGCCAAAAGACCAACATAGCAAGGCAATCCATTTCAGTCTTGATTTTGAAATGCCTCCTTCTCGTCTTGAAAGCGGGTGAACGACAGCCATGTACCGCTCATAAGCTATGACTGTGAGGATTGCTGTTGAAGCTTGAGATGCAGTCCAGAAGCAATTCATGCTTTTGCACAGTATTTCAAGAGTAATCTGACTTCGGTTGTATTGTTGCTCCAGAAACACCCAAGTTCCAAAAACGTTTGATCTGTCTTCGATAATGATATATGGCGTGGTCAAAAATCCGGCAATGATATCTGCTATTGCAAGGTGTAAGAGAAGATAATTCATGGGTGTTTTCATGGATTTAACACGAATTATAATGTAACAAACTAAGCCATTGCCTATCATGGAGAAGAGAGCAATAACGATACTGATAACAATTACAACAATTTCTTCAACTTGAGACATTTTGCCTCGAATATAAGCAGCAAAACGTCCATACAGCTTATAAAAGGAAAATGGCCTAGCAGATCAAGCGAGCCATTGTCTTCTCAATGAAGATATCTTTGCCGTGTTATTATAAACCTAATTTGTACCAAATATAAATGTCTATTTATTCTAGAGTGGTGGCAAAGTGCCTACCCACTGGACGAGACGGAAAATTTGTGCTGACATTGTGAGCATTTAATATGATAAAACTAATCAAAATGCTAATTGTCTTTGAAAGGGAATGCTATAACAAAGAGGTTTTCCGACCAGCGAGAAGTGAAAAAGAGAGAGACTTTGCAAGACGAAGAAAAAACGAAAGAAGAAAGAACGAACGAATATTAAGTGAATGAAGAAAAGAACGAAAAAACGAAAAAAACGAACGGACAGACAGACGACCTATAAACGATTAACGAACGCGAAGCGAGCGAGCGAACGAAACAAACAAACAAACAAACAAGCAAACAAATAAACAAAACAAACACAGCAAACAAACAAAGAGAGAGAGAGAGAGAACGAAAGAAAGAAAGCTTTTCTTTTCTCTTTTCTTTTCTCTTCTTTTCTTCTGTCTTTATTTCTCTTTTCTTTTTTTAGTTCTATTGTACTTTTCAGTATTAATGATTTAATCAATTACAAAGATGTTTTAGCTTGCATCTTAATTAACATTCGATTATTTAACAAATATTTGTACGAACAAGAAATGATGAATTACATAGATGTTCTTATAGCAGTAAGATGGACTTGCTGTTGAGATCCTACGGAATCAAACTCTTGTACGTTGCTTTCACTAGCAAGATTTACACAACCAGATCTAGAAGTTGACATTCTTCTAAAGCTTTTCCTCCTGCAGCATTTACAAATAAGTTTGAGTCTGTTCCTGAAGCATTTGATAAACACAAAATACATAACAGGGTTAAGTGCGGAGTTCATTGTGAGCAGTAAAACAGGCACTTCTCCAATTTCCCTGTATGGCAAGGAAAATATTTCCTTAAGAAGAAAAAACATTTGCTGAACTCCATAAAGAATATAGAACGCTAGAGTAAGAATAATTACAATAAAAACGATTTTGCGTCTTTCTCTGTTTCTTGCTCTTTGAACAGCTTCCTGGATACCGGGAAAGTCTTGATGTTTTAACGTTAAAATGACTCGAAAATAGAAAAAGAAAATGGCTACAGAAGGAATTACAAAATCTAGTACAACAATAGTTGATACATATGCTCTAAGACTAAACCATTCTTGTTCGATGAGGATGCATTGTTGAAGTGCTGGGTCGAACGACTTGGTTACCATTTCGGTAGTAATGAAAGACAAGCTTTTAGTCCAACATAGCACGGCAATCCACTTCAGTCTTGTTTTTGAAATGCCTCCTTCTCTTCTTGAAAGCGGGTGAACAACGGCCATGTACCGCTCATATGCTATGACTGTGAGTAGTGGAGGTGAAACGGAAGACCCAATCCAAAAACAGTATGCACTTTTACAGAGTATATTAGCAGTAAGACGACTACGGTTCAGAAGGACAGAAGTTCTAAAAACGTTGGATCTGTCTCTGATAATGATATAAGGTGTGGCCAAAAATCCAGAAATGATATCTGCTATTGCAAGGTGTAAGAGAAGATAATTCATGGGTGTTTTCATGGATTTAACACGAATTATAATGTAACAAACTAAGCCATTGCCTATCATGGAGAAGAGAGCAATAACGATACAGAGAACAATTCCAACAACGTCTTCAACATCAGACATTTTTGCTTCCAAAATATGCCAAATCGTCCCTTCAGCTGACCTATACCAGATCAAGCAAACCGAGTTGTTTTCTGAATGAGGTTTCCTTTTCGTATCGTGTTATTAAAAAACTAATTTGTACCAGATGTTATTACAATTACCGTCTTACAAAATTAATTTGTACCAAATGTTTGCCATTTTAAAATTTGTGCTGTGTGGGAGAACATTTAAATTCGGATATTATGATAAAACTAATCAAAATGCTAATGGATCTTCGAAAAGAAATGAAATAGCAAAGCGCTGTTTACTATACACCTTCCGATCAAGTGAGGAAGATTTGACAAGAGACAGAGAGATAGAGACTAAATGAAGTACATCAACAACATTTTTTATTTGTACCTATCTATGAATATACAGTGTTATATTTTAACAAAAAATATAATAAAATAGATAATATTTTTAAGGTACTGGCTCTAACAAATAACTAAAAAGCTAAAATTGTGTTAGAGCCATCAGTCGAATGATTGCCAATTAACCAAGCCTGCTTAAACAAATAAACAATTTATTTATTTTATTTATTTAGTAAGGTAGATATCGACTACTAAATCTTTGTTTTTGTTCAGTTATCGTACTTTTCGTGGCCAGTATATACATAATGATTCCATCAATTACAAAGATATTTCAGCTTGCTACTGATTTACATCGGTTTAATCAAGAAATGTTTGTAAGAACAACACATGAAAACTGTTAGTACATAGATGTTGTTATAGCAGTAAGATGGACTTGCTGTTGAAAACCGGCTATGGAATCAAAACCTCGTACGCTGCTTTCACTAGCAAGATTGACACAACCAGTTCGAGAAGTTGACATTCTTCTAAAGCTTTTCCTCCTGCAGCATTTACAAACAAGTTTAAGTCTGTTTCTGAAGCATTGAATAAACACAAAATACATAACGGGGTTAAGTGCGGAGCTTATAGTAAACAGAAGGATGGGCACTTCACCAATTTTCCAGTAAGGCAAGGAGAATATCTCGCTAAGGAGATAAGCTATTTGTGGAACCCCACAAAGAATATAGAACGCTAGAGTAAGAATAATTACAATAAAAATGATTTTGCGTCTTTCCCTGTTTCTTGCTCTTTGAACAGCTTCCTGAATACCGGGAACGTCTTGATGTTTTAACGTTAAAATGACTCGAAAATAGAAAAAGAAAATCGCTACAGAAGGAATTACAAAATCTAGTAAGACAAGAGCTAATGCAACTGCTTTAGGACTATACCAGTGTGGTTCAGTTAAGGTACATTGTTGATGATCGAATGATATGGTGACCATTTCGGTAATATTGAAAGACAAGGCATAAGCCCAACATGGCAAAGCAATCCACTTCAGTCTTGATTTCGAAATGCCTCCTTCTCTTCTTGAAAGCGGGTGAACAACGGCCATGTATCGTTCATAGGCTATGATCGTGAGTATCGCTGGAGAAACTTGATAACCAAGCCAAACACAATATACAATTTTGCAAAGTATGTTAGCGGTAAGACGACTACGGTTCAGAAGGACAGAAGTTCCAAAAACGTTTGATGTGTCTTCGATAATGATAAAAGGTGTGGCCAAAAATCCAGAAATGATATCTGCTATTGCAAGGTGTAAGAGAAGATAATTCATGGGTGTTTTCATGGATTTAACACGAATTATAATGTAACAAACTAAGCCATTGCTTATCATGGAGAAGAGAGCAATAACGATACAGAGAACAATTACAACAACTTCTTCAACATCAGACATTTTTGCTTCAAAAATACGCCAAAATGTTCCTACAGCTTGAGGAAAATGATCTAGCAGATCAAGCGAGCCGTGGTTTTCTGAGTGAGGTTTCCCTTTTTTGTGTTATTATAAACCTAATTTCCACCAAATATAAATATCTATTTAGTCTATAGAGTTCAATGGAGTGCCTACCCACAGAACGAGACGGTAAATTGTGCTTTCTTGGAGAGCATTTAATATGATAAAACTAATCAAAATGCTAATGGGATAGATCTATGAAAGGGAATACTACAACAAAAGGTTGTTCGGTAAAAAAAAACGAGCGAGAAAGAAGTCAAAAAAAGAGAGAGAGAGAGACTTTGCCAGAAGTGAAGAAAAAGCGAAAGGAGAACGCACGAACAAATACGTTAATGAATGCATGGACGAACGAACGAGAAAAAGGAAGGAAGGAAGGAAGGAAGGGAGGGAGGGAGGGAGGGAGGGAGGAAGGAAGGAAGGAAGGAAGGAAGGAAGGAAGGAAGGAAGGAAGGAAGGAAGGAAGGAAGGAAGGAAGGAAGGAAGGAGAAGAAAAGAAAGATTAAGGAAACGTAAGAATGTTATGGAAAAAGCTTCATATCATAGAATCTTACTTCAATTTCACGATTTTCAACGTTAATAATTCATAATTTCAAAGAATTTTGATAGATCTATAGATTGAACTAGGACTATCTGTTCGGCTCTGCATTTTAATCTGTGTCGAGTATTTATCATGAGGCAAGATTTGAAACGCATCTAATACCAGTTAGAGTAAAAAACTCTTTCCCCAACGACATTAAAAAGACAATGAGCATTGTAGTAAGTGAGAAAAAGCGCGGAAAAAGGAAAAATTTATTAGTTATTAAGAAATAGGTTTCAAGACTAACCATTGATTTGTCCTTCCAATTGGTGCGAGAGAAGAGAAGAATTCCTTTTGGCACCAGTTAATGGCTGTAAAATTAAGAACTTTTGTAACTCCGAGCACACGAAGTGAAGGATTACATAGATCTTGTTATAGGGGTAACTGAAGATGGACTTGAAATTCCTACGGAATCAAAACCTTATATGTTGTTTTGATTCACTTGAAAGATTTACACAACGAGATGAAGAAATTAAGATTCTTCTTGAGGTTTTCCTCCTGCAGGGCTAAAAACGTAAAATAGTCAAAAGCCAAAAAAATTCAAAAGTTAGTTTCTAGACGTCATTTGCGTTAATTGCTTCCCAAAGCTAATTTGGGGACAAAACAATAATAATTCTAGCTCGTTGCCAGCAGAAAGTAATTTTCTCGCACACCACAAAACACTAATCTTGCTTAATGTCCTTCTTCAACGGCAGCAATTGTCTGCAAGTGCATGCAATTGAGGCGTTTTAATTTCTCATCGTAAACGCTCAATACATGATAAAATACATGGAACAGCTAGACAATCTACAATTGATGAGTCTAACCATTTTCCTCAAAAATGAATTATTAATGATCGCAAATTGTAGTAAGATTTAATGTCATTACTGTTAACGTTGTTATAGCTGTAATAGAAAGATTGAGATAATACATAGAAATAAAAAATATTACAATGTCTCATAGTTAGTTAGTTAGTTAGTTAGTTAGTTCGTTCGTTCGTTCGTTCGTTCGTTCGTTCGTTAGTTAGTTAGTTAGTTAGTTAGTTAGTTAGTTAGTTAGTTAGTTAGTTAGTTGTTGTTTTTTATATATTTGCTTATTTGTTTGTTTGTAAGCACTTTTTGCCTGACTAGGCCCTCTTTTTTAGTTTGTTTCTTTGTTTCTCCCATTTATATTGGAGATCGGAATAGCGAGCTACGTATATATTTTAGCATCCTCGTTCAAAGGTTCATTAGCATATTATTAGGCGCAATTAAAGTCTCTCCAAGACAACAAATTTACCATCTCGTCGTGTGGGCAGGCAATTTGCCTCAGACAATAAGGTAAATACATGTTATTTGTAGTGCAAAAAAATCAACCTTATTTCCCAGAGAATTGATTAAAAATACCGCTTCTACTGATTTGATGCCGGAAAGTGCGTATCCACATGTACAAGTGCGTATCCTATTAATCAGTAAATACAGCTGCAAAAAATACGCGTTTGTTATTTATATAAAAAGGCAAAAAAGTGTGGGATGTGTTAATTTAATTAGTTCCACTGTGATAAAGAAAAAAAATTCACGGTTGGGAATCCAATCAGAAAAGAGTATTTTTGTTGTTGTATTACTAGGTTTACAATAACACCGAAAAGGAAACCTCACTTAGATCATTTTCCTCAAGCTTTAGAGACGGCTTGGTATATTTTGGAAGCAAAAATGGCTGAAGTTGAAGAAGTTGTTGTAATTGTTCTCTGTATCGTTATTGCTCTCTTCTCCATGATAGGCAATGGCTTAGTTTGTTACATTATAATTCGTGTTAAATCCATGAAAACACCGATGAATTATCTTCTCTTACACCTTGCAACAACAGATATCATTTCTGGATTTTTGGCCACACCTTTTATCGTTATCCAGGACAGATCCAACATTTTTGGAACTTTCGTCCTTCTGAACCAAAGTCATCTTACCGCTAACATCCTCTGCAAAAGTGTATACTGTTTTTGGATTGGTTATCAAGTTTCTCCAGCGATACTCACGGTCATAGCCTATGAGCGGTACATGGCTGTTGTTCACCCGCTTTCAAGAAGAGAAGGAGGCATTTCGAAATCAAGACTGAAGTGGATTGCTTTGCTATGTTGGACTTATAGCTTGTCTTTCACTACTGCTCAAATAGTAACCATATCATTCGACCCATCACTTCAACAATGTACCTTAACCGAACCAGAGTGGCATAGTCGTAAAGCAGTTGCATTAGCTGTTGTCTTACTAGATTTTGTGATTCCTTCTGTGGCGATTTTCTTTTTCTATTTTCGAATCATTTTAACTTTAAAGCATCCTAGGATTCAGGTAGCTGCTCAAAGAGCAAGAAACAGAGAAAGACGAAAAATCATTTTTATAATAATTATCCTTACTCTATCGTTCTATATCCTTTGTGGAATTCCGCATATGGTTTTTCTTCTTAACAAGATATTCTCCTTGCCTTACTGGAAAATCGGTGAAGTGCCCATCCTTCTGTTAATTATAAACTCTGCACTTAACCCCGTTATGTATTTTGTATTCATTAAATGCTTCAGAAACAGACTCAAACTTATTTGTAAATGCTGCAAGAAGAAAAGCTCAAAACTTAGAATGTCAACTTCTAGAACTGGTTGTGTAAATCTTGCAAGTAAAAGCAACGTACAAGGTGTTAATTCCATAGGATCTCAAGTTCATCTTACTGCTATAACAAGTTCCATGTGATTTCATTTCGTGCTCTTATTAATATGAAAATTTCTTGATTAAATGAATGTTAATTAATATTGAAGTTAAAACATGTGTAATTTTCTTTCTTTCTTCGTTTGTTGGTCAATTCATTCGTTCGTTTATTCATTCGCGTTTTCTTCACCTCTTGCAAAGTTTCTATGTCTTTTTTACTTCGCTTCTTTCTCGCTTGTTCTTGTAGCAAACAGCCCCTTCCAAGGAAGGAAGGAAGGGAGGGAGGGAGGGAGGGAGGGAGGGAGGGAGGGAGGGAGGGAGGGAGGGAGGGAGGGAGGGAGGGAGGGAGGGAGGGAGGGAGGGAGGGAGGGAGGGAGGGAGGGAGGGAGGGAGGGAGGGAGGGAGGGAGGGAGGGAGGGAGGGAGGGAGGGAGGGAGGGAGGGAGGGAGGGAGGGAGGGAGGGAGGGAGGGAGGGAGGGAGGGAGGGAGGGAGGGAGGGAGGGAGGGAGGGAGGGAGGGAGGGAGGGAGGGAGGGAGGGAGGGAGGGAGGGAGGGAGGGAGGGAGGGAGGGAGGGAGGGAGGGAGGGAGGGAGGGAGGGAGGGAGGGAGGGAGGGAGGGAGGGAGGGAGGGAGGGAGGGAGGGAGGGAGGGAGGGAGGGAGGGAGGGAGGGAGGGAGGGAGGGAGGGAGGGAGGGAGGGAGGGAGGGAGGGAGGGAGGGAGGGAGGGAGGGAAAGAAAGATTAAGGAAACGTAAGAATGTTATGGAAAAAAATTCATATCATAGAATCTTCAATTTATTTCACGATTTTCAACGTTAATAATTCATAATTTCAAAGAATTTTGATAGATCTATAGATTGAACAAGGACTATCTGTTCGGCTCTGCATTTTAATCTGTGTCGAGTATTTATCATGAGGCAAGATTTGAAACGCATCTAATACCAGTTAGAGTAAAAAACTCTTTCCCCAACGACATTAAAAAGACAATGAACTTTGTAGTAAGGGGGAAAAAGCGCGGAAAAATTAAAAACAAATTATTAGTTATTAAGAAATAGGTTTCAAGACTAACCATTGATTTGTCCTTCCAATTGGTGCAAGAGAAGAGAAGAATTCCTTTTGGCACCAGTTAATGGCTGTAAAATTAAGAACTTTTGTAACTCCGAGCACACGAAATGAAGGATTACATAGATCTTGTTATAGGGGTAACTGAAGATGGACTTGAAATTCCTACGGAATCAAAACCTTATATGTTGCTTTCACTTGAAAGATTTACACAACGAGATGTAGAAATTAAGATTCTTTTTGAGCTTTTCCTCCTGCAGGACTAAAAAGGTAAAATAGTCAAAAGCCAAAAAAATTCAAAAGTTAGTTTCTAGACGTCATTTGCGTTAATTGCTTCCCAAAGCTAATTTGGGGACAAAACAATAATAATTCTAGCTCGTTGCCAGCAGAAAGTAATTTTCTCGCACACCACAAAACACTAATCTTGCTTAATGTCCTTCTTCAACGGCAGCAATTGTCTGCAAGTGCATGCAATTGAGGCGTTTCAATTTCTCATCGTAAACGCTCAATACATATGAAATACATGGAACAGCAATCTACAATTGATGAGTCTAACCATTTTCCTCAAAAATGAATTATTAATGATCGCGAAATTGTAGTAAGATTTAATGTCATTACTGTTAACGTTGTTATAGCTGTAATAGAAAGATTGAGATAATACATAGAAATAAAAAAAATTACAATGTCTCATATTTAGTTAGTCAGTCAGTCAGTCAGTTAGTTAGTTAGTTAGTTAGTTAGTTAGTTAGTTAGCTGGTTAGTTAGTTAGTTAGTTAGTTAGTTAGTTAGTTAGTTAGTTAGTTAGTTAGTTAGTTAGTTAGTTAGACTACTTAGTTAGTTAGTTAGACTACTTAGTTAGTTAGTTAGTTAGTTGTTTTTTTATAGATTTGCTTATTTAATTTGTTTGTTTGTAAGCACGTTTTGCCTGACTAGGCCCTCTTTTTTAGTTTGTTTCTTTGTTTCTTCCATTTATATTGGAGATCGGAATAGCGAACTACGTATTTTAGCATCCTCGTTCAAAGGTTCATTAGCATATTATTAGGCGCAATTAAAGTCTCTCCAAGACAACAAATTTACCATCTCGTCGTGTGGGCAGGCAATTTGCCTCAGACAATAAGGTAAATACATGTTATTTGTAGTGCAAAAAATTCAACCTTATTTCCCAGAGCATTGATTAAAAATACCGCTTCTACTGATTTGATGCCGGAAAGTGCGTATCCACATGTACAAGTGCGTATCCTATTAATCAGTAAATACAGCTGCAAAACATACGCGTTTGTTATTTATATAAAAAGGCAAAAAAGTGTGGGATGTGTTAATTTAATTAGTTCCACTGTGATAAAGAAAAAAAATTCACGGTTGGGAATCCAATCAGAAAAGAGTATTTTTGTTGTTGTATTACTAGGTTTACAATAACACCGAAAAGGAAACCTCACTTAGATCATTTTCCTCAAGCTGTAGGAACATTTTGACGTATTTTTCAAGCAAAAATGTCCGACGCTGAGGAAGTTGTTGTAATTGTTCTCTGTATCGTTATTGCCCTCTTCTCCATGATAGGCAATGGCTTAGTTTGTTACATTATAATTCGTGTTAAATTCATGAAAACGCCCATGAATTATCTTCTCTTCCACCTTGCAATAGCAGATATCATTTCTGGATTTTTGGCCACTCCTTTTATCGTTATCCAGGACACATCCAACATTTTTGGAACTTCCGCCCTTCTAAACCAAAGTCATCTTACCGCTAAGTAAACATACTCTGCAAAATTGTATATTGTGTTTGGATTGGTTATCAAGTTTCTCCAGCGATACTCGCCCTCATGGCCTATGAGCGGTACATAGCTATTGTTCACCCGCTTTCAAGAAGAGAAGGAGGCATTTCAATTCGAAATCAAGACTGAAGTGGATTGCTTTGCTATGTTGGGCTTAAGCCTTGTCTTTTGATATGACCGAAATGTTCGCCATATCTTTCGATCATCAACAATGTACCTTAAGCAGCTTCATTAGCTCTTGTCTTACTAGATTTTGTAATTCCTTCTGTAGCGATTTTCTTTTTCTATTTTCGAATCATTGTAGCGTTAAAATATCAAGACGCGGTTCCCAGTATTCAGGTAGCTGCTCAAAGAGCAAGAAACAGAGAAAGACGAAAAATCATTTTTATTGTAATTATTCTTACTCTAACGTTCTATATTCTTTGTGGGCCTCCGCAAATGTTTTTTCTTCTTAACGAGATATTCTTCTTGCCTTTCTGGAAAATTGGTGAAGTGCCCATCCTTCTGTTTACTATAAACTCCGCACTTAACCCCTTACTGTATTTTGTGTTTATTAAATGCTTCAGAAACAGATTCAAACTTATTTGTAAATGCTGCAGGAGGAAAAGCTTTAGAAGAATGTCGACTTCTAGAACTGGTTGTGTAAATCTTGCAAGTGAAAGCAGCGTACGAGGTTTTGATTCCCGGCCATACGATCTTAACAACAATCCATCTTACTTCTATAATAACATCTATGTAACATTTTTCAATTCTTGTTCTTAGAAACAATTTTTGATTAAACCAATGTAAATTTATATGCAAGTTAAAATATCTCTGTAATTGATGAAATCATTATTTATTGTACCATGAAAGGTACGATAAAACAACAACAACAACAACAAAAAAAAGAAATTAATCCGTCTCTCTTTTTCGCATCTTCCTCACTTGATCGGAAGGTGTATAGTAAACAGCGCTTTGTTATATAATTCCTTTTCAAAGATCCATTAGCATTTTGATTTATCATAGTATCCGAAATTATATGTTCTCTCACACGGCACAAAGTTTTCTGTCTCGGTAAATGACATTTGGTGCAAAAAAAGGTTTTCTAATGACATGACGACGATTATCTGTAGGCTCTCGACCAATGAAAGTACAGTTACTGAGTTCAATATATATATCTGAAATATCAGAGTTAACAATAGCCTCCTCCGCAGGCAACCTTTTAGGCTTCCAGTGCGAAATTTTGAGAAGAAAAAAGACTGGCGTCCAGGCCACTACTACGTGTCTTTAACACAGGAGGCCCAGCGAAAAAGCGAACAGTTGCCTGCGGAGGAGGCTAAGTTAACAACTACTTTCCTGAGACAATTGATGAGTAACTTGATGCAGCTGCATTATTACTGGGGAAGCAATTAAGCTAAGTGAGTGATTTTACCGACTCAAACTTTTAGAAATTGTAAAAAAATTCAGCAACTTTTGCGAAGTGTGTGACTACTACACAACTTTTTTTACCCCTGCCTCCTAAAACTCAAGTTTTTGATTTATAACTTTAATGACAGTGTTTTTTGTTAATTTTGAATTTACATTAGTCTCTGTTTGTCCTCAGATTTGCAGCATCTCTAAAGCAAAGAAAAAATCGAGAAAAACACGATAGAATTTTACTTGAAGGATGGAGGCTTGTACAGGATGCTTTGTCAGCCAAATTTGAACCTGAAAATATTTTCATCTCGGACAAAAACCTACTAGAAAGATGTCTTCTCAAAACAGAAGAGAAGAATTTAGTAGAAGTTGACTCTGGGTCCATGAAGAAGTTAACTTCCAATGTCACCCCTCCAGGTATTGTTGGTGTTTTCAAAAGACCATCACAAGGAGCCGCAAGAAAGTCCCTATGTGAAACCACCTCGTATAATCCCCTACCTTTGACTGTTGTTTGTGATGGACTCAAAGATCCGTCTAACCTAGGTAGGCATCTGGCAGTATGGTGGATGTTCCAGTATGTATGAGCAAGTGTCCCTCACTTTATCAGGAGCAAGGATGGCACAGTTGGTTAGTGCGCGGCCCTCGGTGCGAGAGGTCCCTAGTTCGATCCCCAGTGACTTCATATCCTTGTTTCAACTTCTTTCCTTTCCGTGTAGCTTTAATTAGCTTTAAATACCCGTAAAACGGAGCACTGATGGATAGAGGGGGTAGAGGGCGCACCTTCGAACGCTTGATACATGAGCCTTTGGCTCGGGAGACTGGGCAACCACTCCCCGCGGACTAGAAGTAAAATAAATTACCTTTACCTTACCTTTGTACTTTCCTTAATAAGATATCACTAGTTCAATATATGTTCAGTAACATGCATAATCCACTCGTGCATTTACCGGGAGAGCCATCCAATGCAAGAGACATATGATTCCCCGCGCGCAATTATAAAAGTTTTCGGCAGCCTAGTATGACGTGTCGTCGCGGCTTACTTTACACAAGTCTTTAATATATGTTTATTATGTATATCACAAGGAACTTTAATTAGAGTTTGTGCTGCGAGTGGATGCATGTCGTTCATCACAAGTCAAGGATCTGTGGATGTTTGGGATCCCAAAGTACTGAGATGTGCTGCGGGCGGTCACTTTCATCTTCCAATATTCTACTCGTTGTCTTGGCAAGAAATTGTAAATCACGTTGAAAGTGTTCCAAGAATTTTCCTTGCAAGTAGCAATCTCTCAAGTAAGTACAAGTCTAGCTGATCAATCTAATACACACAATCTCGCTAACTCGAACCCTTTTAACTCGAAAACCTCGCTATCTCGAACGCAAACCCATTTCCCTTGAGTAATTTTTTCAGTCAATGTCTATCGGTTATCTCGACCCCCGCTATCTCGAACACAAACCCATTTCCCTTGAGTCATTTTTTCAGTCAATGTCTATCGGTTATCTCGACCCCCGCTATCTCGAACACAAACCCATTTCCCTTGAGTCATTTTTTTCAGTCAATGTCTATCAGTTATCTCGACCCCCGCTATCTCGAACACAAACCCATTTCCCTTGAGTAATTTTTTCAGTCAATGTCTATCGGTTACCTCGAACCCCAGCTATCTCGAACAATTTTTAGCTTCCTCTGGGAGTTTGAGTTAGCGGGGTACTACCGTCAAGTCGAACCTTCGGTAAGCGACCACCCAAAACTGCAGGCTAGAGGTTTAGGTGGTCGCTTTCAGGGTGTGGGGGAGAGCAAGTTGAGGTTCGACTGTATGAGGTTATGGATGAACTGCAAGACAACCCACAACCCTCCTCTTCTAATTCGAATTCAACCTCATTTTCCCTTGAGTCAGTTTTTCAGTCAAGCATGGACTCCTATCTCTAGTTCGACCATTTCGTGGTTCCACATGTGAGTTCAAGATACTAAGGGTGATTTAGGAAGCTTAGAAAATCACGACGTCTCTGAATCACAGACTCGTACTCAGTCTTCATATATTTATTTTTTGTATTCGCAATGGAATGCTTCCCATGAACCACAGCGCGAGCAAGAGAAGCGGGCTGGGAACGAGTCTGTTTGCAAGACTTCAATCCACACAGCATTTTTCTCTGATTCCCTAGATTTGCTTATCTTGATATTTTTTGTTATTAATTATTATCACATCGATTTTTAATTATTAATGATATCTTTAACACTTAATTTTTTTAATTTCTTTTAACATCTTTATATACAGGTAAACCAATCAAGGCCCATTACGAAGTGGACTGGACCCTTAGCCCCAGTGTGCTAATCATTGGAGGAGAAACTACAGGACTTAGTAATAAAGCACAAGCACTAATAAAAGAACGATCTGCAGAAGTGATAAGAATACCAATGGTGGAAGGTGTCGATAGTTTAAGTGCTGCAATCTCAGCAACTGTTATTATTTATGAAGCTTACAGACAACATAGAGTAGTGTTAGTTTGACTCTTAAAATGGTTTGGTCACGATCACGCCACGGCATGGTCACGCCAAGTCACAGTCAGGGCACGGTCACGCAATGCCACGGTCAGGATACGATCGCGCCACGCCACAGTCACACCGTGCCACGGTCAGGGCACGGTTACGCCGCGGTCACGGCTCGGCACGAACAAGACACATCTAAATATGACCAGGCATTACATGGTCACGGCACGGTCATGGCACGGTCACGCCATGATCACGGTTGGAATTTCGAATGGCACTGACAAGGTCACTCCACAGCGCGGCTCGTTTCATGCCCTACAAAAACTTTGCTATGAACAAAATAAATACCAGGAGCTGTCTTGATATCAGTAAATATGACGAACGCAGACAACATATTAACATATAAATACGCAGAAGAAAGCACAGCGAAGCTCTATATATAATAAAAAATCTCTTGATTCAGTTTAGAGTCCTAGTATGTCAATGAGTGAGCAACAACGACTATAATTTTAGCAAATATTTTGAACTGAAATTAAAGTATTATATGTGGAGTCAGGTAAATTTACAGGCACCAAACGTTTTCTGTTTATTAAACCATCTTCATGGGCCTGCCCGTAAATTTACTTCATCATAATATGGAGAAAACAAACGACTAAATTTTATTAATGGAGTATTAAATAATAATTGATATATATCACAGGCTTTGATTGGTCAAGAAACGCGTGCAATTTAAGTGTACAGACGCACGGATGACGTCACAAAATATTAAGCCCGCTATGATTGGCTGAAATGTTTTATAAATATTACGACTTCCATTTTCACGAGATCTGTACTCTAATGGTGCACAGAAATCGGCCCGCCATTGGACTTGTTGTTTGTTTGTTTTTGTTTTCTTCTCACCACATTTTGACGTCATCTGCGCATCTATTAGAGTACAGACGCATGTAAAATGGAATCGTCATTGTATTAAAGACAGGCTAGTCGAACACATTTACAGGATAAATTCAAAATGCCTCAACAATGTATGATAGTCTGTGATCTATGCAAAGACTGAGATCATTCTTGTTTAGGTAGTTTCCACGGTTGTTTCGATCCCTTGATCTCGGGTTTCTTGACGAGCCTCTTGGGAGGGATTCACTCTATTGTTCCTAATGCATTCTCTTCCACAGCAAATCATCCTGCAAAGATGCCTTCTGAAGTTGGTACTCTGTAGACTGTAGATGACGGGATTGATGCTGGAATTTAATGTCGCCAGAACGATTGTGATCTGATGGACCACGGAGTGAACAGACTCGTGTGGTAGCATGTAGGCCAGGAAATACATCACCAAGCCAGGTGTCCAGCAAACAGCGTAGATCACACTGACTGCAATCACCATCTTAGTGATTCTCTTCTTCGACTTTTGTGCTGCTTGTTCCACATTGTTGTCTGTTTGGAACCACAATCTGTAGATTACTCTCACGTATAGATACATCATAATTCCGATCGGCACCGCTCCCACGACGATATTCCACCCAAAGCTGTAAATCTTTGGGAGAACCATGTTCGGCCATTGCTCACCACATTTTTGGATGTCATCTCGATAGGTGATGTTGATAAAAAGCGGAGTGTTCCAAACCAGGCCGGTGACCCATGAGGCCACGATTATGTACTTGAGATGACGCCCACTGATTCTACTCTTCTGGGTCAGTGGGTGTACAATGGCGTAATACCTTTCCACAGAAATCGCTACCAGATTGAACACAGACGAGACAGCACTTGTCCAGGTTAATGTCCCCCCGGTTATGAACTTACAAAGATATTTCCCTGTTATACCGTCAGGGTGGGTATAGAGAGGACCAAAGATGAATTGTACGGCAATAAATACCGCTACCAGCATGTCAGCTATAGCCAGGTTTACCAACAGATAATTCATTGGTGTCTGCATAGATCTATTGCGCATGACAACCAGAACGACGAGTGTGTTTCCAATGAGGTCGGTCAGTATCATGACAGTGTAGGCGAAAGTTAATCCAATGTACTCGTCAGACATCATAATGACTTTAATTTCTGTTTCAGTTATGAAAAACCTGTTTATAGAAATGGAGTTAAAAGTAACTACAATCTACTTTTAATTATTTCTTAAGGTAATATGTTTAAATGAAATAGATATTATTCAGAAGATAGCGCAGAGACAGCTATAAGCGACTGTTTCATTCATGTTTTTCATAAACTGATAATGCATGAAAAGCATGCATGAAAAAACAGTAACTGCTACTATACACTTTTACTGGCTTTAGTAAAAACGTTTTGCAAAACCTTGTGACATTACAGTAAAGCTTTGCGGGGATATTTATCAAAACGATTATTCTGCTGATCAAAATGTTACCTCTCCCAAAGTACAGGGCATTATATCTCAGAGACGCATGTACCAAATTTTGCTATATCATTTTGATATTTTGTTCTTTGTGTCTAAAACGGCTTGTTCGCAAAATATTGAGCTTCAAAAACCTATGGTGTCCTTATAATGAGAGGCTATTAAACGTTTTTTCCGCCCTGTCGGTTCAGAATTAACAAATTGAAGATGGTTTATTTGAGTTGTCTGTCCTCTTATTGACACACTCTTGACGTCATAAAATGGTCAAAACTCAAGTGGAATCACGAGCGCAGCGCTTATTAAAATTTTGCATAACCATCGTTTTCAATTGCCCTATCGCATAATGACGTCACACCAAAACATTTTATTGTTTTGACGCTAAGGATTATGGTCGCCAGAGGGGATCAGAGTGATTGCATATCAAATAAAATGCAGATGAGCAATCACTGATACATGATATATATCAAAACTCGATACATTGAAGTTCTACTTCGAAAAGGAATATTAATAGGTCCCAATTTCCACTGTTTCTGAGTATCTATCCCCAATGTAAACATAGTGTGACGTCATTATGCGATAGGGGAATTTCCCTCTAAACTGTTGACGTCATTTTCCCGCCAAAAATCGTAACATTTGTAAAAGTGAAAAAAAAAATTTTCCTTTGGGTGAGTACTCTTCACATGTGAAATGTGAAGTTGATCGGACTTGACTATAAAAAGTTATTCATAATCACGCTTAACACCGCCAATATCAGTACACAGCAAGCCCAGCGTGAAATTAAAATTTCCGATTAGTTAACTCAGAAGATCTTAATTTGTTCAGGGCGCTATAGCCGTATTACCATCCGCTTAATAATATATATGAAATATTACTCGACTCTGATTGGTCGAGAACAGTGCAGTTCAAGTGTAACAGTACATAAAAAAGGTGTAATACATTACAGGGCAAATTACATTTGAATTCATAGCTTCAAAAAACCGCATTGATCAATTTTTCCTTATTGCATATATGGGTTTTTTCAATAATTTAAGAACATATGTCTGAAAAAATGGCAAAAACTTTGAGGATCTGGTTGTCAGTTAAATATTTTTTTTTTGATGACTTGACACGCTACTGACGCCATCACATCTCAACGAGGCGCGCTCAAAGTTTTCTAGCTCGAGATTTTGTTTGTTTTCCTTAAAAAATCACCGTTTATTTTCTTGAAAAAGTATTCATATATTTTTATTTGTGTATTCGTACATCAAAAGAACAAGTGCTGTTTCCTGGAAGCCTACGTGGACAAGCGTTTGATACTGGTTTGCTGTCTACGCGGTGCATTTACGTCTAAAAACAATACAAGTCAATGACTTGCTGGTCTCGTTTGAACACCGCTCATGCAACGCAAATACAGGCTTAATTTAACGAGGGTGACATACATTACTCAGTGTTGTCCAGTAGTTGACATCATGGCCCTCAATTACAAATCCCAACTAGTAGGAGGCAAATAAGAAGAAAATCCGAAACGTCTGTAAATTCTAAAAACATTTTGCTTGAAGAAGTCCTTTTTCACGTATTCATCATACTTCCAAGCATGTATCAAAATCTTTTCATTCAACATCCGATATCGTTTGAATTATTCGCGCGTAGGAGGGGAAATGTGCAGAAATTCTTACTAAAAACAAATTAAACAAACAAACAAACAAACAAGAAAAACAACTTGCAAAGTTTGCGCGGTGATTGTTTAAAGGAGTCAAAACGTAACTTGCATCAACTTGCGATCAAATTTGAATAAGCGCAAAGTGCTTGCAAGTCTTTGCAAGTCGATGCAAGTAGCCGAAAGTCGATGCAAGGTTAGCGGTCAAACGAGATGCAAGTCAAATTAATCTTGCGTCGACTTGGCGCTCAATCTAGTCGATCAGCCAGCCAACTAAAACGACAGTTTCTATTATTCACCTGTTTTTTCATGTGATAAGCCTTATATCAGTCTTGTATGCTAGCATTAGGCTACCCAGATCGCAGGTCTCGTTGCTGTTTCGACCACTTGTTTTAGAAAAGCTTGAATAGTGGGGGAATATTGATCCACTATATCGACTACTGCGTCAGGGCTTGGTCGGTAGCGCCACTTTTATAGAACAATTATAGACAGGTGATTGCACTTTAAAACCTTTTAAATTAAAAGGAGATATTTATTTATTGAGCAAAATAACCGCTCATTTCGAAGAACAAGTGTTGTACAAAGCAAAAGTATTTTCTTTTAAAAAGTTTAGGTTGTTTGTAGTTGGTTTAGGCTGATAAAAGTCAAATTTAAGTGTTAATCCAAAATTTAAATCCAACCTTTTTCGGTCTCCAGTCGCTCATTTGCCATATATATTTTTAATTACAATCAGCTTGAAAGTTGCTAAATTTAAATTTTAATACAAAATAACAGCTTTGTTCCAAAAACAGATCAGTTTCTAACTGGTAAAAATATTTGAGCGTTAATCCAAAGCGAAAATTTGAATTAAAACGTACATTCAAGAACTGCTTGTCTTTGGCACTTTTAGTCATTAATACTCGATTTTTGAAAAATCTCCTCTTAATATGTTTATAATCTAAGGCCGATTTGTTGAGATTCTAGTTTGAAGAATGACCCTTCAGGGTAATATTGGCTGTGGTCGATTTGAATTCCGACAAATTTTCTTTTGTCGATCTTTTTTCTTTTAATTTCTTTTTTGAAATCCATCTCAAAATTTATAAGGTTATAGCGCCATCGTGTCTACTGGATAAAACGAATTAATCAAGCTAATATAACGACTATAAATAATAATTTATTAGTTAAATGTTAGAGACTAGACTACTGTGCTGTGGTTAAATTAATTTGACGTCTTCTGTCCATCGTTTAGAGTACAAAACCACGGAAAAATGGAATCTGTTTGTTTTATATAATATTAATCGAAACAATTCAACCAATCAAAGCGCGCGTAAGATTTAATGATGTCATCTATGTGTGTGTACTGTAATAACACACGGTTCTCACCCAATCAGAGCGCGTGTAATATACCAGTTATTATATAAACTGTAATAGATGACATTTATCGAACAACTTTAAAATGATGTCTGATGGCGACCAAGTAAAATTTCATAATTAAACGTTTGAAGACAAAGTGCTTCGTTCGGACAATGTGTCTGTAAATGCTTTGCAAATTAAAATGGAACGCCGTCCGGCAAAAGGTAAAAAATGTAGAAAGGCTTGCCCGACTGCCTCGATTTGAAATCTTTGATGCACTGTGATGTCGGCTATTAATCGGCAATATCGTTATGGCTGACAATAATTACATTAATATCTAATATAATAAGCCATACATATTCATTTTCTTTTTCATTAAAACGATGCGAAACGAACAAATAATCAAGGTGGTGTACAGGCTCAGCTATTAAGGAGACTGACTACGATAGCAAAAAGTAATTAGAAAACTTTCAATTGAAACTGACTTTTTTTGCATAAAATTAAATGTTGATTTTATCTATACACCGAGAATACGAGCATTTCATTTTAAGCTAAAACTCACACATTTCTTAAGAAACCATCGTAATATGCTCGCATGCGCAGACGGATTTTAGTGTTAACGGACAGTCCATTTCAGGAGTTCATAGCAGCGACTCAAACAAGCTAAATCATTTTTAATAAGGGCGATATTATGTCCAAACTTCAAAGAACCTTGTCCCTCCCAAGTGTTATAAAATCCCCAGAGGAAATAAAGTGAGTTATAATTCAGTTTTGGTAAAAAATTTGGTATGAATACATAATTTGACAGCGCTTTTAATTAACTCCACCTCCCCCCTCCCGGCCTACGTTTATCCTCTATTTAACACATACAACAATGTACAAACCAACAAAGTTTATTTAGTTACATTATAATTTACATCATCATGAAACTACTTTATCCTGTATTACTATTTAAATCATTCTCTCGTCCATCGACAAATTATCAAACAATTTACCAAACAACCGCTTAAATGAAGTGTCATGAAATGCTGAGCACGTGGTTTCCGTTGCCTTGGGAACGAACATTTCTGGCGGGAAATTCAGTGCAGGCGCGTGGTGATTCCAGCCAATCATCTCTTGTGGTACTGGTGTCGCGTAAACCTTTCTTTGTGTATCCAGACAAAGTAGGGTCACTGACTTGGACGACGGGGCCACGTGGTTCGAACGCGTTGGTTGAAGCGGTAGTTGCTGGTCAGCGGTGAGATGGCAGGACTGTAGAGATGGATAGCTGTAAATGTTGTTGATACGATTGTCTGGGACAGCAAGGTTAGCAGAGGGAAGATGGCATGACTGCGAAGCTGGATACAGACTGCAAACGTTGTTGGCTCGATTATAGTCTGTGACAGCAGGGCTTTCGTTGAGAGATCGCCTGAGGACCTTTCTTCTTTTCCATCGCTGTACATTATGGACGGTGTAGGTCTTTTGCTGGAGGCTGATGAGTTGTCGTTGTTTGGAGCGAGCATTCTTGAACCAATTCTGAAACAAATACGCACAATTAATATATATAAATGTAGGTCGTTTACTGGAGACAGAAGGAAACTAGTGGACTGCTGTACTAGTGGTTGGGGCTGCGTTGGTGTTCAAAGCTGGACTATGCGGATAATGATCGCTCAAATTCAGAGTGATCAAAAAATTTGCTGAGTTAAATTTGAGGATGATAATGATGATTTTTAGTTACTTTAAATTAAGAAATCAGAATCCATACAGTGCTCAATGAAGGAAAATCTGTAACACCGTATAAAAGGAGTGCTAACATTACTGAGATTTCGAGCCTTATGGTTAAAGTTCTGGATAAAATCATCTCCTTTCTAAGGATTAAACATTTGAAATCTGAAAATGCAAATGGAAAAAGAAAAAGGACTTGTTAAATATACAAAAACACTTCAGATGAATTTTATACTATTTTTCCATTTGCAAAACATTTTCATTGCTAAAATGCAAAGCCTATGGTGAATGTTTTTACCACCTAACTCAAACACACTTGTTTCAAAATTAATTGGAAACAAAGTCATGCAAATTCCTTTTTTTACGTCATCTCATTTGCATTTTTCGACTTCAAATGTTTAATGCTCCGAAAGGAGATGATTTTATCCAGAGATATTTAAACATTGAACATTTCCATTCATGAAGAAACGATTATCAAAATTTGAATTTAGGGGTTAGGGGCTCTTTAAGGTCACTTCAGTTAACAAAAATCAAAAACACCACCGAGAGACCTCGACCAGAAAATTACTTCCAAAAATCTGTGAAATTTAACCGATACTGGACAACGGTTCTGCATTATCAAAACCAGCGGCAATTTTCTCATTTCCTATTTTTCTTCACTTTAAGTTATTTACCTTAATTCGTTTGACTTGAACGCCTAGAGATAATGCCAAGGCCTGCTGCCTTTCACTGTCAGGAAACTTGTCGGTCTCGAACACTGAGTAGAGAAACTCCACCTGCGGAGCTGTGAATCTCTTCGTGCGACTTCGAGTGGCATCATTTGGTGTGGTGTTGGTATTTGACTCATTTTGGGGAACGCTGTGACTTGCAACTGGCTGTGACTCATCTAGTGGGACGAGATCTAAAATCAGAAGAAAATGAAACATTAGTGCCCGCTCACTGATTTGTGAATTATTCTTTGAATTTTTCTATTATGAAAATATGATATTCATTACTATTTTGCTATGATTTTGCGGAAAACAACTTACCACGAAAAGGGCAAGGTAGTTTAGGAGAACCAAAGTCCAAGCGACGTTTCACAGTTGACATGTTCATATTTCAATATAACACAAGTGAATGAATGACTGCAGGAAGATGTACTAGTGTATTTATATTCATGGAAAGTCTAAAGGGTGGAGCTAGTTGTGCAGTTTATTGTCTTGTTCAAGAACAATAGAGCTATTGTTGCGCTTGTCTTACTATCATCGTGATGTTAATGTGATAATATGCATTGTGTTTATTTAATGAGTCTATTGTTCAGTGGAAGAACAATAGAGCAGGATAGAGCTATTGTTATATGCTGGTCCTACTTTCACCTTGATGTTAATGTGATAATGTCGATTGTGTTTACTTACTGAATTAATTGTCCAGTGGAAGAACAATAGAGCTACTGTTGTTGTGTCTATTAATCGAGTTTTGTGCATGAGAAGACAAGAGTTCTTGGTAAAGAACTGTTCTTCTATACTTCTACAAAAGAAAAGTAAACAGAATCTTTTGTAAAAAGCTGATTACTTTTGTAAAAAGTGTAACATTCGTTGTGTATCTATTCAAATTTGCTAGAGCTGATTGTATAGTGTGAAGAAATTCCACTCGCTAAAAATGCTACAAACCACTTCAGAAAATTTGAGCCCCAGGTGGGAAACGAACTTCCGATTGTCTAGATGGATGCTCTACCACTGAGCTACTGGAAACTAATATTATTGTATCTTCTAGCTTGTAAACTAAAATAGATTTTGATTGAATAAGAAAGGTCTGACACTTAGTCTTATAATCAAGTTAAAGTGCCTAGGTGAACGCCTTACGAGATAAGTTACAAGTTTTTATTTTACACTTCAATCATAAACATTAATTACAGATGTGTAAAAAAGTATTACAAAATAGAATTAGACATGGTGGTAGTGGCAAATGTTAAATTTCAATTTTCGAAGTATGCGGTAGAAGGAGGGGCAGAGCTTTCGAGAAGGAGTCCAGTCTCATTCTCAGTCAGAATTTTTTTCTAGGCACTTCAACTTTCACCTTAATTAGCCATTGATAAATTCAACATAATTCGAATGCTGTTAAAAGCGGTGGTGGTGAACGGTTTCAACATCGGCATTCAACAATGATTCGCGAATGCGTGTTAAAGCGAAATGTTCGGTCTAAGAGAATGGTTAAAGATTTTCTGAGTGTCTTTCGTAGAAATCATGCAAGTTCTGATTAAGTATAAAATAATAATTGTCGTATGTAACCATTCGGTTTGCTTGCTTTTCTTTTCAAAAACAATTTCAAAGACGAGGCTTTGTTTTCGAGAAGTGACAAATCTTCACACCTTTATTAGAATAGGTGTAATATATTGCTTAAGCACTTTGCAAGTTTGAAAGAACTAACTGGTAAAGATTCTCATAAACTTTACAATATGCGAAGCTGAAAAATAAAGCTAATTGTTGACTAACCTAATGTTCAGACAGGTTTTCCACTTATTCATTAACTGGTTCAGATGACCAGAGGTTTGTCCGTTCCATTACACTCTATTTAGTACCGTTCCATTACACTCTATTTAGTAGGATCATCCTAGCACTAGAATCATCCTACCTGCTATACATACATACATACATGATACTCATGATTGAGACTCCCTCAACAGGGCTTTTCAGCTCAATTTACAAATCCTAACTAAATCATATAAATCAAACATAAATGGATTAAGAATCCCAACTGGCAAGGAGGCAAACCAGTTGGCTATATTACAAACATGGCCGAGAAACTGAATTTGAACTAATCGAAATCGGAACAAATTCAGTCTCAGCTAGTGGCCAGATCGGGAATCGAACCTGGGACCGCCAGATTGCGAGACCAACGCTCTGACCACTCGGCCTGCTGCCTCCCACATATACATTTACTGCATTCTGTTTACATGGAAATTTGTGTCTTCACTTCACTAAACAGAATGCAGTATTCGCCTGCTACAAATGATCCTTGTACTAGGATGATCCTAGTGCCATGTAAACACCCCCTAAGAGGGAGTACAGTTTGTAATATGTCTTTGTATCAATCACAAGGACCGGTAAAAACAGAAATATTAGTCTTAGCTTCAAGCCTGATTTTCACAAGCGAACAAAAGCAAAAGCAAAAGCGGAAGCATCAACGAGCAGTGCACTACTAAGTCTGCGTATCTTGTTTGCGCTTCTGCTAAACAGCTTCCATCACTTGAGAAAACCTTGCCTGGTCCCAGAAGAACAGAAAACCTGTGAGACCAGAGTAGCGAAAACCAATGCTACGATCGATAATCCAAACTTCATGAAAACAGGTTTAACAAGGAAGTAATGTATTTACTAAAAGTTAATCAAACTTGTCATTAATCGCAACTGACAATGATAGCACTGACACGACCAGGACACGACCTTGTTAACCGGTAAACAGCTAAAAAATAACACCTGTATCTAGAGAGAAAAACTCAAACGCTTTGAATAAATATGATATTTTGCAGTAATTGGCTGTTATTTTAACTCACGAGAAACAAAATTCCCTTCAATTCATAATTAGGTGAGTTTTCGCTTCTTCTATTCTATACACTGGACAAGATGGCACTTGTTGTGAGAGGAAGGAAGACATTTAATTATAATTTGGCTCCTAGAGTATAGAACAAAACTACAATAATGCAAACGGCTATCTGTTTTCGAAAGAATTTACAGTTTGGGAAACACCACAAAGTAGTTGTATATATGTTGAGTCATCTCTCAGAATGGACAGTTTTTTCGCTTTCAAAACATTGACTAAAAAATGATAGACATATTGTCATGACTGTAAAAACAGCCGTCCTAGCCTTCACTCGATCTTTAGCCTCACCGTGAAAGAGACCTCACACAACTTGAATAACTTTTTGTGCCATTAAGAGATCTAGAATAAGATCTAGAAATTAGAATTCCGGCCAAAGTTGTTCCCCAACATTGCCGCCAAAGCAGATTTATAAGCAAAGAAGCTCTTTTCAAACTGTGTCTGTCGAATGAAGTTTCTCTATGAGAATATTAACTATAACAACTATTTTAAGCCGAATGTAATTCAACTAGATTCAACATCGAATTCAACAGCTTTTGACTTTTTAGGGTAAGATTCGATGGAATTTGTTGAGTAAGAGTATTTAGTTTTCCTGTGTAGTGATTCATTACGGCTTCGCCCATTAAATAAGTTGTGGTAATGTTTGCAATGTAATAGAACATTTATTAACATTTCTCACATCACAAGCCCTAAAGTCTCAATATCAATGTCTTTTGATGCACTGTCAGGATTGAGCTACGCCTCTTATTAAAGCAAATATTTAGTTTCATCATAGTTAACTATTAACTATTAACTATGGTTTTATACTCAAGATCCTGACTCAAAGTCCCAAAGTATAAATATCAATGTTCATAATGTCAAATATAATCCATTTCGCACTTCATTTATTAGAGAATGTTGAGTCAATCTAAAAGCTTTTTAAACATTATATTGTTGCTTTTCGATTATTAGTGCACGTGTTGTGCATCTCGGCGATAAAGCTGATGATCGTGTTTTCGAATTGTTTTTCCTCTGCCGTTTTATCTAACTACTCAGTCGCGTTTGCTGCATGTTTATTTGTTATTAACTATTCACATGATTCACACATCTTAACCGTAAAGTCAGTTGATAAAGACAACGAATCTTAATGCACAACCAACAAAATAATAGTAAAACCAACATATCATCTTTATTGCTTTTACACAAGACAAAAAACCTTCATAATAATGACAATGGATAACATGGCTAGGATAACAATTATGGCTCTATTGTTCTTCCACAAAACAATGGATATTATCACGTTTGCATCGAGATGATAACTTGACCAGGATAACAATAAGTCTATTGTTTTTCAACAAGACAATAAGCTTTGTTCATAAGAACAATAGAGATGATAACATGACCAGAAAACAATAGCCCTATTGTTCTTTCACAAGATCAGCATAACAGTGACAAAGATAACAATAGCTCTATTGTTCTTCTACAAGACAATAGACTACACCTCAATCTCCACCCCTTAAATTTCCATAAGTGTATAAATGCACAGAACATCTCAATCACGTTATCACTTACTAGCAGTGTATCGTAGTGAATTGAGCTTTCAACATGTCAATTGCAAGACGTCGCTTAGACTTTGGTTCTCCTAAGTTGTCCCACTGTTCCCTTGGTAAGTCATCTCATGAATTTACATCAACCGACTTTATGGTCACGGTGGAACTCAGATTCATTTTAATTTATGTCAGTGCCCTTTTTTCGATTCCCTGTCATTAATTTGCTTTCTCTTTGATCAGTTTCAGATGTGGTCCCTCTAGATGAGTCCTTACGAGCAACAGGTCCTCAAGCAGCACATATCCTACAAACGCCGAATCGCAGCTCCTCGAAAAAGATTTACACAGACCAAGAATTACAGCGATGGAGAAGAAGAAGAACTCTAAGACGATCGCTCAACGGTAGCCCTGCTGTCCAAGTCAAGTCGTGCCATCTTTCCGCTGACCAGCAACTTTCGCTCCACAAGATCTACTCCAGCCACGTGACTCCCTTGTCGAAGATAATCCGTGCCATGGAAACACCGAGAGAGCTTCATGCAACACCAATGCCGCCAGATATGATTGACTGGAACTGCTATGCTCCTAAACCAGATTTCCCAGCTGAAGTATTACCTTCCAAGACAGAAGCCAAGTGTGTAGCATTCTACGATAGTTCATTTAAAAGTTTGTTTGGTAAATTGTTTGACAGCCTGTTGAAGGACGAGAGAATGATTTGATGAATTGATATATGAATAAGATTATAAATGTAGATACTAAATTATTATATTGATAATTAAAACTCTCATTGTTGCATTAGATAAAGTTGTTGCTGAGTTTTTTAGTGTAGTAGGGCCCTAATGTAGACTTGAGATTGAAAGGACACTATGAAAACCTAATCAATTTTGTAACCAATCTCGTTCCGTTATAGCTCCCCGCGCTTGCTCGAAGTAATGACTTTCGTTTTACATGTCAGCCAAACGGCTCTGGCGTTGCATAATTGCTTAATTGAACGTTTGACTTGCTGGGGCGGCCGCGCGTAAACACGTGCACGTTCCCACAACTTAGGATTTGGAGCCTCGTTTTCTTGTTAAATCATATCACGGACGTCATTGATGTAATGCATTTTAGAATAAGCCCTGAGCATGATGATGTTTTGACCCCCTCTCTATACCAGAATCCTTTTCAACAACCTTTCAATTCCTTCGAGATTACAAACACAATAGTTTTATAATAAATTAGTGAACAAAAGCTGCTCGAAAAGGATTCTGGTACAGGAAGGGTGTCAAAACATCATCACACTTGGGCCTAGAAGCTAATCCTGTTCAAACTTGGGATCTTTTGATTTCAATGCTTATAATTACACTTATGTTTTGTTTCGCTATATTTGAAGTCAGAACAATATAGAAAATCAATGACTAGAAGAGGAAATATTATGATATTTATATATGTACGTCTGAATCAATTAAAATCTAACAAAACAAGAGCTGACGTCAACACTGACCATTATTTGTTCTATACTTTGTCTAGCTTCATTGTGCCATTGTAAATATTGACTTTTTCATGAATTGAGCGTCTCTCAAACATGTTTACACTTTCATTAAACTATCACTTGTTCCAAATTAAAACTAAACATTGATGACGATCTGGGACTAGTGGCTGGGAAGATTACTTGCTTTGAGCGACACGATCTAGTACATTTTCAAATTTACACCTCTTACAGGCATATGAAAACACAAATTGCCGGCCACTTGCGATCAGCTGCGATAGGCGTGATCCGGTAAAGCCAGTAGAATGGTACGTTTCGGCTTAATTGTTAGACAAAATGTTTTTCCTTAGCTCTTTTACCTCCACATAAACTGCTATGCCAAAATATGAATGCATTACCATGCACTATAACTGTGTTCTAATCATATTAGAATTCACCGATTGGCCTCTAGACGTCACGTGGTGTACTTCGTACGTGTTAGAGTCACCAAAAAGTTCGGACAATGTCAATGAATTGTCGTACAAATATACAAACCTTTTTAAAAAGATATCAATCCATCTGGCTCAAGACGAGTGCATGAGTCCATTTTTTTCTTGCATGCTATATTCATTCTTTCTTATTTTTGCACAAATAAATGATATGCACACAATATGTGTCAGTATTATGTATGTTATCGAGGAATTGAACAATCTTTTTTGCGTTTGTACTCTCTCTGAAGAATATAATACGTGCATCGTGTCATGACTGAATTAAAACAAAGCAAACAAAATAAGTACAGGATAATTAAATACTAAAAACACGAAATCCCAACTTGTTTTAGCAATTAATGGAATAGTTCTTTGGAGAGTTAAAATAAATGGAAAAATCGCTAAGGTTGAGTGTACACTCTATGAGAGAAAAACAACAAAATGGAACCACTGACAGGATGGGAAATCATTGGATGTCTGTAATATAAAACGAGTCAAAAATTCGTGTTGCAGAGGAAATCTCAGTATTTAATCAAACTTCTGAATAGAATATTCTTCACTTTCATCTGAACTTCGGTGTCTCAACTCCAACGGAATCGAAAAATAAGAACTGAAAAGCAAAATGAGGACTTGTGAATTAGTGTTAATGGTTATATCATGCCTGCTGTTAACACACGAAGGCCGAACAGTAACACAGGGACCAAGCCATTTAACATGTAATTGTAATTGTGGTCAGTCTCAGTCCCATCTGGATTCCTTGATGAGAACTTTGCTAACTCGATGCACAAAGGCTTTGTCTTCTGAGGGGTCGCTTCCTCACTGTGAAAAAGGTGAGCCGTTCATTATTGTACTTACAATTAAGGAAATCCAAGGATTCATAATGGTAATAAGACTGGCGGAGTGAAGTCTAATTCGGTCTATACTCATATCAGTGACTGATAAACAAAATTGGACGGCGAAAACAGATAAACAAAATTAGTTCGAACTTAGCCATGGGTTCAAGTTAACCGAATGGTGTATTCATGTTTACTACGGCGTACGCAAGGACCATGCGCGCGAGATAAACAGAGATCAGAATTCAGTTTCAGAATCACTATACGACATTTTTATATTGAAATAATGAGCGAAAACACAAGATTCTTTTGCGATTGAGTTAAAAGGGTAAACTTTGACTTGACTTTTTTTAGTCAACGGAAAATGATTTTAGTTCGAGCTATCAGAAAGTTCGAGTTTAAAAACTGTTAAAGTTCAACCATATTCCAGAAAAAAAAAAAAAACTATTATGACAAACAATGCTAACTTTCTGCACATTTAGGAACTCCTCTACTTTCATATGAACGCTGATCTTTAGTGATTTGAATCGTTGGTGGGATTGCTTAAGTCGTTTCAAATGTGTGATGTCAAAATAACATTACTCTGCGACTGCCCGATTACAACTATCCAATTAATGCTAAAATAGTCTCTCCACCAATCAGTTTTGAGCAAATTGTAATAGTTATGATTTACAGTGAAATGTTGGCGTTTTGCGTTTTATATCATTAATACCGCTGTAAAACTAGACAACAGACTCACTGGCGCAGGGTTAGCCTCGAATCAAGGTAAATTATTCAAAAATACCAGCGAGAAAAGCAAAATATTTTGACTAAGAACAATACAGAAATCGATTTTAATCCAATGGGTCTTTCTTGAAAAGGAGACTAACCCTGCATAAATGTGCCTTTTGTCAAGAAGCTTAGCGGGACTCTAGCAAATAATGATAATAATAATAATAATAATAATAATAATAATAATAATAATAATAATAATAATAATAATAATAATAATAATAATAATAATAATTATTATTATTAAGGATTTTTTTCTTGCATGCTATATTCATTCTTTCTTATTTTTGCACAAATAAATGATATGCACACAATATGTGTCAGTATTATGTATGTTATCGAGGAATTGAACAATCTTTTTTGCGTTTGTACTCTCTCTGAAGAATATAATACGTGCATCGTGTCATGACTGAATTAAAACAAAGCAAACAAAATAAGTACAGGATAATTGAATACTAAAAACACGAAATCCCAACTTGTTTTAGCAATTAATGGAATAGTTCTTTGGAGAGTTAAAATAAATGGAAAAATCGCTAAGGTTGAGTGTACACTCTATGAGAGAAAAACAACAAAATGGAACCACTGACAGGATGGGAAATCATTGGATGTCTGTAATATAAAACGAGTCAAAAATTCGTGTTGCAGAGGAAATCTCAGTATTTAATCAAACTTCTGAATAGAATATTCTTCACTTTCATCTGAACTTCGGTGTCTCAACTCCAACGGAATCGAAAAATAAGAACTGAAAAGCAAAATGAGGACTTGTGAATTAGTGTTAATGGTTATATCATGCCTGCTGTTAACACACGAAGGCCGAACAGTAACACAGGGACCAAGCCATTTAACATGTAATTGTAATTGTGGTCAGTCTCAGTCCCATCTGGATTCCTTGATGAGAACTTTGCTAACTCGATGCACAAAGGCTTTGTCTTCTGAGGGGTCGCTTCCTCACTGTGAAAAAGGTGAGCCGTTCATTATTGTACTTACAATTAAGGAAATCCAAGGATTCATAATGGTAATAAGACTGGCGGAGTGAAGTCTAATTCGGTCTATACTCATATCAGTGGATTTGAACTGTTTATTGTACTCACTAGCAAGAGCATGGAAATTAACAATGGACTGTGTAAAACCGAAAGAGAGACAGCAAAGAGAAAGGAAGCCAAGATGGTTGGAAATAATGGACAAACGAATGAACAGGACGAGAAAGGAGATCTCACAGGTAACGGCAGAAATAGATAGGACAAGACGCAATGGAAAACTGACCAAAACACTGTGGAAAAATCGGAACTGGATGAAGAAAGAGCTGAAAACAAGCAAGTTAGGACTAGCAGAATTAACGGCATTGAAAGAAAGAAAGTTAAACATCATACGAATGCAAAAACAAGAAAAAATGAACAAAATCAAAGCTTTTGAGCGAAGAAAGATTAACAACTGGTTTGACCAAAACGAGAGATCATTTTACAAACACTTGAGAAGCCTCGTGGCTAACGAAACAGACAACGACAACATTGAATACAGGGATAAGGCGGCAAACCAAGATAATGACAACCCTAACATCACGAGAGAAGAATATGAAAACTTCTGGTGTCCGATATGGCAAGAATCTGCAAAGGTAAGCCTGGACGAGGAGTGGATTTATGAAGTAAGAGAAGCATTGGATCAATCAATACCAGACAATGAGAATCCAGTGATATTAATCACTGGCCATAAAGTCCACCAATGCTTAAAAACAAAAAGGAACTGGGCAGCCCCTGGTAAAGATAAAGTAACTAACTTTTGGCTGAAAAAGATCACTTCGATTCATGACAAATTGGCGAAGGCCATAAGCAGACTGATCAACGATGGAATACAGATCCCAGAATGGATGGCGGAAGGCAAAACAGTCTTAATACCCAAGACAGAAAACCCACGAGCAGCAGACCACAGACCTATAACATGTCTAAATACAATGTACAAGCTGATTACGTCTATTGTAAACTGGGAGCTACAACAACATGAATTAGATCACAAGTATATGCAAATTGACCAAAGAGGAGGGATGCCTGGATCGATGGGATGCATTGATAACCTACTAATCGACAAAGCAATATTAGAAGACGCTACAAAGAATACCAAGAACTTGTCATGCACCTGGATTGATGTAAAAAAAGCTTTCGATAGCGTCTCTCACACTTGGCTTATTGAAGTCTTGAGAATGCATAAGATCAATGAAAAGCTAATAGCCTTTGTACAGAACGTGATGAGGAGTTGGAAGATCACACTCCGGGCAAGAACAAACACAGGAATCCAAGAAATTGGTCCCATTATGATAAAACGAGGCATATTACAAGGAGATGCATTCTGTGTGAAGCTCTTTACTCTCTGCCTCAACCCAATTGCTTGGTATATCAGAGGAACAGAAGGGTACACCCTATCGCATGCAAAGAACGTAAAGATAACACACTGTCTTTACGTGGATGATCTGAAGACATATCACAAAAACCCAACAAAAGCATCCACATTGACAAACAGACTAGAAGGCATGTTTAAGAATATTGGCCTGGAATGGGGAATAAGTAAATGCGCCGCAATCCACATTAAGAAAGGAAAGCTCCAAAAATCCCAGAACCTACCTCTCACAAGTGGCAGTGAAATACCAGTACTAGGAGAAGAGGACCATTACAAATTCCTAGGAAAGCTTGAGAATGTCAACCAATTAGATAAACAGGTGTTTAAACAGGCCAGTCTTGAATACCTAAGACGATTAGCGGTTATATGGACCTCCCCACTCTCCATACCAAGAAAAATAAAGGCCACTAACACATTTGCGTACCCAGTACTGCAATATTATATGTGGTCGTGCGAATGGGCGATTGAAGATCTACAAGAACTAGACAGAAAAACCCGAGCAATAATAGCACAAAACAAAGGCAAGCACAACCATGAGTCAAACCCGATGTTATATTTATCGCCAGATTTGGGAGGTCGTGGCCTGAAGGAAATAGAGGTACAATATAAAGCTACAAAGATAAAAACTGCACACTACATCACAACAAGTAAAGATCCCCATATAGAAGTAGTGAGAACCTTTCAAGACGCCAAAGAAGAAAAAAAGAGGAGATCAGTAATAAAGGATGCGAAAACTTACGCCCAACAACTAAACTTAGATACTACATTCAACGAACGGCTGAAATGTACCACAGTAAAAATGGGCGAGAAACAAATTGTGTTAAAGATCAGCAGCCCAAAGTATATCCAACAGCAACTCAAAGAGGCAACAGACAAAGAGTATCAGCAAAAAGTCTCCGAACAGCTGTGGCTTGGCAACTACGTCACACAACGTTGGAAAGACACCGACATCTCTAAGCACAACTTTAACCCAACCATGAAATGGAAAAACATACCTGATGTCGTACTGAGTGTACACACTAGCATATTACAGCAACTGGCCACTACAAAAGTATACAGAGTAAAGAAACAACAAGAGCGAGGCTTGGATCTAACATGCACGTTGTGTCACAGTGCAGAAGAAACCATCCCACATCTATTGTGTGGTTGCTCTGCTATAGCCCAAACAATCTATAAGTCGAGACACGATAGAATGCTAAGACCGGTATACCATTTCCTATTGTCATTATATAACATAGAAAACGATGAATCCAAAGCCTGGTATAAACAAGCGATCCCCAAAACAAGTACTGAAAACGACCAAGCGAAAATACTCTGGGACACACCCATCTACATAGACAAAGCACCTGAGAACGGCGCAAACAAACCGGATATGACAATCTTTGAAAAAATAAGCAAGAAAATCATACTTGTGGAAGGAACTGTGTGCAACATCGGACAGATCAACGACAGGAATGAGAAGAGAAAGTACTTGGACCTACGACTAGGACTCCACAAGCTCTACCCCGACTACGAGATCAAGCAAATCAATATAGTGTTCAACTTCTTGGGAGATTTCAACAGCACACTAGAGAAAGAACTTTCTGACCTTGCCCAAAAGAAGGAAGTCAACAAAGTCCTAACCAACTGTCAGAAATGGATCATCACGCAGAACTGCGAAGTGTTCAAGAAGTTTTATAGTTTGAGGCACTAAAACACACACACTATCTTTATAGTTCATCAGGAACTGTTGCCTAGACAATGTCCGCAACTAGTTTCAAAAAAACGTGTATATGAAAAAGTACCAATAAAACCGACCATAATAAAAATAATAAAAATAAAAATGGACTTTATTTCAAAAACAATCTAAAATATATTTAATAATAATAATAATAATAATAATAATAATAATAATAATAATCAACTTTATTTCACGAGGGTAACACGTGACAGTAAACTGATAAACTTGTGGCCCTCAAAAAAAACTGTACTATTATTTTCTTATTTTCTAGTCCCAAAGAATTGTGTTGAAGTCCTTAATAAATGCGGCGGTAAACAATCTGGGGTTTACTCTGTAGACCCTGACGGCAAAGGTGCATTCCAGGTATTGCTAAACACGTTTATATGTAATTGGTATTTACGCGCGCTCTGAATTGACAAGGACCGTGTGACGTCATAGAATATTAAGCGTGCTCTGATTGGTTGAAATTTTTTGATACATTTCATATAGAATGTACTCTAAAAAATGTGCGTCAGAATGTGACATGCGTAAGAACCTACGCCACGAAACAAAACTTCAGCTAGTTTTAATGTCAAGTAGAACAATATTTCTGAATCATTCTGATTTCTAAGGTTTACTGTGACCAAAAGACCACAGGAGGCGGATGGACAGTTTTCCAAAAAAGAAAAGATGGCTCTGAAAACTTTTACCGAGGATGGAAAGACTACAAAAAAGGCTTTGGAGACCTGAAAGGCGAGTTTTGGCTTGGACTTGACAAGATCAACCGACTGACCCAACAAACTACAAACCGTCTTCGTGTCGAGCTGGAAGACAGCACAGGAAAGAGCGTGTATGCCGAGTACGACACCTTTGCTGTTTCAAGTGAACAAAGCAAATACAAACTAAGTATTGGAACCTACTCAGGTAATGTTTGTAATGTGGACTAGTATTTGCCAAGTTCATCCCTTCCGTACCACCCCTCCCAATCTTACATGTTCAAATTCCTTCTTCACTAAAGGACCTCCTGCGTCCTATACACCGAATCGAAATATGACGGCAAATTTGAATAACTATTGTTTTATACTGACTAGCCTCTTATTCATGTGAAAACGCTTTTGTGTTTCCACGTGAACACGAGGCTAGTCAGTCCAGAACAATAGTCATTCAAATTTGCTGCCATATTTCGATTCGGTCAATTACCCTTTTTGCCTTCTCAAAACCGGAATGAAATCAAAGTCCCGTTGTTTTGTAATTTGACAATTTCTTCTTCCATTGCCAAAAGCTGGTGAGCTATTTTCTTGGGCGAAGGGTGTCGAGATAATTAACTTGTGACTGTACCGCAATCAAATACATCTCACTTTCTACTACAGGTACTGCGGGCGATTCCTTGGCCGCAAGCCATCGCGACATGGAGTTCACCACCAAAGATGCTGATCATGATAAAGACGCTAAGAAAAACTGTGCACAAGCATACAAGGGCGCGTGGTGGTACGGCTCGTGTCACTCCTCCAACCTTAATGGCATTTATCATCATGGTAGCCACAAGTCTTTCGCTGATGGTGTCAATTGGCACTCGTGGAAAGGTTATAACTATTCTGCTAAAAGAGCAGAGATGAAGATAAAACCCGTGCCAAGCTAGAAATAGATGAGTTGGCATCTCCACAGCCGCGTCTACTCGGAATGTTAGGAGTGACTCGGAATTTGGCCATGGGTTAAGTTGTGATTTTTTGGACCTATATTTAGAAAATCTTGTAGCAAAAACATCTATGATTAAAAATGAGTTAAACTGAGCCGTTTTTGGTTTTTAGATCTTCAGTTGCAAGTCTTAAAACTAGGCCTTATTTGTATGGAGGGAAAGGGAAGGAAGGGGAGGGGAAGGAGAGGGAAGGGGAGTTGAGGGGAGGGAGAGGGAAGGGGAGGGGAGGGGAGGGGTATCCCTTCCCCTCCCCCCCAAAGGAGCAACCACGCAGGCTAGATTGATATAGAAATATAGATATCGAAAACTCTCCAGTCCCCGTAGCTTACAGCCCTCAAAATTCACCAAATTTAGACCTTTCATCAGATGTTTAATCCCGTCTCTGTGTCAGGGGAGGGGGAAGGGGAATTAGTTAGTTCTTAGTTAGTTGGTTGGTTGGTTGGTTGGTTGGTTGCATTGGTTAGTTAGTTAGTTAGTTAGTTAGTTAGTTAGTTAGTTAGTTAGTTAGTTAGTTAGTTAGTTAGTTAGTTAGTTAGTTAGTTAGTTAGTTAGTTAGTTAGTTAGTTAGTTAGTTAGTTAGTTAGTTAGTTAGTTAGTTAGTTAGTTAGTTAGTTAGTTAGTTAGTTAGTTAGTTAGTTAGTTAGTTAGTTAGTTAGTTAGTTAGTTAGTTAGTTAGTTAGTTAGTTAGTTAGTTAGTTAGTTAGTTAGTTAGTTAGTTAGTTAGTTAGTTAGTTAGTTAGTTAGTTAGTTAGTTAGTTAGTTAGTTAGTTAGTTAGTTAGTTAGTTAGTTAGTTAGTTAGTTAGTTAGTTAGTTAGTTAGTTAGTTAGTTAGTTAGTTAGTTAGTTAGTTAGTTAGTTAGTTAGTTAGTTAGTTAGTTAGTTAGTTAGTTAGTTAGTTAGTTAGTTAGTTAGTTAGTTAGTTAGTTAGTTAGTTAGTTAGTTAGTTAGTTAGTTAGTTAGTTAGTTAGTTAGTTAGCCTAAAAGGTATATTAAAGGGCTACCTTTTTTCGTCAAAGGTATATTTAATGGGTACCGTTTTGTCGAAATTTGGTATATTAAAGGGTAATAGGTCGAGAGTGTGGGCAGAGCATCCCCGTACAAAAAGCCTAGGAGTACCTCCCCCCGGGGAAATTAATTTCATAAACGGAAGATTGAAACCGGGATTGAAACGATCAAAAATCCAATAATGAACTGAATAATGCATTCTAGGTTGGCATGCTTCATGTCCTTTGACAGTAAAAGTTATGTGTGTAGATTAATTTAGTTCGTGTTTCCACTAACGTTCGCATGCAAAATATCGGTATTGACCGTCCCCTTTTGCTGTGACGTTTCGACAAGATGGATTTCATTAAAGTAAAGTTCGACAACCCGAGTTTTAAAACTAATTTCTAATAACTAAGACTAATTTCTCCAACGGAAAAAAATTAGCAATGATCTTTAAGTGCAAAAGCTTGACTTGAGCAAAGGAATGTTTCTGAGTAGCGAAGAAGAAGGCCGAGAAATTATCCTCCCGACTGACGAGGCTGGGAACTTCATGGTGGAAGATGTGAATGCGACATATATTGTGAATGGCGACACGCTCAACTCTTCAAATACTCAGTTGTCATCTATCGCGACAAATTAACTCGTATATTTCGTGCTCAGAAAAACCCCTTTTGATTTCTGGGAAAGCTCTTTTGAATTCTACGCCTATTTGGTGGTATGCAAATTTCCCCTGAGCATATCTTCTTAATTTAAGTTCTTTATTAAAAGCTCTAAAACCTCCATGACTCTCTGACGAATATTTCGAACGTTAATGTTGCAGAAAAAAATTGCAGTGTCTATCATCACTCTAAAACATTCATTACGAGCGTGCAATGCTGCAGAGAATTCAAACTCTTTGAACTTTCTGCAACAAATTTTTTCGGTTGCGAGACATCGTTGCAGCCCACGTTGCCAGACATGATACACTCGGCAATTTCACTCTCGCAACAAAATCTAAAATTGCATTGCAAGCGGGAGAAAAAATTGCAGTGTGTATCGCCGGCTTTATGAATTATGCAACCATATGATTTATAATAAAGCTCACAGCATAACTCACGTTTTGCACTCGCTGTTTTCCAATTTGGTTAAAATTTCTTGGAAAACTAGCGTAGTTGGAAGGCTATAGGTAGTCAGTCCCTGGGAGCTTGAAAAGAATAAACCAGAACAATTCAATAATAATACATACAAACGTGGCTAGTCTGACATCTAGATGTTTCGTCTGTGCCGAGAGATTCAGCAGAGCTTGAAAAGAACGTCATGTTATTGTGCATGTCCATTTTCGTGCTTACTGTTAGCACTGAATTTTTATCTGCATTTTGCAGGAAAATGTAAAGAGAGTGCTCTTGAATAAGATGATTTATAATATCAAATAATCCAATCACATTTCGTGATTGGGATTCATTTTTGAATTGATTAATTGACGATTAGAAAGTAACTCATTTTTACATGCAAATGATAACTGAATAATGACAAAATAGCATGGCATGAAACTGCACGCATGAACGCAACAAGTTGACAATATGGCTCTGAAATTAATAAGCAGAGCTGATTAGACCTTTTTGCCGTAACACTATTAATATGGCTCCAAGTTCTGTTGCTCGGAGCCTTATTTTTATGCGTAAGACAAAGGGAAGTTTTATTTCAAACAAAAGAAGTTCACATTCCGTACATTCTACGATGTAGGTCTTTGCACTTTCAAGTTCAAGAAGTTGGAAAATAGTTAGCCAATCAGAAGCGAGATCTACGCGAGAGATTTTCCCGCCACTTCTAAAACACTGATGCGCGCCGGAAATATGCTAATTAGTTTGTATTATTAATCAATCATTCTCGTCCAAAATCTGGGGTCTTTCCGTATTGTGTACCACTAAAACTATTGTATTCTTTGTTTGTTCTTTTGTTTGCTCGTTCTATTGTGTAACTTGGAAGTCCTTTGTGCTTCTATTGAATTACGTAGTTTGTGTGTGGTACACAGAACCTCCCAAAATCTTTTCTTCGGCGAAAAAATTAGGAAGATGAATAAATAATCGGGCCACTTTTTGCTCGATTCGGCAGATATCAGGTCTCGTTTGGTCTCGCCATGGGAATTTTACCAACCATGGCTCGACCAAACTCGCCCTGACCGAATCGAACCAATCAAAGTTGCCCGATAATATATAATTAGCATAATATCTTACATCCTCGGGACTCCAGGAGTAATATTCTGTCGCTCGTTTCTCGATACCAGAAAAAATATTATTTGCATGTAATTAAAGTGAGTTAAGGCGCTGCTACACGCTGAAACTTTTATCTGAAACCTGTCTCGATCATAAGAGGTGTTCCTGACGCTGAAATTTCGTCCTGAAACTTGTTCGCGGCGACACAAGCTTCTGTAGCCTCCTATGCAGCCGCTCCTTTGTGTCACGCGACGCGTATCCCGCGTCGCGTGACACAAAGGAGCGGCTGCATAGGAGGCTAAAGCTTCTGTTGCAGGAGTAGAAAACAGTTCTACTTTTCATGTGAAACCATCTCGTGAAACCGACCCGGGGAAAGTTTCAGCTAAATGACCATGTTACATGGTGCAATGCGTTGTGCTCGGGGTTTTGAAACTTGTCATTGAGGCAAGTTTCAGAGCCAGAAGTTTCCGTTCAGCATGTAACAGCGCCTTTGCGTGAAATCGTTCTACTGAAAAACAAAGATCGCAATAGAGCGTTTGCACTTCCGATCACGTGACGTGATTTTACGTAATTTGATTTTTTTCGGGCCTTTCTAGAGCTCTGACCAATATCATAGTAATTGTACCTGAAAGAGCAACCAAAACTGTGCTTATTTGGAAAAGTTAGAGTCAAAATGTTTGTTCGTTACCAAGATATGAATTTTTCAATTTGCTTCAATGTTTGATAAGAATGTATGGAGCCGCCATGTTGGTGTACCACTTTGGAACCCCAATATGGCGGCCACAACACCGAGTGATTGAAATGATACTAAAACCGGGAGTAATCTGTTTATTTTGCTGAAAATATTCTTAGAACAATTAAGATTATTCATCGACTAACCCATTGATGTAAAATTTGTGGCAAGTTGTTATGTTTTTATGCGATTTGAAAACGCGTGACAGTATGGCGTGACAGAACTTAGGTCAGTGATTATTCAAAAGCGGAGCATCAGAAATTGCCCAAACTTACAGGAAAGTATTTCCTCGATGGTATGGAAAAAAGATATCAGCTAATCAGCTTTTCTTGATACATGATTTTGATTTTGACTAGCTGATGACGTCAAGTGAAAACGCTCTATAAAAATCTGATAATGAACTGAATATTCATGCCTTCTGTGGTGGCACGCTTCATGTTCCATTGACTGTAGCCGTTAACGTAGGCTAGTATGAATACGAAAACTTTCATGCCCACATAGAGAACAAAGGCCTTTTCATGCATGTTTGGGCACTCACCTGAGTCTCAAATTTTCATAGTTTTCAGTTCACGAACCGAACAAGGGGCTAATTTTTAAGCGCTCCACATCCATATGTTTGAAATGGACTACAGCCGCTTTCCGTTACAAAAGAAAAAAGATTGTTTACTCCTTGTTAAGCAGATCAAGGCAAGTAAGTTTGAACGTTTTCATATCATTTATGGCCGGGTTCATGCACTATGTGCACTAGGTACTTAGCAGGATCAGGAGCTTTTCTAGACCGGAGTAAGCAAATTCTACTGTAGTATACTGATCTCTCATCGGCTATGATATCCAGTGACCCAATGACTGATGACTTTTAGTAAAAGAGAAATATAATTACCATAGAGTGATTTTCATTTGACTGTGAAAGAAAATTGACTATTTAGTTTGTAGTAGTTGATAAGAAACAAAAGAAAACAATGGCTTTAGAGTCTACTACCAACTATTAGTTTGTCTGTTCCTTCATGGTCAAATGAAAACCACTCTAGCTGGAACAGAGCATGTTAAAATTAGCAAGTTTGAAGGAACTAAATTAAAATCTCGCGAGAATTATTAGTTTGGTTGGCATCTCTTGGCACAATACCTTCAGAGGAATAACAGGCGCTCTCGCTAGGTCTCGCTACGCGAGAGGTTAATTTTGCGCGCCGGAAATATGCTAATTAGTTTGTATTATTAATCAATCATTCTCGTCCTAAAACTCTTCTTCGGCGAAAAAATTGGGATGATGAATAAATAATCGGGACACTTTTGGCTCAATTCGGCAGATATCAGGTCTCGTTTGGTCTCGCCAAACGGCTTTGGGAATGGATTCGATTATATATATAAACATCCTGGACCGATACAAATTATGAAGAAACAGTGTCAGACTTTTTATGCCACTAAAATCGGCAAGCTTCGAAGTCATTGAACTTGTGGAACTTTACTCCTCCTCGCCCAGTAGATAAGACAAGTTTATCTTAACATTATTACGATTACCTAAATACCAGTGTACTTTACAGTCTAGAAGATGCAGTCGGTTAGAAATTATAATTCTAATGATAGCGGCCAGTCATTTCTCTCGGCAAACTTTCTCGATCGCTGGAAATTCGATACATTGTAAAAAGGGGTGACTTGTTACTATAATAGCAGGGGCGTATCCAGAATATTTCAAAGGGGGGTCACACTTTCCATTTTCCACCAAAGGGGGGGTCACACTTCCAATTTCTCAATCTTTTATTAGAGAAGCTCTATTCAGGAGCGTATCCAAGGGGGGGTCCCAGGGTGCCCGTGACCCCCCTTTGAAAACAAAAAGATGATAGTAATAAAAGAATCAACGTCCCTTCTTTCCAGTCCCCTTAGCACTCTCTTCTTTCTGCTTGCGAATAAAATTTTCAATATACGAAATTAAGATGAATGCCATGGGCCTTAAAAAGGCACGATGACCCACCTCAGTTAAAATGTTGCGAGTGTTAATTTTTGGGTGCTAGTGGTCAGTGAGATGAGTTTAAAAATGCCCCATCATTTTTGTCTGTTAGAAATGTTGTTATTCAATGTTCTGTGAGCTCAGCCATTCAAGCATCACCAGCCATATAGTAATATTGCTGTATAGTAATTGAAGACATAAGAGAAATTAGTTTGTCATAAAAAACGTTTTCTTTCATTGTGCTTCAAAGCGAGATTGTAGCTTCCGTACATTTGTTGTTGTTATTACAGGTTATCAAGTCCAACCTCGACTAGCTTGAAATTATTGTTCGTGTGCAAAAAAGCGAATTCGGGAAAGGAATAATATCAATGTTCTGGAGCATGTTTTGACTCAGTTCGTCTTGGCCAAGCGAGGTTCGAGTTATTGAGGTTAAAGTTACAAAGAAAACTACCTGAAGGGAAACAGGGCTCGAGTTACACGGGTGTCTATAAAACGAAGACCGAAGACCGAAGACCCAAAAACGAAGACCCCCCAAAAATCAACTGCAAAACACTTGAAAATCGCCCCAAACAGTTATATCGACCAAAGAACATTAAGGACTCGAATATCAGTTAATTTGGCAAGGGTCTTCGTTTTAGAGAAAACCCTACCTAAACTATAAAACGAAGACCCCCTCAAAATCAGTTCCAAATCGCCTAAAAATAGCTCAAAATAGTTTGCTTGACCGAACAATGACAACAAGCGATAGGATTTGAACTTATCGATTGATTTGGCAAGGGTCTTCGTTTTAGAGAAAACCCTACCTAAACTATAAAACGAAGACCCCCTCAAAATCAGCTCCAAATCGCCTAAAAATGGCTCAAAACAGTTATATTGACTAACTCCCATCAACAAAACAACAGGGTTTGAAATCGACGAAAAATGTGCATGTATTTTAAAGTATCTACACCTTGATCCGCAGACATTTCTATTTTCACTCACTCTTTTTCCTTTGCCGGTCTGTCTTTCTTTCAGGGTAGTAATAGGGTTAACTGACAACTGATAAATGGCCAAAAATGCCACTGACAACTGACAAACAAGGCATTTTTGTACTGATAACTGACAACAAAAATGCTTATCTAAAATGTACAGATAAAATCTTAAAAACTCGTATAAAAGCCGCTGAAAGGACCACAAAATGGCACTTATTTGCTTTTGGGTTCCCTGTGTCGACTTTGAACATGTGTTTTGATTGTCTGGACTCTAGTTCTGGTAAATATTAAACTGGCCACGCGTAGCAAGTATATACCGGCTCGGATTACTAGTACTATTCTGATACGGTTGAGAATGAAGGTTGTAACATGGGTAGGGGGTAGGGAAGGGTATGGGGATATCAGCGGCCAACCCCTTTGAGCAGCCACTGTAAGTTTACAGCAGCCCCTACGTTTTAAAGAGATATGTGAAAGTTTTGCGTCAAAGACTTGCGTTATTTCGCTACCGTTGATTCGGCCTGCTCAGATTTAGGGAAGGACCACAAAAAGTGGAAATACTTTTTTAGTAGACTCGAAGGAATTTTTCTAATGTGATAATGGCAAGACAGGAATATTTTCTCCATAACTGGAAAAAAATTTTGGAATAATTGCTTTTTTGACCCAATCCCCTTCTCTCCACCATCAATTTTCTATTGGGGACTGTTTATATGAAGACGTGTTGTCTCTGGTAGCCGGGATACCTCTTTTGTTTTGTGTTCGCCAGGGAAAAATTGCATTGTAGGCGATTTGAAGCTGATTTTGAGGGGGTCTTCGTTTTTTAGTTTAGGTAGGGTTTTCTCTAAAACGAAGACCCTTGCCAAATCAATCGATAAGTTCAAATCCTATCGCTTGTTGTTGTTGTTCGGTCAAGCAAACTATAATTGAGCCATTTTTAGGCGATTTGGAGCTGATTTTGAGGGGGTCTTCGTTTTATAGTTTAGGTAGGGTTTTCTCTAAAACGAAGACCCTTGCCAAATTAAATGATATTCAAGTCCTTAATGTTCTTTGGTCGATATAACTGTTTGGGGCGATTTTCAAGTGTTTTGCAGTTGATTTTTGGGGGGTCTTCGTTTTTGGGTCTTCGGTCTTCGGTCTTCGTTTTATAGATACCCCGAGTTACACAGGGTAAAATGTTGAATTAATCCTATTCCTGTAACTCGAATCCTTAATTCGATTCTTTAAGGTGGCTGGACCCTATTTCGCCAGTGCGCGGGTAGTCGAATTGAAGCGGCTATTAATTGCGTTACAGAATTAAGTTGACCAAACTTTTTACGCACACCTACTACAAATGGACCAAATTTTATAATGATGCTAGTTTGGTTGAAATCGGAGCTTTTTTAACATCGAAATTGTTATACACTTGATTTGAAATTTTGCCAATTTTCTCAAAATCCAGACCTCGACGAGCAAAACGATTTATGAGACTTTGTAAATCAAATGTTTGTCTATAATGTGAGAGCGTTTCAAGAAATTCTATTAAGCCGATTTTGAGTAAAAACGGAGCAATTATTTAACTTTGAAGAAATTTAAAACCGCGGGTGCTCTACTAAATTAATTTTATAACAATAATTTTCCAAAGAAAAGTTGCAATATTTTTGGTTCCAAATAATACCAAGGCATGGTTCTTCATTTTGTGAATATGTCATCGTATTTGCAGTTTTTGATCGCCGTTGAGACGACTGTACGTAAAGCACTAAATTGCCGCGTTTAACTCGGAATTTCGACATCCACGTTAATAATACTGTTTCTTGAAAACTAGTAGATGAATTTTTTTTTATTTCTCGATATTGAATATTCTATCCTTTACCAGTAAGGTGTGTAAATTACAAAGGCATTGAAGTTTTTTAAGAACATTAAATAATTTTTTAAACATTGCCATATGTGCATCTCTATTCTCCGAGTTGTTGCCAGTGTTTGATTATGCATGCCTGCATGGGTGTCGCTTTGGCGCCTCGTGCAAAAAATGCAAATATACATGGAAAGTCACGCCAGTGATATCCAGAGTAACGCTGTACGTAGCAGTTCCTTACTACAGTTTCTAGAACTATGGTATTTCCTTGTACAAAAAGAAAACGGAGAAGTGAAATATTGCAGGAAAACACATTAAAGGCTAAAAAGGCGAAGAAAAGTAGTTCACCAGTCCAGGTAACTTGGAAGACTTCCATGTATTTGCATTTTTTGCACGAGGTGCCAAAGCGACACGCATGCAGGCATGCATAATCAAACACCGGCAACAACTCGGAGAATAGAGATGCACATATGGCAATGTTTAAAAAATTATTTAATGTTCTTAAAAAACTTCAATGCCTTTGTAATTTACACACCTTACTGGTAAAGGATTGAATATTCAATATCGAGAAATAAAAAAAAATTCATCTACTAGTTTTCAAGAAACAGTATTATTAACGTGGATGTCGAAATTCCGAGATAAACGCAGCAATTTAGTGCTTTACGTACAGTCGTCTCAACGGCGATCAAAAACTGCAAATACGATGACATATTCACAAAATAAAGAACCATGCCTTGGTATTATTTGGAACCAAAAATATTGCAACTTTTCTTTGGAAAATTATTGTTATAAAATTAATTTAGTAGAGCACCCGCGGTTTTAAATTTCTTCAAAGTCAAATAATTGCTCCGTTTTTACTCAAAATCGGCTTAATAGAATTTCTTGAAACGCTCTCACATTATAGACAAACATTTGATTTACAAAGTCTCATAAATCGTTTTGCTCGTCGAGGTCAGGATTTTGAGAAAATTGGCAAAATTTCAAATCAAGTGTATAACAATTTCGATGTTAAAAAAGCTCCGATTTCAACCAAACTAGCATCATTATAAAATTTGGTCCATTTGTAGTAGGTGTGCGTAAAAAGTTTGGTCAACTTAATTCTGTAACGCAATTAATAGCCGCTTCAATTCGACTACCCGCGCACTGGCGAAATAGGGTCCAGCCACCTTAACTCGAACCCTTAACTCGATTCCTTAATTCGATTCTCAACTCGGATATTAGTTTATAAGTGCAACCTAGAAAAATGACCGGACCTCACGTGAAAAACGTCAATAGGGGACACCAAGAGAGCATAAATAGGGTCATCCGCTACGGTTAGTTTGGTAAAGCAACAAAAACAAAGAGTTGGGGGATTACTCTCATGTACTCTGAATTGGGGGATTACTCTGGATTACTCTGGCATTGTTCCTTCCGACCGTAGTATTGTATTAATATGTTAATATATACTCTGGCTCTTGGGGACACTGACCTAAGGCCTTGTTATAATCACTCACCTGAGTCTCAAATTTCCATAGTTAATCAGTTTTTTCCGGACAAGGGGCTAATTTAGCGCTCCACATCAGTCTGTTTGAAATGGACTACAGCCACTTTCCGTTACAAAAGAAAAAGCAATTGTTTACTCGATCCTTGTTAAGCAGATCACAAGGCAAGTAAGTTTGAACGTTTTCATATCATTTATGGCCGGGTTCATGCACTATGTGCACTAGGTACGTCCATACAAAGTCTTAATCTCCCATTCAGTTGGCGGCCTGATTAAAATACTAAGCCACTCGAGTTCAGTTTACCGAACTTCTAACTACTATTTAGCAGGGGCAGGAGCTTTTTTAGACCGGAGTCGAACTACAGAATACCGAAGTATACTGATCTCATCGGCTACGATATCCAGTAACCCGGCCAATGACTGACTTTTAAAAAAGAAAAATAATTACCATAGCTGGAAAGAGCATGTTAAAATTATGAAGGAAATACATTAAAAACTCGCGAGAATTATGAATTTTTGAAAAGTGTGAATTGAGTGATACCTTTTATCAATGATATTGTTGTTGTTGTTGGAACCCCAAAAATGACCTTATTTGGTAAAGCCAAATAGGCCGTGACACATCAGCCGAATATGCAAATTATTTTTATGCGTTCTTGAATGAAAGACACAGGGAGGTTTTTTATTTCAAACAAAAGACAAACACCGCTAGATACCTTGCTATTGTTATTTGTACTGTCACGAGTTATCGACGTAAAATATTGTCGCTTTACTTTACTTTACTTTACTTTACTTTACTTTACTTTACTTTACTTTACTTTACTTTACTTTACTTTACTTTACTTTACTTTACTTTTCGCTGAATTTTTAAGCCTCGTACAATATACAGTACTTAATCAGCTTGCAGCATTTCACTTTCTGTTAGAAACGACTATTTATTGTGATAAGTCCTGATGTCAATGATAACACTTTAAAGTTTTACTTTTAATTTGATTCACAATATTTACAGTTGTAAATGTTATGTTATAACCCGGGGGGGGGGGGGGGGGGGGGACTCCTATATATAAGAGGACGGGGATGCTCGTCGGAAATTTTGAAAATGACCCCTTAAAGGTACCTGAGTGGGAGTGAAAACAATTCATTTCTACCCCTAAAAGGTACCAATTCAAAAACAATAATAAAGAATTAAAGTAATGAAACACTTTGTTATCGATGTGCTTTGAAGATTCAGTTCAGATCATCGAAATCGTCCCATTCATGCTTAATGTAGGTAGTTTATTTACCCCAAAACAATCCCTAAAAGGTACCAGCTATGTCTCTGGTAGTCCACTTAAGTCTGAGACACCCTAAAAGGTACCAGATTGCAGATTTTGACACCTAAAAGGTACGAGGAGCATCCCTATCCATTTACGATTGGAGTCCCCCCCCCCCCCCGGGGGTATGTATATGTATGTATTTTCAACAGTCTTGTTCTATTTAGCTTGTAGGGATTGGGCTAGCTGCCATCGAGAGTGACTTAAAATTACTCGGATTACCCAAAGTACAACATTTCAGTTCCCCGAACGTTTTTGTACACCTTGAGGCGAAAGAGCTTACACGATCGCGAGATGAAAGAGACATCGAGACATCGTATAACGATATTGTGTTTCTTTTCCATGGGACTATGGATCTCAGTGCTGGCTATAACAGTATCATGGATAGCTACTGAGGACATCTTGTCTGGTACAGACTGGTCAACCACTGTCGTTTCTCTTGGATTCTTCATTCCAGAACTCTTGAGCAAAGTTCTAAGCCCCTTTATTGTAAGACGAATACCATTCTTGTGTTCAATGATTGCATTGACTTTGTTACTGGTCGGAGCTCTGCTTATAGTCGTACTGATCAAGAATGTTGAGATCAGAATTGCTGGAATTGGAATCCATGGAGCTGCATACAGTTTTGGTCAAGTAGCATGTTATGCCATGCTCTCCTACTATGGAAAAGCTGATGATTATGCAATGCTGTTTTCTTGGGGTTTAAACGTTGCCGCTCTTGTTTCATCGCTTGGCTATACAGGTAACTACTCTTCTTGGCGCGCTACATAGACAGACAGTTTCCTATTCGGGGAGAGTAGGCCATGAAGTTGCGTTGCATGTGTGTGGGTGTGGTCTATATAATCCCCACTGTCAGTTTATAGCTGTTGTGTTGTCCCTGCCCTCGTAGCAAGGGAAAATCAACAAAACTAAACTAAACTGACTATTGATTCCTCCACTCAAAACCTGATTCTCGACTTTTGCTTTGGTTAGTGCTCAAGTGAATGGTTGAACCCCAGAAATTTTCATTATAGCTATAATGTGAAAGGCTAAACTTTAGAACTCAGTACACTTATTTACTTGTGCAACAAACTTTGAATCCCTACTGGGATCTTGATCACGTTGTGCAGTCACGCTTGATCCCGGTTTAAGTACTCCGATATCACGTGCCTGCAGGTGGTCCAAGATGTGTAGAAGATGTATCCACAGGGGGCCCACCTCTTCCTTTTGAGAAAATATTTAAACCCGCGAAAATATAACACCAAAATAAAGGAAAATAACGTAAAAATGTTGCTGTCCTTTATTTTATTTTTATTTTATTTTCGTGTTTTATTTTCGCGTTTTATTTTTTCAAATATTTTCTCAAAAGGAGGAGGTGGGCCCCCTGTGATGTATCCTGCCCTATCCTATCCCTGTTCAGGTCTAGGTTGTTGATCCTTATGTGGATTGATTCACTATTTTATCATTATCATTCCAGTAATGCAGTTTGTAACCGTTTCTAGGCGAAAATATTTGAAATCTGAATGTAACACTACGTTACGGTTCTTGACGGTTCAATGAACGAAGTTCGGAAATTTCAAACGAACTTGGGAGCTCATGAACGAACTTCGGAATTATAGGGGCCAAAGTTTTGTGAAATCAACTGCTAATCAAGTCTTTATTTTCAACATTACAGGGTTAACAACATGGCTTTGTGTGACACCTCGAAATGCCATAGCAAGTCTTATACCATTATGTATACTACCACTTCTTTTCTACGCTTTACTCGACAAAGAACCTTTGAAAAGTCACTGCAAGGAACAGCCGAACATCAAGTACACAACGTTGCAAAAACAGAAACCACACAAGACACGACAACTGCTCAAAGCGGTGTTTAAAGTCATGCCTTACGGAATATATGTTTACATGGGTAACTTCTCCTTACACCTCTCCATGACAGCCGTTTTGTCAACAGTTACATTCCCAGGCGCGCCTTTCCCACCTCGTGACCATTACCAATACTACCGACTAGTTAACGACGTTGGCTATTTTGTAGGAGGAATGGAACGAGTCTTCTTTTCCTGTTTTTGCAGCCAATGGCAAGATCTTTTCAGAATTCGAAAGGTTTGGATTCTTGTGGTGCTAAATGTTGGGTGTTTATTCTTCTACGTGTTTGCGTCTTGGTTCCGTTTCCTCTCCAATGTCTACGTTATGTTGGTAGTGGTGTTTGCACAGGGAGTTCTTCAGGGATCTATCAGTGTCAACTCGATTGGTCTTACAGCCAATCTGTTTAATACTGCAGCGGACAAAGCCACAGCTATGGTGTTTGTGGAAGCTAGTAATGCATTCGGAAGAGTTCTCTCTGCGTTTCTGGGCCTGTTTATTGAAAGGTACTTGAGAGATCACTGTACAAATCGTTTACTGCTGGGTGAATATTGTTTAGCTCGCCACCCTACACTCAGTGGATGGAGCGCAAGTGAAGACTGCAAGTTGTGACACACCAGAATGCATATATAAACGTGTATATAATAATTAGTATATTACGTGCGCTCTGATTGGAGGAGGACCGTGCGTGATTACGAGACACACGCATAGATGACGTCATAAACTTTCACGCGCGCTCTGATTGGTGGAAATGTTTCGATGAATATTATATAAAACAAATGGTTCTACTTTACTCTAACAGATGCATAGAAGACGTCAAAATATGGTGAGAACAACAGTCACACCACTCAAGCACAAAGGACCCAAAAAACGGCACTTTAAATGTGCCATTTTTGCCCTGACCTTTGTATCTTCAACAATATTTGATCGTTTGCAATGAAATTTTCAGTGATGGCTAACTATAGGTGGCGATTTATTTTCCCATTTTTAAAAGTTACTACTGACGTGATTTTGACGTCATAGCGAATTGTTACATTTCTCGAGAACATCCAGATTACTTCAAGAGATTCTCAAAACTACATAGTTTGAAAGAGAATGCCATTTTCTAAAATTTGGTGCAATTTTTATCTCGATCCGACATTTCGTTGTCGAGTTATAAGGGATTTTTGTTTCACGATGACGTCATAAAAGTGACGTCACTAATAACCATTAAAAGCCATTAGAAGCCATTGGAAATGGCAAGTGATGATGGAACGAACATGTATTACATTATAAAGTGTTTCTACGTAACTAAGCTAAAACTTTTGGTCATCGAGCTTTATTAGGGATATTTCAAATTATCGGTGACGTCATTATGACGTTAGAGGATTTTGCTATATATTCTTATTAATGTTTCTAATACTTATCTTCAAAAAATAAAAAATAAAAAAAGATAGGATTTTGGGGACTTCGAAGCTCTTTCACTATGCAAAGTATAAGAACAACCGAACTTCAAACAAAAAAGTTGTAATGAAGAAGAAGTAATTGTCAAATAATCTAATAATCATATGGGAAATAGTAAAGAAAATTTATGAAAATTACTTCAACTTTGTTTGAAGTTTGTTTGAAGCCGTTTCCAATGGCTTCTAATGGCTTCTAATGGTTATTAGTGACGTCACTTTTATGACGTCATCGTGAAACAAAAATTCCTTATAATTCGACAACGAAATGTCGGATCGAGATAAAAATTGCACCAAATTTTAGAGAATGGCATTCTCTTTCAAACTATGTAGTTTTGAGAATCTCTTGAAGTAATCTGGATGTTCTCGAGAAATGTAACAATTCGCTATGACGTCAAAATCACGTCAATAGTAACTTTTAAACATGGGAAAATAAATCGCCACCTATAGTTAGCCATCACTGAAAATTTCATTGCAAACGATCAAATATTGTTGAAGATACAAAGGTTAGGGCAAAAATGGCACATTTAAAGTGCCGTTTTTTGGGTCCTTTGTGCCCGGCGTGTGCAACTTCGTCTCGTGCCGTACTTTGTTTTCACACATTTTGACGTCATCTGTGCATCTATTATAGTACAGACGCATGGAAAAATGGAATCTATTTGTTAATTTTCATATAGAAATTCTCTGGCAAGGGACGTTTTTAATCTCGAATGATATCGAATGATATTAGTATGCGGCATCAGTTTTTGAAAACGTACTTAGGAATCATGAAACTCAAGGCTGTATGGAGCTTGTTAGATGCTTTCGCTCTCATCGTTAAAACTAAGTGATCATCCATAACAATTTCGACGATTCGATGACAAAAGTCGTGGTTAAAACATGGACAGCATATTTTTTTAGAGAAAAAATAAATATTCATTATGTGTAAGAAATATCGAATGCAGTGGTAGTGAATGTGAGTGTCAGTTGATGAATACCCACTTGGATATACTGAATGAATGAATGGCTTTATTGAAGATCATATGGTAGAATCTCGCGATTCTAAAAAACATGATATTAAAAATATATATACAAATAAGTATATTCAATGTAAGAACAAAAAATATAAAGACTGTTCATAATAATACTATGCATCTAATATATATTGCATTCCAGAGGTGGACACATTTAGGGATGAAACTGTTTTTTAAGCGTTCGGTTTTACAATTGAACAAAGTGTACGTGCGTGGATTTCTTAAATTGTACTTAGAGGACTTGGCATCGGGGAGAAGGCTTGTTAACTTGTTGTCTTCTTGATGGTGAATATTCTTGTATAAAGTCTTGCATTGGTCAAATCTGCGTTGGTGTAATGTAGAGATACCAGCGTACTCGAGTGAGGAAGCATATGATAGTGAATGTGGGTACACGATCTTCAGTGCTCGTTTCTGAATGTGCTCAATTTGATCAGATAAAGTTTGCGTAAGGGAGAAGTGAAATACAGCACAGGCATATTCCGACACCGGGCGAATGAATGAGCAATGAACAGTGATTAAGTCGTTCGTAGTAGCTCCAGAACGTTTAAGAACTCTTAGAGCATATAATCTTTTACTTGCTTTGGTACAGATGTAGTTTCTGTTCTGAGTTTAAGTCCCCGCTCTGGCCACTAGCTGAGGCTGAATTTGTTCTGGGCAACCCTTAGTTCAAATTCACTTTTTCGACCATGCTTAAATAGCCAACTGGTTTGCCTCTTTACCAGTTGGGATTTAATTGAAGGCCATTATGTCAGGTCACCGGTAATAATGTTTATACCCTCATTAAATAAAGATTATTATTTTTTAGTTGGAATATGGATACCTGCCCTCGATTTGCACTATTTTTAAAAGAAACAATCTTAAAAGTAACATCTTACGTTTGCTTTTATTCCATATTTCTCCGTTTAATTCAATTAAATTTCAAATGTTAAAAACAGTCAAAAAGCACGTTACACACCACGTGACCAACACCATATTATAGATATCACGTGATCAACATCACGTGATATCTAGAGACGACACGTGGTCAGTCAATCACAAAACTTATTTGGAAATGACACCTTTCCACCTCAGCTTGCTTCCTTGATAGTCTCATCAAAATTTTCCTCGCTTCTGTAACAAGACAATGGCAACTTTATCAGTGCAAAAGATAAAGAAACAATGAATGAAACAATAATGAAAGAATGGAGGAAGGATGGAGGGATCGGAGGGAGGGAAGGAAGGAAGGAGAGAGAGGGAGGGAATTCGAGGGAGGGAGGGAATTAGAGAGAGGGAGGGAATTCGAGGGAGGGAGGGAGCGAGGGAGAAAGGGAAACGATGCCATAGTTATAAGCACTTATGAGTGTGAAAATGGTTGATATGTAAGCCTAGTGTATACGTAGAGCACTTTTGCTAAACTCACATCCTCGGCGAAGGTGAATGGCTTTGCTTTAGTCCACTCAAAAATCCCATCAATTGGGAAATATCTTGGGCAACAGACACCTAAAATGAATATAAAAATGATCATATATTAAAATACTTCGATTTCTAGGTCAGTTCTAGGTGATCAAGGGTGTAACTTACCTCGGAATCTGAGTCTTTCTTGTCTCCACCTTTCAATTTATTACCAGCTAATTCATTCAGCTAAGACAGCAAACAGAGCGTTACTAACAGGCTTGAAAATTGTAATTACATACAGATCTAGGTGAGTTAGTTGTTCATGGGATCATAAACAGAAGATTAAGTAGCTTCCCTTGCTGACGTTTTGTAACTTTCTCACAAACGAAAGTTTGATGTAGAAGAACAGTGAAAAACACAAACTTAGGAAAGGTAGAGAGACGTCAATACCAAAGGCGTTTCTCACGCTTTTCTCCCTGATCAGATTTAAATGTAGCCTGAGAATATAGCCTACCAAAACTACGTACCGTAAACTGGGACGTTCCATGGGAGGTGGTTGTATTTAACAAATAGATTCCATTTTTCCGTGCGTCTGTACTCTAATCGATGCACAGATGACGTCAAAATGTGGTGAGAACAAAAAAGTACGCCACGAGAGGAAGTCGAGTGGCATGACTGTTGTTCTCACCACATTTTGACGTCTTCTGTGCATCGATTAGAGTACAGACGCACGGAAAAATGGAATCTATCTGTTTTATATAATATTTATCGAAACATTCCAACCAATCAGAGCGCGCGTAAGATTCGATGACGCCATCTATGTGTGTGTACTCTAATCACACATGGTTGTTCGACCAATCAGAGCGCGCGTAATATGCCAATTATTATATAAATATTAATACACTAATAACTCCTTACCCGTTTTTGCATGGCCACAGCTTGTCTAGTACACTGTTTAAGGTAATCAGAACTCTCTTTTGTTCGTGGATCCTCGTCTCCATACTAACAACAACAACGTGGTTATTTGGTTATTGGAGTAAGCAAAAGGGGAGGGATCGCGGATTTTTTCCCCAGTCCATTAACACGAGTCCATTAAATCATCTCATTTGCCAACTTATTGTTAAAATGTAGCGTTATAAAAATAATTGCGATCTTAACACGAGACGAACACCCTAACGCTATACTGACAATACAAGTGGAACCTTGGGTTGTGCACTATAAATCATCTCATTTGCCAACTTATTGTTAAAATGTAGCGTTATAAAAATAATTGCGATCTTAACACGAGACGAACACCCTAACGCTATACTGACAATACAAGTGCCACCTATGGGCTGTCCACTATAAATCATCTCATTTGCCAACTTATTGTTAAAATGTAGCGTTATAAAAATAATTGCGATCTTCGGGAAATTGCTGTGGTCAAGGCGCGCGGAAGTAGCTTTCATTCTCCTCTATGCTTTCTTTACACACAGGGACCGCGGAGCGCCCTAAAAAGTGGTGGGGCTATATAAGAGACCAGTATGGGAAAAAGTGGTGGGGCTAAGGGTGCTTTCCATTTAGTGGAACCATGCACCCGGCCAGAATGGCCTGTTTTCTTAGGACTGATTCCAGCCAGAGCTAGGAATTGACATGTACCATTTAAGAACTGGCCGTTCTGGCCGGTTGGTCCCACTAAATGGAAAGCACTCTAAGATTGGAAAATATAAGAGACTATTATGGGAAAAGAGAAAAAGTGGTGGGGCTATAGCCCACCCAGCCCCTCCCCCTCCGCGGGTCCTGACACAGGTATCCCAGTGAAAGAGCTACTAAAATGGTAGAAGCTGTCATAGCCACTAACCTTAGATCTGTAGACAGAATAAGCCGACTTTTCGTTTTGTAAAGCAGCACGATAATCGTTGATGCAGGCCTTGGCTCGTGCTAAAAGATGAAAGCTGGAAAAAAAGTGTATATAGAGCATTACAAATAGGGTACACAGTAGAATGCTGGAATTATCTATCAATTAGAATTTTAGAATTCTTATCAAAGAAAGTGCTTATATAGACCACGCCTTGACTTGTTGTTTTGTAATTATTGTAGACTTTCCAATTTTTGTTTAAGCGTGGTGTCCACGCTAATCCGAATAAATTTAAAAACACATCTTTTTCTAATTTTTCGCGGCATTTTCCTAAATACTTAAGAAAGGCCGATTTAGTTCGGACGGATGGCCTACAGGCAGAAAAAAAAAACAAAACAAAAAAAGATATTCAAATTCATTCGCACTAGTGTGAAAATACAGTTTGTATGCAATGTTTGCGTATAATTTTAGACTTGCCTCATAGCAGTGTGAATGCTTGCACTTCCATGGTACCTAAAGATAAATAAACAGAACGAATACAAGAATGAATTAATAAATAACTACGAAAAAGTGCAAAGGAGATTTTTACGAAACCGAAGGCAATTCACTTGGTTTACTACCGCAAAGGCGAAATTTGATTAGACGCTTACTTGAGTTGGACATCAAGAGCCTTTTCCATGAATTTTTCAGAGATCTTGAATTCTCTTTGACCGTGAAGAAGAAGTCCAATATTACTCTGTGGAAAAATGAGATTTAATCAGTTAGGGAAGCAAAACAGTTTTGAACCACAGCATGCACGGCATGCAGTCTTGCACCGTAATGTTGGAGGTTTCATAGCCTGCGTTGCTGGCGGTCTGCAGTTTTTGGGGCGGAAAAAGAAATGAAAGACCATTTCATTTCTTCCTCCGCCCCAAAAACCGCAGACCGCCAGCAACGCAGGCTAGAGGTTTAACTTTTCGCTTCTCCTGCCCTGTTTTCCATATTGCATATTAAAACTTACTGCATTTCGTCGAAAGTGGCGAAAACGAGCCCCTCTTTCTGAGGTCTTGGCGATGGGCTTGGTTTAACAGTAGTTCTTAAGAGTGCTTTTAAGTATAACCTTCCCTTTCCCAAGATGTCCCAAGTCTTGTACTTACATCAAAAGTAGCCATGTCAGGATGTCCCTCTCCAAACACCAAGACAGCCAAGTAACGTACTCTGTACATTAGTTTAAGTGCTACAGACACCATGCCTGCACTGTGGCAGTATAGAGCAAGGTGAACCTGTGAAAATATAAAATTTGGAATGAATAAAGCAATAAACTAATAACAGACAAACAGAAAGGCCGACCGGTAGACAGATAGAAAGAAAGACACTGAATTCGAAACAGACAGGCAGGCAGGCAGACGGTCGGTCGGACTGACAGACAGACAGACGGACCGATGGAAGGACGGACGGACAGGTAGACAAACAAGAAACGAACGACCTTGGAAAGAACAAACGAAAGAAAGAAAGAACGCCGTACGCACGCAAGCACGCGTGAACGAACGGACGGACGGACGGACGGAAGAACGAACGATATTTCTAATCAATTCTGCATGTCTTCAGGGGAAGTGACTTACATAGGCGATAATGGTGTCTGGATGGTCAACCCCAAGAACACGTTCACATACTATGACTGCTTTCTTCTGATAGGCCACCGACTAGAAAGTAAACACATTAACACGTTCAGTTATGAATGCAGTAATCATCATGAAAATACAATTATTGGTGCATCTATGGGAGTGAGTGCTTGGAAATCCCCTCCAAACTTGAAAAATCGTTGTATGGTATGACTATGAAATGCTTAACAAATAGAACAGCTCGCGCTGCTGACATTAGAACTGTGCTCCGTTCTCTGATAAAGCATAGCTTTCAGCCAATCAGAGCGCGCGTATCGACAAGGGTATATGACAATTATCAAAAAGACTCCATTTTTCCGTGCAACTGTACTCAAATAGATGCACAGATGACGTCAAAGTGTCAACAAAAAAGTACGTCACGAGACAATGTCGAGTAGCGTGACTGTTGTTCTCAACACATTTGGACGTTTTCTTGCATCTATTAGAAAACAGGCCCACGGAAAAATAGAATCTATTTGCTCGATATAATTTTATCGAAATATTTCAACCAATCAGAGCGCGTGTAATATACCAATTATTATATAATGGAAGTTGTCCATACTCACCTGTATGGCGTCTTCTGCTAGGTAGTGTAGCCTTGCTATTGATCTATATAAGAGATTTAAGTACATTGTCAACTACACAGGAAGGGGAAAACATCGACCCAGACATGACGAAACTTTTATCAATCACAAGGTTTCCCATTTTAAATAGGAATTTACTAAGGTGAAAACAAAAGTTACCACATGTACAAATGGTTACCTGGTAATCAACTTGGATGTAGTGGGGAAGAGGAGGAGGAGAAGAAGGAGGGAGGAGGAGAAAGAGGAGGAGGAGGAGGAGGAGGAGGAGGAGGAGAGGAGGAGGAGGAGGAGGAGGAGGGAGGAGGAGGAGGAGGAGGAGGAGGAGGAGGAGGAGGAGAGAGGAGGAGGAGGAGGAGGAGGAGGAGGAGGAGGAGGAGGAGGAGGAGGAGGAGGAGGAGGGGGAGGAGGATACTAACATTAATAAGATACGAATGTGTTAAAGTCACACCGTAAGTTTGTGTTCTAAAGAGTTTTGAAATCAGGTTGATTTTCCTCTTTTAAGTAGTGCTTAACACTAACCTGTAGCACGTTGCTATATCAGGATGAAGGGGACCATAGACTTGGTGAAACAAGTTAAGAGCTTCAACCATCAACTCATGGGCCTCTCCAAGAAAACCTGTAACAATTGACAAGATACAGAAGCATGTTCAAGCAAAATAATTTACGTATGGTAACTGCTACTCTCAGTACTCTGTAAGTAAACATATCAAGAAATCGTTGCGGTTTTCGGGCTTCTTGTGGTAAACAAACCGCTGCTCCCTGTTTCTACACTTTTCCAGTTTTTGTTCGGCCCAAATCAAGATGGCTGACTTATTTTTAAGAAAATCGCTTTTTTTGCGATGAAAATATTCCAACCTCCAAATATGGTAAGTACAAATTTCCTTATATGGACAAATTTCCTTATGAGGAGCTCGCGCGAAACAGCACATTTCTATAAGAAATTTCTTGATATGTACTGGTGCAAACAGGCAAAGAAACTGCTACCAGATGAATATAGCAGCAGATAACATTTCAAGGCCTACCCCGGGCCCTAAAATCACCGTTATTTTGGGCGATCTTAGGCGATATTGGGAAATTGTAGGCATTTCGAGTCGGCGCTCTTAGGCGCTCTTGGGCGATATTGAGCGATCTTTGTCGATTTTAGGGCCCGGAGTAGACCTTATTTCACAACAGACCGCTATCTAAAATGCCATAATTATCACTCGTGTTTTATTCAAAACAAGCATATCATCAAAATATCGACTCTCAGAGTGAATGTGACTTTTAAAACCGCTACTACTATTTGTCCTCAAGAGTGTTTTTCAATAATTAATACAACATACCTGTCTGAAGTTTTCCGTTAGCTGCTTCAAACACAGCAGCAGCATCGTAGGCCTTAAGAAAGAAAGAGAAAATAATGCAAAACATGTTTAGACTTTCAAGGAACTAGCGCAGACTATTCCAACAGATGCTTTCCCTGTTATAAACCCTTTCTTGGCGAGCTTATTCGTGGTAAAAATGGATATTTGTTCCAAAATGGAATTTCAAACATGCCAGGCAATAGATGTGAGAAATTTTTTTAAAACATGCTGTAATGCACTTAAATTCGAACCATTTGTCATGCAAAAGAATCACGTTTTAAATGGACAAGATCATTAGGCCATTCACCATGTTTGCCATTATGGCCATGTGTCTACGCCAGTGTGCGGCACAGAATGCAACTGTGTGGGAAACAGTTGCAGAAGTAGAATTAATTGCACTCAACTGTTGGTGGCAGGGGTGGAAACAGGATGCAATTTTATGTTGCGTGCAATTTTTCAGAAAAAATTGCAAAATTGCATCATGTGAGTCCGACCCAGGCCTTTATTGATACATTATAAAATATTTGAGATATAACGCGCGCGCTAATTGGCTGGCTACCATGTTTATATCAGAGGACAGAGACATGGCTCGCTCAAAAAACGTCGAAAATATTTTATAAAAGCAATATAAAACGATCGCTTATGTCTCTGAACTGTGATATAAACACTCTGGAAGATGTAGAGCACTCGAAAAGCAAGAGAAACACTCGGCTACGCCTCGTGTTCCTAAGCTTGCTTTTCTCTTGCTCTACATCTTCCATCGTGTTTATCATTACGACTTCAACACGGTTTATTTGTGGACACTAAGGACCGCACTCTGTGCGGCAATTAATATGTATATATGCATGAAACACCATATATGGCGATCTAGACAATCGTTTCAGAGAGACCTAACAGTAACGTGTTAATCCAGTGTTCAAACATGACTTACATTCAGGTTTCTAACTTCATTGTGTTTGCTAGAAGCCTTTCGCATATATTTCCATAATTTTCTTCAACAAAAACTAGTATGTTTCAATACAAGCAATACTTTGCGTGGGATTCTGTTACGGGTAAATATCTTCACGTTACTAATGTCTTGTGTTGAATCAGTTAATTCACTTGTAACCAACAGTGAATTAAATATATTTTCAACTACGTGCTTGGATTCGTTTTTACTGAACTGAGCCTGGTTGTTTTAAAGTATGTTAGTGTTACTGAAAAATACTTTAACTCTACGTTAGCGCGAGCCCATTTCGGAAAAACCAGGCCCTGTACTAGCTATTATCATTAATTAACGTGCCGTGATACAAGCTTCGGCTTCACTTTACGTTTATTGTGCAAGCTCACGGCAAATTATTCTTTGAAGGTCATGCTTTGAGTTTTATTATAACATACAGTTCCTTTCTTCGAAATGCGGGATCCACTTTGATTACGAGGATAATAGCTTGTTTTGCCTTTTCATAATACCGATTTCAAAGATCGTTACTGGTTGAATTAAACTTAATTCAATAATAACGAAACTCAATTAATAACTTTATGAGTATCACAAGATTGTCGACGTTTAGATATCTGCTAAAGAAGCACCAAACGAATCAGTTGAAAACCGAGACTATAAAAAATAACGTTGTTTCTAAAGAATCTATAAGAACAACAACTTGAAGACTACACTTTATTTAGATGATGATGAAAACAAACGAATAGGACTGATATGAGCATTCATACTTTATTTTATTCCGGCAAAAAAGTACGCTTTCTCTCAGACTCTATCTTTCTTTTCCTCTCTTTGCTTCTATATCATCTTTGAACATCATCAAAGCTAAACAAAGATATTTAGTATTTCATTTCGAAAACTTTAGCCTACCAAAAACTCTTTGATATGCTTTTATGGCATTGTTCTTTGAATTGTTTTCTGCGACATGATTAAGTTTGAATAATTAGATATAGAAGTCCATTAATGAAAAGTATAACGAGGATGTGTTAGCAAACACAATCACCCTAGTGCTAAGCTTGTCTTATGATTCAGATCAGGGTTTTGACCAATCATCGATGCCTAAATATGATAAATATTCATATTTTGTGAGCCCTTAGTTGTAAATACCAGCAGTCAATACCAATCGTTAGTGTCCAAGATTAAACCGTGTTGAAGTCGTAATGTATCACAGTACAGAGACATGCGCACGCGTTTTATATTGCTTAAATAAAGATGATGTACAGTTCTCTATTTAAACCTACAGTCATGTGTGATCAATGCTAAACAATGTGCTCCATATCCCTTGTCGATACTACAGGAGGGAGTAAAACTAAGGGTAGGGAACCCTGTGTACCTTTGTCAGTGCTATTATCTTACCTTAGGGCTAGGGTGTTTGACAACACTACAACAAATTCTACAATTATGGGGTTTTCAGACATATGGAATGTTCTCCATATCCCTAGGGGATACTCAAGGGGGGGAGGGGGGTAAAGGTTAGGGAAATGGTTGGGAACCCTGTGCACCTTTGTTGATGCTATTACCTTACCTTAGGGTTGGTGTGTTTGACAATAGGAAACAGATTCATGATGTCCTCCTCTTTAAAAGTAGGTTGCTTTTTGCTGCTGAAGTCATACTCACGCAGAAGAATTTGAACTCCTAAGAAACCAAAAAAGAATAAAAATGAGAGGTAGTCTTAAGGGGACCTAAATGTCAAAAACATGGCTAAGATTCCATGTTTTCTTTCAATAATAATGTACTACAAAGCTGAAGAAAACCAAAGAAACCAAGAAAGGATGAAAATGAGAGGTAGTGTCTAGGGATAAAGGGGTTCTAAAGATAACGAACTTAGCAAGACTCCCTTTGTTAATAATAGTCTCCTGCAGAGCTATGTTTAGTCTTGTTGCACAGCACCTTTTCAACACATCAGAGAGCATTAGGGGACAAGACTAAACACAGCTTCGTGGGAGAACTAAGGAATTATATCACTAGACTAAACACTGCTGCATTGGGGACCACATCAGTAACATTATTTTGCAAATAAACAGAAGGCTAGTGGTGCACACCTCTGCACCCTCTCTCTCCATAAGTGGTCCATTTATGGGTATAAAGCAAGTGGACAAAGTCACTGGAGATTGAACTTCAGATATCTTGCTTAGAAGGCCATACATTAACCAACTAAGTCACACTTCATAATAATTAGCTCGTTTCATCAACCCTATTTGTAAACTATTTATAAAGATATGACTTGTTTTTGTAAATTCTCTACGTGGTGGGGTATGGATGTTTTCTGGAACTACACAATGTAATGAGCGTTCTGTTGTTACCCATGAGGATGACTGTGTTGGTCAAAAGCTCGGAAAAAATAAGAGTTCTTTACAAATTATGAACCTATAAACATTTATTTTTTGACTTAAGCCACACTTGCTCTTACAGAATAGATGCAGAGTTTTACTGAGGGGGTTACTCACCAGTCTTAAGGCATAATGATCTGAGAAGAGACATCTTCTGGATGCCATACCTAATGACTGCAGTGTCACAATTGTTACTATAAATATAGACAAAAATAGAAAATTATTATTTCACAGTGAACACATATAGTCAAACATCCTTTAACACCCATTGCCCAGCATTTTCTGTCCCAACATATTGATCTGATTCACAGATGTATTCTATAATGGATCCTACATATAACATCCATCTCAATGGCCTCTTAATTAATCTGTCCCAAAAGTGGCTGATTTGGAGAGGCTTGACTGTATAGCCCTTATTGCCGAAGAAAACAAAACTAATGCTGCATTCACACCAACCAGTTAAACATGTTTAAAAGTGGTTTAACTAAAAAAGGTTAAAAATTAGTTGCTCATAACATGCGTAACTTACCACTAAAAGAAGTGAAAACGTGTTAGATTAAAATATCGTGGCAAGGTGTTTGAAATGTGTCTTGTGAAGGTAACACGACAGGGTTATTAACAAATTGGAAAAACATAAACCTGGTTTAATTAAACCAGTTTAGCTGGTGTGAATGCAGCATTATGGACAGCAATGGCTGGGTGTCTGACTTAGTCTTAGAGGGAGTTCAATTCAATTATGATAGATACCATTGTAATTCAAATCCAAAGCAAGTCCTGACATCATCAACAATGGACTTCCAAAGATCTTCAGGTGTGAGATTAGCCCATGGTACAACTATGGAACCATTAGACATCTGAGCTTTGGGGGCCTTCTTCTTGCTCTTCTTCTTTTTATTCATACCAACCTACAGCAACAAACAGAGTTAAGTTTTTTCTTTCAACTCTTTTGAAAAGGAAATCAAAACTCAGTAGTAACTGTCAACTGTCACATATCAGAACTCAAGCATTTTTGGGTGTGTGGAGAAAGGAGGCAGTTATGTTCTTACTTCTTCAACAGGCAATTGTGGTTGTGGACTTGGATGTGAAGACTGGAAATAAAAAGTAATGATTAGAATGGAAAGTGAAATTGAAAATTGAGAAGGACGGGTGTTGAATTAGTAGCGGATCCAGGATATTTCCAAGGGGGATTCCGTTTCTTAAACCCAACTGTATATAACACTCTATTCTTTGGTCAATGTTTGACAAAAAAATGGCTTAAAACCTTCAAGGGGGGTTCCATGGACCCCTTCGACCCCCATGGATCTGCCACTGTGAATGGTCAAGGCAAGACTTTGTGAGACCTTAGACAAGGCATATTTTTAGTGAACCTGAACACTCTTTTCATTGATTTCCTTTGTTTTCAAACTTTGAGACTCTGAAGCCATGGCTTTTTTGAAAAAAAAACAAGACTAATTGATCCATGTGACATTTGAACAAAATTTTGCAACAGTTTGACTTTTTGTCAGGGCTATCCAACACAGCCCTAGAAGGTATTGAATAATTAATCAGGAAATGTAGAGTTCAAACACTAAAAGTGTGCAGTACTTTGAACTATTTAGTACTAAAAAACACTAATTAAATGACAGAAAACAATAGAAATAGCATTTAGCACTATTTAGTACTATTTATGTTGCACACTTTTAGCATTTGTACTCAGATATTGGTACTTACTAAGAAACAATTAAGAAAATGACTGACTGCTACAGATAAAGTGCGTAGAGTTGCTGTAATACAAATAACAAAATATAAACCATTAATAATCAGGACTGGAGAGATGAGCTGATGACAGATTCTACTCACATGACTGCATATGTGTACGGAATAGTTGCTTGGCTGTCCTTACTATCATTTCAGATATACAAATTTTCTGTTCACAAAGAAATAAAAAATCATCCAAAATTCTAAAGGGCAATGTATATTAATGTAGTCTCCTTCGAAGCCTTAGGTTCGTCACACAACACTCCCTCGGCAAGAGGAGCATTGCAAAACAACCCTTAAAAGGGCTATGAAGGAGACTACAATGTATGTTGTTTAATAATAAAAAAGACATACAGTTGAAACTCTGTTAAGCAGCCTTGAGTAATTGAATGACAAGTGCAAATTGATGGCCACTTAAAGGAGGTATAAAACAATGAGAAACACTCTTGGGACTTGGCCTGTTGTCTGCTAAATAGAGGATGGTCACTGAATAGAGGACTGTTTAATAGAGATTTGGATTTGCATACAGTAATTCAAGACTGTGTAAATTACTGAAACTACTTACAAAAATATGTTCCAGGTCAGGCCTTGTTGATACAATACCAGCTACTGTACCCAGATAACGTACATTAATACCCCTGGGGAACAAAAGTACAAATTATAACTTATTTGCTAAATAGATTTTTACTATGGCTAGACCTTTAAAGATTCATGCACCAATAAGCTTTTTAGTTAGTTATTTTGACAGATATACCTGTTATGAAGAATTTCAATGAGTTGTGTTCCATCCAGTGGAGTTTGTACAAGATTAATGAAATCTTCAACCTAATCACATTCAAAGTAAAGAATACATGAAAAATACAGTTAACCAAGTAAAATAGAGAAAATAAAGTTTTACTTGAGTGAGCAGATGCATTACATTGAGATGATATATATGGAGACAGAATTTTTACTGGCACCAAATAAATAATTTACACACACAAACTTGAAACACAAATGATTATTATAGCTATTTCAAAAAAGGTTGACAGGGCGAACGGTGAATGACGATTGGTGATTGGTGATTGCACAACCGAATGGAACTGTCGTCATGCTATTAGACCGCTATCTGGTGCAGAGATATGAATAGTCCCCTTCACAGTTCCCTGCTCCATCTTGAAAGGTAGCCATGCCTTTGCATCGAAGCGAGACGAAAGGTGAGCATGCAATGATAGATACCTTTTTTAACACCTAGGACAATTATTCACAGGTCTCTATCATTGCAAGCTCACCGTTAGTCTTGCTTCAATGCAATGGCACGGCTACCTTTCAAGATGGCGCAGGGAACTGTGAAGGGGACTATTGCCTATCAACCACTTTGTCCAATAAGGTATTTACAGTCTGCATGGTACTGGCATTAAGCAATTCTTGTTACCCCAAAATAAATTCCTTTTGGTCATGCAATCACCAATCGCCGATTGCCATTTGCCATTTGCCCCGTCAACCTTTTTTTATAGCTATGTACAGTCACTTACCACTTTGATAACTGCTGTATCAAGTAGAAAATTGGAAGCATCTTTAACCAGTTTTTGATCAATTAGTAATGTCTTCTCCTGGAAAGAAGGGGGATTTTATCAAAAACATTTCGAAACTATAAGTTTGTTCAAGTAACCAATGGAGCTCAAAAATTAGACAGGGAATAAACATATGATGGCCTGCATCAATGACTCTCAAGTTGCAGTGTTACACCTAATCTCCTGTTGGCCGACTGTCAGTCAAATGTTGTCTGACTTGTTGCCCAAGTTATTTTTCAGATGGCAATCAAACCCCAATGGTCCAGTTCCAAGATATGCTTCACCTGCCACATACAAATGATTTAGAACAAGGCTACGTGCTAAAACTTTACATTGTCTTGTTACGAATGACTGAGCATTATCCATGTAGTCTTATCTTGATACGTTTGTATGTGGCAAGTGAAGAGTACTGTACCTCAGAAGTCAGCTATGGAATAAACAACCAATGGAGCCAACATATTACATGGGATTATCAATGAGTTAATTACCTCTGAGGGACCATGTTTAACCTCTGGTGTATTTATATCTGGATTAAATCTTATATCAAATTCTGAAATTTAAAAGACATTGTACAGTTGTTAGAGACTTGACATAACTCAAACCAATGTATGAGCTCAATTCATTTAATTGTAGCAAAGTTTAGCCATTTTAACAACGGTTTGATCACATGCATAGTTGCGCTGGAAACTAGTTACCTGTTTCAGACAATGAACCAATTGAAGATGCGGCTGCTTTGAAAGCTTCTAAATGAGTATCTTGAGCTGGAAAGAGATAATGAAGTCATACAAGTGGAATAATAGAGGGAGTGGCAGCCAATTTATGTGACACATTGTCCTACATTTGGACTATTTCTAGAACTTGTTCCAGTCTCCTTCTGGTATTTGGATTGAGTTTAACTCATCATCATGGATATTGAATGTATTCATAATAAAAATTCAAAATTTTTAGCTCAAATTGCTCATGGTTAAGCAGCAGTCCCCTGAACAGTTCTAAAAAGAGCAAAAAAGTGGGACAACATCTCATGACAGTATCCTGGTTTATGTTATAATATGTACAGACTGCCTGCAAACTACTGTAAACAAAAAAAACAAACAAAAAATCTATATTTAATGAGGGTATAAATATTATTACCGGTGACCTGATAGTTTACATAAAGGCCCTCAAATAAGAATCCCAACTGGCAAGGAGGCAAACCAGTTGGCTATTTACTATGAATCATGGTCAAGAAGCTGAATCTGAACTAGGGGTTGCCCAGAACAAATTCAGCCTCAGCTAGTGGCCAGAGCAAGGACTCAAACTTGGAACCACTGGGTTACAAGACTGACGCTCTGACCACTCAACCATGCATGCTGCCTCCTTAAACTGCTTCTTTAAACTATTCCATACTTATTATTTTTGGTGCATTGGCTGGTTTCTCTGGATTTTCATTTTCTTCTTTCTTAACTTGTGGTTTGCTTTCTACATTGGTATCTGTTTTAGGACTATCTTCAGGTTGATCATGACAATTTTCTGTTACAGTATCTTTTGGTGACTCAGTATTTTCTATGCCCTGTTTTGTTTGATCATTGTCTGTTTTACTTTGATTTGTTTCAGTTTCAGTGTCTTTCTTTTCTTCTGTGGTGGATTCTGATGATGACTGCAATGTAAACAGTCAAATGTACATTATCTATTTATAAACAAAGAACACTAAATAACCAGTAAAGGTTAAGGTAATATATTTTACTTCAAAAGCAAAGGGAGTGGTTGCCTAATTCTTCTGAGCCAGGGGATCATGTATATAATTAGTGTTTGGAGTGCATGCCCTCTTATCCCTTCTCTCTATCAATGGTCTATTTTGGGGAGTATTTAAAGCTATTTAAAGCTAAATGGCAAGGAAAGAAGTTGAAACAAGGATGCAAGGTCACTGGGAATCAGACCTCTTGTATACTCGTGCACTAACCAACTTTACCATCCTTGCTCCTTGAAAGAACACTAAATAAAATGCAAATGGCTATTATCATGATTACATGGGTCCTCCCCCACTACCACCAAACATGAGGCTCAAACCCCAACATTATCCAAGTGCATCAAACTAAATGAGTGCTACTGATTGATTTAGTATCACATGTGACTGAGGGGTACTCAAACTTTGTTAGATATGAGTTGGCTGCAACTGGAAACCCCCTCCCTTTCAACACCATTCAACTACACCCATTGTTAGGCCTACAATGTAAAAGCAATAACATGAGAACTTACTTTAGCTTTTGTTGATATATGTGATGCAACCAGTTTTAGGAAAAGTACATATGAATACCTAATAAAACAACACTGTTAAAATGGGAAAATTTGTAAATACATGTAAACCACGATATCACTTTACTTACGCTATAAAAGATTCAACAAGTTCTGGTCTGAGGCAGCACAACTTGTGTTTGTATGAACGAGGATAAAGAGAAGTAGAATTTTCATCTGTTATGGAAAGTAAAAAGCATTAATTTGATCAAGATTGAGTTTTATGTGCACATATGATGAAGATAGACACCTTTTAAGGATATCTAAATTCAAGCCAAATAACTTAATCTTACAATATGTATCATCATTTTCATCATCATCATGCAATCATACACATAATATTAAACAATATTTTTCAATCTCATTGAATCATTTCATTTTTGGAAAGTGTGTTATGTGAGAAAAAATGGATATATATATCTTATCATCATTTTCATCATCATCGTTGTCATCATCATCATCATCATCATCATCATCATCATCGTGTCATCATATCAACAATAATTGAATTAATATTACTACAACAGCAACTTACTTGGACCAGAGAAGTTAGCATCTGGAGGAAAAGTTTTGAACAAATCAAGAACGTAATGACGTCCATCTGCACCAATAATACCCTGAAATATAAAGACAAACACATGTAGTACATTCATTAAAGGTATTTGTTCATCATTAGCTATAACTGTCCTTAATTGCATCATCTATGTTTTAGGAATTAGGCTTAGTGTTTTTTAGGATTTTTATCTATTTTATTCATTTTAGTTTGTTTTATTATTTTCAATGTTATATTAGTTTACCAGGGCACCCAATGATACCAGCTCTAGCTGACGGGTCTACCCTGGCTAAAGATTAATATATTATTATTATTATTATTATTATTATTATTATTAAGAGTGGAAAATGCTATCCAAGCAAATCATTTTAGTTAGTAGTTTAATATCAGGTATTAAATTATAAATTAAATCAAAAGATGATCAAGCCTCTTCTCATTTGTCCAAGCCCAGTTTATGACTGACCTTGCATTCAATTGAGGAGCAAATTTTAACTTCTTTGTCTGTGCTATCCATTACCCTAAGGGAGACAGACATATTAATAAGAACAGCATAATTATTACACTGAATTGCAGTTTCATGTGTATAAATTATGTGCAAGTTGATGAATCTATACTTACATATGTGGCCTGATATGTATTGATTTTCCAGCACTTTCCAACTAGAAAACAAAGCCATTAGATAAGATCACTGTGATGACAAAAGTCTTTTTCATTCAAAGGGAGAGATGGCCTAATTTTCCTTTCCAAACCCTCGGAGCAAGGGAGAGAACAAACTAACAAACTCAACTCACATGAAGTACATGTACCCCGTCTGAGAATTGAACCAGGGACCACAGCAGTGAGAGGTGAGCAGTCTAACAACTTGGCAACCCTTGCTCCCCCTGGCATTATGTAACATAGCTCATGTCTAAAAAGTAAATAATTTAAAGTGCACTTAGTGACCTACCAGTTCAACAAACTTTTCATGACTGGCAACATTTTTACCAGAATCAATTGACCCATAGACCACACTCTGTTCTTGTTCTCTTTGGAGAATTCCTGTGGGAAATGGGAAAGATTGAGGTGAGTAATGATTATTTTGTATTTTTAATAAAAACAAAGCCATGCACATGCCAACTCCAGTGTTCCACTTAATTTCTAAGCAAGGGATTATATAGAACTTTGACGTAAAAAAAACCCACTTTTTCTCAGGTCAGGCTGATTAAGCCACCTCTATCAGGTCAGTGACCTGGAACACTTCAATATCACCACACCAAATTTGCCTACATGTATATAGTTCGACATGCATATCCAAGAGGACATCAATACATTGTATAAGCATCACTCTAAACTGTACCATAATAATTATGAATATAATTTAAATATGCCAATGATCTAATGACCATTTCTTACCTGGAATAATTGACTGAGCTATAACTCTATATCCTCTGTAATCCACTACTACTGTACCCAGCGTAAACAGACCCTTAAAGCACAATATATAACTATGTAAATTTGCTGTTTTTTTTACTGTTTTCCCAATTACTGTCCCTACCAGGTGAACGGTGAACACGGCGTGCAAAGCATTATTGGACAAAATGAACGGCCCTGGTCCCCAGGTCCCTTGATGAACAAGCAAAATATCAGAAAAATTATTTCTGAAAGCTTTTAATCACATAAATTAGCAAAAGAGTTTGAAAGAAGTCTCCCTTTAATTTTTGACTGTCCCTGTCGCTTTGCCATCGTTTTATCAGCGATCAAAACTGTGTCACGCAATACCGTCACGATATGTTGAAGGAGCAAGAACTTATCATTCTGCGAAAATATTTCACTCCTAAAGTTAATGAGCGAATATATGTTTATGCATTTAAGAAAGATTTAGCCTAAAATATGAAAATAAGCTGTTGGTATCGTCATTTTAACGCTCAGTGTTTTGGCTGTTTTCTTTCTTTAATATCAAACAATACGTGATTTTGAGAGTTGACCGAGGCGAGCGTGTTGATCAGGTGCGAGTCTCCCAAAGGAAATCGGTTTACAAACAGAATATCGTGCTTAACAGCACAGTAAATAAGGGCTATGATTTTAAAAATGAGTTTTTTCGATATGGAAGTATACTTGAGGGTTTTGGCAAGTCTACAACTGCATGAATTTGCTAATAACTTTAATTTTATATTTTTCAACTGAACGGAATAATTAACTTAAGTACAGTACACAATGCCAAATAAAAAGTTTATCATAAAAACTTACAAACATTTGTACAACAATAACTTACACGTTAGACTCAGGAAGAAGACTAAATTTACAGTTGTTCACCACAAATCTTGATTGAAAACAATTTATTATAAACTCCAGTTGCAAAATGGTGGATTCTCATACTTGTCAACCGTGAAGTAAGTAGCCTGGGGATGAGGGCCATTCGCAAAAATACTGAACGCGCTCTGATTGGTTGAAAATAAAATCTCCGTTCACCTGGTACAGTGCACGTTTAACAATGAGCACTTGCGGGATTCACTAACATCTTGCAATTTAATGATCATAAACAGCCTCTGTTATCACTTATCATAACAACCTGGAATGATAACAGACTCCAGTACCTTAGTATCAATTCTGTTATAAGACTTTACTCCCATCAGATCACCATTCTATTGATAAAAGAAAATATAGTCATTACAACATTTCCTAAATTTGCCCCTCTTCAAGCATGCATGTGTTTATTGGATTAATTGCCCAACTGGCACTCCCACATATATGTATCTAGTCTCATTCTGATTTATGCAACATTGCTCAGTACAAATTTAACTTAGCTCTATCTTTCCCACCCCCACCCCCTCTCATTACGTTTACTGCTAGTCACTACATTTGTAACAATTCTTTTCTTCCATTCCTTAGAGGGTGGCAGAGAGGTTTATTGGGTTTCCTGCTATGGTAGATTTATTTCTTGGAAAATAAACTTCTCTACTTGGCCAAACATGAGCTGTCTTGTTATTGTCTTTGGGGAGCTGGTCTGGGAAGCCAGTCTGGGGAATTAGGTTTTATCATCAAATGGTATGGAATACTTACAGCTGCAGCATGGGCAGCATCATCACCTTCAATATACAACATGCAGGAGGTTAGATTAACAATTAGAAATTAGTATTTTATCTTTAAAAAAATGAGCTCAATGTTTGTCATACCTCCCAAGTCACTATAGTGCTCTCTACTGTCAAATGCGAAACTGAAAAATATGTTGTTCCACAGAAACATTCTTTTCCTAAAAATTGGAAAGCAAAAGTGTGTTTCAACAGCAAGTGCCACATGGTATCTTCCTTCCTTCCTTCTCTCCTTCTTCCTTTCCCTTCCTCCCTCTCTCTCTCCTTCCTCCCTTCCTTCTCTCCTTTCTCCCTTCCCTCTCTCTTTCCTCCTTTTCTTCTCTCCTTCCTTCCATCTTTCCCTCCCTCACTTTACAATTCTTTTCTTTCTCCTCCCTTTTTTCCTCCCTCCTTCAACCCATGCTTTCTATATTCCACCCTTAGCTATTCTCCCTCCCTCCCACTACAACCAAGTGAGCCAAAGAGCTATAGTCCTCAACAACATAATCATGCATGCAGGTTTTGCAATCATTATCATCTACTTGGCATCATCTATAATAATGCATGCCACCAATGAACTGTGCTTAATTTTAAACTACATGTTATTATATCTGTCTGATCTATACTCACTTTTCATCTTCTCCTGGGTTTATAGCCATGACATTACCATCAACAACAGTCATGGCACCTTTAGTGGCAGCTGAGACAAAATCACTGGTGATCTGAAAAACAAGAATGACGATGATGATGATATTTAGTTCACATTACCTACACTAAATGAAAGTTGCAGTGTTTTATTTTGGACGCTATTATTAATTACTAATTAGAAATTTAATGTGGGGAGATGAAAGACATTACACATTGCACATATAAACAATATTCTAGCTTAAATGCATCATTAGTTTACCTTGAATAAAGCTCTGTCTCTTAATAGTCTTTGTTGCATGGTGTCATGTGGAAGTTCTCGTGCAGATTGAAGTTCCTCATTCCAATCTCGCAGCTGCAGTCAAACATAAAGGAAGATAAAATGATCTGCAAGTAGTAGGTTAAGTATTTTCAAGAAGAAACTGAAGAGCTTCTTTCTTCAATCGTTTAAACTTGGGTTTTGACCAAGATAATATAAGGTCTTATAAGATTATTTGCCCTAAGTGTCATAAATGCAACAATCTCACTTTATGTTCTTGTTAAGCTTTTCATTTTCCTAATTTTGTCAGTTTTATAGGCTAGTCTTGATACCTCTTATACATTAATCTGTCCATTTATATCTAGCTTATAGTGGGATTTAGGTTGGGATTATATAGTGATATATAGGGGTTGGGCTGGCACCAAACCTAGTAGGGGACCTTGTTTCCTTTTGTCTAGTGACCCTGTATGAGAATATGTAACTGTATCTCGTACTGAATTTTTAGATAGATGGATAGACAGACAGACAGACAGACAGACAGACAGATAGACCGACAGACAGACAGACAGATAGACAAACAGATAAATAAATAAAAGTGGTTTGCAGACTAACCTGTCCTGGTATGTGTTCTTCATAACCAATTCTGATTGCTGCAGCTGTAGGAAAAATTACAATTATGTCATCAAAACAAGGCATGCCATCAGGTACAATTGTACATCAAAATGGCTTGCTGTCCTCCAATCGGTGACAAAATAATAACATTGCATACAATAGATACAGTGTAGCTATTGGTTACAATTTTGTACTTACCATCTTCAGACCTCAGCATATCAGCAGTGTGTTCTGTTTTAGGCACAACCCATGGAAATACTAGGAAAAATAGATTGTTACACTTATTACTTTATATTACCACGTTATTAAAATGCAGTAGACTTGCAAGGTGCAGTGTTGATACGAATATTCTCAAGATACATTGATGGCATTTCTTAATCACAAATAATTCTAATTTACCTTGAAAGGGTGTTGGGATGACTTCAAGAGGATGTCGTTTTAAACTGAAATAAGAAAATCAAACATTTCAACATATAGTACAGTATATATAAATACAGTATTCTTGGGTTGCATGTCACGTCACAGCAGCTATCTTGGATGAACTTCAAAAAAAGATTTCTCGTTAGCGTCACTTGTTTGTTCATCCAACATGGCTACCGCTCTATTGTCTTCTGAATTCCCAAAGAAATGGATGAAACCCAGCAATATTGCACATTCACAATGACTACCTTGTTTTCTGTAAGGCAGCAAAATTCTTCCTAAACAGTGGACTCAGCTACAGGCAAAACAGAAGATAAAAACTCAGTATATTTGCTGCTAGATTTCAAAAGAAAAAATCAAAACAACATCTGAAACATGTTGTGTGACTGTCTACAATGTCATCAAATATGCATACCTGATTCAGAAGTCCAACCAAGGAATGAGATCGACATGGTTCACCACTTGGTTGGGGGTTGAAAGTTGTAGCATTTGTCCTGTAAGATTTTCACACAATCAGTAATGTTATTAAATCACTAATCAGTGCATCTACATGTACACCAATTGAAAATAAATTGAAATTCTTCTACAGTATAAAGTATGGAACATACTTATTAATAAAAAATCCAGATGTTGATGCAGTAACAACAACTTGGTCTTCCTCTAATGTTGTGATGTCAATGTACATGAGATCACCTGCAAAAAATATAAATATGTATACACCTATGTACAGTCTAGTCCAGAACTGGACCCACTTTTCAACTGTATAAAAATATACATAAGCAAAGAAAAGAATGGAAGCGCACACAAATCGAAGAAAATTGAGAAAAGTGGGTCCAGGGAAAATTGTCTGAGCATGCGCCTACACATCCAATCACAAATCAGCGTGAGTATTATATAAGATTTTAAAAGCTTGTACTTCTTTGTACTTCTTTGTAAATTTCAGTCAAAGTAATTTTCCCATCCTTCAGATGTACAGACATGTCCGCCAGAAAACAAAAAAGGGCACAAAAATAGTTTCTCTGCATTACTTCCCTCAGAGCTGTTCAATTTCTTATTTCACTGAAATTGCTCTTTATTTCTCCCGCATCAATGGTAATGATTATATTTAAAAGCAATGATTTTTTATTGTTCATTTCTATTTTCTTTACCTGCAACAATCACTTCTTCTAGGATAGAAATTGGGTTTCCTGTGCAATAATTTGTTTCGCATGAAAACCCTAGGTATAGGGTACGACAATTATTGCTCAATGCTCACATCCCGAAAACAGGATGTGACTGAAGCATGTGCAGACAATTTTCCCTAGATCCACTTTTATCAGTTCGTTAGATCGTTTGATTCAAATATTAGTCAGTAGTGCACGCTAATAAAGTGGTATGTACAGTCTATCCTATTCAACATGCTATTGACAACACTGGTTCCAAACAGCATAAAAAGGTAACTCAGGTGATGTGACAGTAGTCTGACTAGACCAACCTGAAAGTTTTCTGTAGCCTGGTGGGGGATTCCAACTGCTTGGTGCAAGAGCTTTCACACAACTTGGGACCTACCAGAGAAATTAATCATTAAAACAAAGTAACATGTTTACAGGCATCAAACAAAACTGTTCACAGGCCAATTTCAATTTTGCAACTTTAATAAGACCTGGTCCAAGTTACACAACTGCCACCACACTATTAGTGTCATCATCATCATCATCATCATCATCATCCTCATGAGCATTTGCATCAAGCATACGTTATCTACCAAATAACTTCTCCTCCACTGAACAAGTAATACATTTATTTAGAGGATAAATTATTTCTTCCATTAGAAATAAGTAACATCACGGGATAACAGCATCAGAAATGAATTTATAAGACAGGTGATTCAATCTTCATGCAAGAGGGACCTTCACTGTCTGTCAGTACCTTAGGCTCAGAATTAGGAGGAAAAAGAGGCTCTAAAAGAGGTAGAACTTCATCTGATCCAAACACATGACTTGGTGGAATACACTCTTCAGTTGACATGGAACTTTGGTTTTGGCCCTTCATCTTCAATGCCTCCTCTGTTGAAAGACATGCAGGGACTTTTAGTGAGTTGCTTCATTAAGATTTTGTAACAACAGCTTATATTATTGACATCACACTCCAATGACTATGAACAAAGGTCTCAGGTCAAGGCTATCAGACAAGTTTCTGTGTGTCAAGATTGTACTTTTGGCACAATAGCCTTGAAATGAAACCTTTGTTCAGAGTCAATGAAATGTTTGTACCAATGATATCAGTATTGAGCCCCTGAATTTCATTAGATCAGTTTTCATAATATGAGTGTGAATTGGACCGTGTAATAAAATGCAGGAGTCAATGCCACATTGTCTATAAAAACATTTGAAATTACTGCCATGAGTGTGCAGTACTGTGACCATGCTGCTTTCAGTCATACATGTATAAAACCTACTCTATAATAAAAAATTAAATACTAACAATAAAATTGGTGATCCTTACCACCATGTTGCATAAAAACGCTGTGCATCAGACAAAAGTCCTGGCTAGGAATAGGGCGATAGACTATCATGAATCTAACATAATGTTCAGACAGTCACACAGATACAGTAGGCAGTGTTTTCTGATATCACTGGTGAAAATACCAATTGTGTGACTTTCTTTTAATACTGTACTAGATTCATAGTAGCCTATCATGCCTGCTAGAGCAGTTTTCTTATGTGTGAAACTGTGATTGTACTGGCACCACGTCTATAAAAGCATTCAAAATTTCTGCTGTAGCTGTGCTATACTATGACCAGGGTAATTTCACAGTCATAGAAACACTTCTCTTTGATAGAAAATGATATAGATGTACACTGTGCATGTACAATGATTAGAGTAGATTTCATATGGGTGTGAAACAGACCGCACCATACTGTGACTATGTCAATGCCATATTGTCTATAAAAACATTTGAAGTATTCCTGCTGTAACTGTGCTGTGACTCTGCCATTTTCACAGTCAGACGAAATCTACTTTATCTTACAAGATAATGATACTTCCAGAGCCCTTACCTTCTACGTCAATACCAGCAACAGCAGACAAGAATGACAATGATAGATTATCTATAGCCGAGTGTGCATTGGCTTCAAATGAGGTGCTTAAAAGGTCTTTTAGTCTTCTTAGATGGATCCTTGCTTCTCTAACAGTATATGATTCTACACATAGAAAGTTAAAGAAAGGCATTTTGAATGTCAAGAATGATAATTAAAAATACTAATGGATAAAAACCAACAAATGGTACCAAATATACATGTATGTACTGCCAAGCAGAGGATACTTTGTGTGCATGTGTCTCCCACCCCACCTTCAATCAATCAACATTAAAGCCAAAAGGCAATTATAAATTTTGATGCCAATCAAAATATAAATTTAATACAGAATAGTGCGAGTGAAAAATTGCACAATTTAAACATCTTTTATTACACTGGGGATGCTTTTCAAACATATTTCCTCAAGCCTAGTGATGGCTCCTAGCTAATTTATAAACTCTGTAAAAATGTAGCTTACGTACCTTCAACCACTTTAATCAAGGAATTATCCTTTAGTCCTTCAACCATGTGCAAATCTGCAAAGTCATCTAACCGAACTCCATCTAGCATCAAAGAGAAACATGTCCTGTAGCAGCTTTCTGGTCGGTCCAAAACAACTTGCCGCAAGTCTTGCACATTGTCTTGTAATGAAAACTGGCAAAAGTTATAAATTATAACTAATATTAGACAACAATATTTGTACAATTAATTATTTTAAGCCATTCACAGTTATCAGTGTCGTTGCTCAGCAGTGATGATAATGAGCAACTTGTTTAATGGAATAGAATATCCCTCATTTTTCGCTGGTATTTTCTGTTGAGTTGACACACCTATGGCAGGATATCAAAAGAAGGGCACCAATAATACATCACACAGGGAACTTTGATGCAATCACACTAATACTTGTTATTAAGTACCAAATCATGCATCATTTGCAGGTTCATTCATAGATCACACACTATTTTTGGTCTAAATCATGCAATAATAAAAAACCCTTTCCTACATGTACTCTGTTGTGATAATCAACAAGGGTGTAACAATGTGTCAAAGTCTTATTCAAGATATTATCTGTTTCACAATGTGAATATTCTAACTAGAGTTAACTGGAATGGTATGATTGTGTGCTCGCTCTTTACTCAAGACAGAAGAAAACAATCCACTAGGGAGGGATCACGTGGCAACTTGCAACATCACAAGATTACATAATGTAACATTATCCTCAACTCAACTTACCCTCACCTCACTATAATCCCTTGAGCATGCATTCTCTTTGAGTTACATTTCTCAATTATCATAACTTGAAGGTCACCAGTCAACTCATGGTAACCTATGTACCTGGTGCTAGGGGAGGTACATACATGTATGTAGAACAGGGTAGCAAAGCAAACAGGTGTTGTGTAATGTATGATTTGGGCCAAAAATAGTGTGAAATCCATAAATAAATCTGTGCATAATGCATGATTTTCTATTTTATAAAAAGTATCAGTATGACTGAATAATAACTGCATTATTTGTCATGTGATGCTTGATTATGCCCAAATTTCCTGCAAGATGCATGATTCTGGTATCACCCTTTACTATGCCCTAGTGGAAAGGATGGGAAAGTACATGCTTGTGCCATTAAAACCTCCTCCCTTAATAGCAACAGTTGTACATGGGCTAGTCAGAATCTTCAAACCTGGGTGTAAAAGGGGTCCTGGCACAGGGAACTAGACTTGATGATGACGTTAATGCAAACAGAATGATCACATTAGCAGATGATAATCTGTTATTGACATAGTTGTAACTCCATACACCCATATTCCAGACAATCTGTCCAGTCTGTAATACAACACCAGACGGTGTACGTCATGCAATACTTAATTTTATCATCTGGTACCTAATCATTTTATTTGCATTTAAGTCATCAAGCTCCCTGTGGCCATGCTTGCACAAAGATTGGATGATGCTATCCATCAGATAAATTCCTATCTAGTGGATAAATTTATTGAATATTGCCATGATTTTGTCCACTAGATAAGGGTTTTTCCAACTTATAGCACTTCCGCTGACCTTTTAGCACCATTATAAAATATTTGAGATATAACGCGTGTACTGATTGGCTGGATACCATGTTTATATCGGAGGACAGAGACATGGCTTGCACAAAAATGCAGAAAATATTTTATAAAAGCAATATAAAACGATCGTTTGTGTCTCTGTACTGTGATATAAACACTCTAGTACATGTAGATGTTAAGCACTCGGAAAGCAACTGAGAAACACTCAGCTATGCCTCGCGTTCCTAAGCTTGCTTTTCTCTTGCTCCTCATCTTCCATCGTGTTTATATCACAGTACAGAGACATGCTCATACATTTTATAATGCTTAAGTATAGTATAATCACTTAAAGGATTAATAATTATGTATGCATGCATCCAGCCTTCGTACAACTAGGGCTTGTTATTTAAACAAGGAACCATTCCATAACAGAATAGGTTTCTAAATTGCCTTGTAGCATTTCAAGTAAAGTTATCATCTTTAAAGAATATAAAACAGACTTTACATGCAAGGATGTGTTGACTTTACAGGTGTCGGCTGTACACCCACTGACCTTTGAACTTTTTTGTTTAAATGAAGACAAGACATGTCATCACTTATCATCCTAACATGTTCTTGATAACTTTGTTTTTTAAAAATATTTTTTTGCTTATCATTACCGTTGCAGCAACTGGTTCACTGGTTCCTGGGATAAGAAATTGTAATGTTACAGTACCAACAGGAATATCTTGTGAAGGTGTTTCGCCCTGTAAATCACTCTCTGTCAACAAAAACAAATTAAACAATTATGTAAATATTAAATTAATCTACAGTCTTCAAATACTTCATTGTTCAATGAAACCTTGAAGGTGCACGAAAGGAATTTTCGACTACAACCGAAAACAATATTTGAAAATCTGATAAATAAAAGCTTACTTTGAGAGTCTTCTACAGACATCTTCGCCGCATTAGCTGCAGCCTCCTTTTGTTCAGAGAGCTTTTTCAAATGGGGGCAGAGCATTTCTGGACTCTGTTCCTCCGGGGCCGATGCTCCAGCCGATTCGACAGAAGGCATGCTGGCCACCTAGAGAAAATGCAAAGAGGAAACACAACAAAATCTATAAGCTAGAATTTAGCAAAATCCGTCATAGACTTGAGTATGCAGAAATCGGAATGTAAGAAAATATAGCCAGTTAATCTTACATAAGCTTGGCATGGTCTCACTACTACGCAATTATGAAAATTTGATGGGGATCACTGCGTGCAGAGATTTACATTTGGATATTGAACGAACAGCAGTGAAATAGAGCGATAAATTTTCTAACTTTCCAACTGAAATTACTGAAATAATTTCTTGTGGACCAGAAACTGGAAGAAGATTTACCGGCGAACCACTGACGGGACACGTGGAAAGTCTACACGTTTAACACTGCAAGTGAACAAACCTCGATAAAATAAAACAAACACTTTTGCCAACTTACCTAAATTTACCAATGCCTTCCAATACTTTATAAAGGGTTTATGACTGATGCTTTCGGAAAAAGATTGGATTACATGTAATTGGAGTTAGGAAGAAGTTGGTACTTGTAAAATTCTCCACAACGTAAAGGCGCACGGTAGGGCGCAAGGCTTACGCAATCTAACTGCACAGCGGTGTCCCGCTAAAGTCAAGTTCATGCGTGAATAAATTAATTAATTATTGAAAAGTGGTACAAGTGGATCAAGAAGTGCGAATACCTGGATCCAATGCGTTATCCCTTGATTGGTTTTAAATTTACTTCAAGGATAAGGCTTGTCATGTTGTTGCCAATCCTACCTATAGATTCTCAAAACATTCCAACCACTCAGTTACCAGGTTACACATTCTAAATGAAGGGGGGCATGGGGGGGGGGATGTTTCCAGAATCCATAAATCCGCAATATAGAACCCTTTAAAACCATGAAAATCATGCAAATAAATACAAAATCCACAATCTGCAATTTTTTACATAAGTTGTGAGCAATCCACAAATCCATTATTAAAAATATCAAAAATCCGATAATCCACACTAAAAATGGCTGAATCCGCAGTCTGAACATCTCTTAAGGCTATAAGAGGAGAGAAATGGGGAAGGGAAGGCACATGCAGTCACACTGAAGGCATGGTTATGACAGGAATTGCTTTTATACACATCCTGGCACTGAACACACAGTTACGGCACATTTACCGTTAATGTTTTTATGGACATTATGATACTGACAGGGTCATGGTATGGTGCAGTAAGTTTCCCACTCATCCAAAAACCACTCTGAAAACTGTTCTATCTACTACTTATTTACTATAACTCAGAGCACAGTGTGCAACAAGTAGGCTCAGATTTCAGCTGTTGGGGTTTCATCCTCCTCTTGCCCAGCCATCATAGCAAAGGGTATCACAGGCATACAAAACCCTGACAACTGAAATCTGAGTCTATGCAACAAGCTGTCAGGACCACTTTAAATAGTAGAACCATTTTTTTATTATCAGTGCTATTATGATTTTTTATTATAAAATTGGCATTTCTCTAATTTTGCAATGATTATCAATTTCAAGCAGTCTTTGACTCATTATAATTATATGCGTAAGGTTTTAAATTCATATAACTTCAAAAGAAATAAAAATGTCCACAATACTTATTTACAATGTAAAACTATTTTTTGTACAATATTCACAATGTGCATGCTATAAAAGTCAAATATATTGATACCCACAAAGTAATTTATATTAGTCATTAATTATAAAAACCTATTTAAAGAAGGAAGTATTCTTAAGTTTGCAGTGGCAATGGTGGTCCACTATATATTTCACTATCTGTTTCCCAAGTTGGCTCATTAGCCATTGGACGTGGTGGAGCAAATATATTTGGAAATCTGAAATTAGTAAAAGAGAGTATTGTTAGATCTGCAGTCATATCACTTCTGTAAGCATTTAACAAGTTTTAATGGCCATCATCATTTATGCTAATTAATGCAGACTTACTAGTAATTTTTACTAAAAAGACAAGGGTGATAATAAAAGCTAATGTTTCGATGCCTGGCTAGCATCATTATCAAAGCAATTACAATAAGATAATGTCAGAGTTCTTATAGTGACAAGCGTCCCAAGGGTGAACAGTTATGAAAATACTTTAGCTCTTACAGAATCTGATTGGATATTGAGTGTTGGTCTCAATTTACAAATGTACAACATTTCATAAATTAGACAGTCAATCTTTGATGCACATTTCTTAAGAATGGTGAAATGATTGGTGATGTCTGGAATATGCACGAGACCATGTGATGAGATCATTTATGCTGCCTTATATGATTATACACAATGTAATTGCTGTTCTTATACCTTGACTGTGATACATCAGAGTGATGAACTCTCTGTCTAAGAAGAGTAGAATGAGGTGCTCTTGCTTGCACCAAAGCTGTCATCGTCTTGTGACCTCTGCCAAAGTACCCAGCCTGATTTGGCTCCACAGGGCCTGCCAGCCTGACCATTGGATTAGCATTGTCTGTAAAATAACCACCTCCAGGGAGGGTTGAGTGTGTAGATCCTGGGAGAGCAGGGAGGGTAGGGACTGTAGAGAGGGAGTTTGTTGAAGGCTGTTCCAATTGAAGTTGTTTCTTTTGCTTTCTCCTGGCATCTTTGGTGGCTTTCCAGTTAATGAGGAATTTTTTGGCTGTTTCATTAATTTCTTTTCCATCAAGCATAACTGTTAAAATCATAAAGAATTTTTGATTTTCAATCTGCAAAACCATTCAGCTGGAATTAACAGGGTGGTCCAGGATTTAATAATCCTTCGCAAGGGGTGCAGCATTACAAAAACTGTGCATAACAATATTTTCAACAAAGTATCAAGAAGAAAAGGACCAAAAATCCTCTCAGAGGGAGTGTCCCCCTAAATCTGCTCCTGATTAATTTCATTTACTAGAGAAAACTGAGGTTCCAATTTGAAATAAAATCAGAAAGCAACAGAAGTACTGTTAAATAGCATGGGAAGTGGAATAAGCTGTTGGGTTTTGCTGATATAATGATTATTTTCCCTTTCATCTCACTCTACTTCAAAGCCAACTTTACAATACAGAAGCAGTAAATAGTAAAAACATACCTAAAGAACTAGACATCACTATGACTCTATCTCTGTACTTTTTCTTTCCACAAAAAGGATTTCCTGATGTTTCTAGCCTCCATAATGAAGGCCAGTGAGCCAAGACCCTTGACATCTCCTTCATATCATAAAGATGGCTATTTTCAACAAAGAACTGAGTCATGTATCTAAGGCATTTGAGCTCCTCAATAGAATCAATGTTGTTTTCTGATATGTTGAGTACACATAGACATTTCTGAAACAAAATTTGATTCATTAATTTAATACTATTAATTAATTTTGATCATTGTCATTATTTTGTTCTTTCTCTAACTCAATCCACTCCAGAATTTCCAATTCCCTCCATGATGGAGGTATAGATATTTTCTGGAACTACACATTACATCTTCACACACAAATTAAACTTTGATGCAACAATATAGGCTTTCTTTGTGCAACCAAGACAATTTCACACAATATTGGTGTAAAGATACAAATTGCGCATGTATTGAAACTGTACTTACTGCTAAACATTCCAGTGACCTTGGTTCAAAAAGAAGCTTCTCACCAGGAGGAAGTCTTTGTTTTTCAACATGAAGCTCTCTTAAATTTTCTAACTTTTCGAGTCCTTCAATAACTGTTATAGCATTGTTACCAAGATATCTGTCAGAATAATATCAAGATAGAAATAAACATAAATTTTTCTTCTATTCTTGATGCACAACCATTAATTTGTACTGGAAGAGCAGTTAATGTTTGAAAATGTCAAAATGGCATGGCGCGGCATGTTGACAGTGGGAATTATAAATGTTTTTATAGACAGGCACTCACATGGTCATGACACATTCCAGGCAATTTCATACTCATGAAAACTTCTCTATATGTTTTGTTTGTTTGTTTTTTAATTCATAGATGTAAACTACAAAATATGTTCAGTGATTACAACCAGACAATGAAATGTAGCACTCACAATTTTGATAATCTCCTGCACTGGTCCAAGCCTTCTATTCTTGTAAGCTTGTTATTTTGTAAGTACAAATGAGTGAGATTTGCAGCAAACCCAAGGTTTCTTATTCTTGTAATTTGGTTATCATACAGATACAAAACGGACAGATTTTTACATGCTGATAAATTGTCCTGAAATCAAATAACATTCAGTGTAAACTTCTATCTTAGAATGACTATGAGAATGATTAGTTCGCCAAAGTAGACAAAGGGAGTAAAATAAATCTACGTCGTCCCAAAGATGTTTGAAATCTAAGATTCAATCTTCGAACACAAGAGTTAAAAACTTAGCATTCCCCTCAAAACCCCTAGTTTTAACTAATAATTGTCCAAAACTTAAAGATATTAAGACAGATCTTACTTCAAATGTAATTCAATCGCATTCTAAGTCTTATTTTGGCACTGTTTACTCACAATTTCATCAATTCCTTTCTCTGCGAAGTATAAATGCGTCAATCTCTTCAAGTAGTGCTGTAAAGTCTCGTCCCGTTTCTTCTTGGTGTGACTTGGACATTTAGCAAGCATTTCAATTGTGATTTTCCCCATATTTTGTCCGTTTTTCTGCCGAACACAACGAAGAATCTCTTTCTTTGCTGATTTTCAAAGATGGCCGCTATTTGTAGTCTAGGTCACGTGATAGAAACATTGAACGCTGTCATGGAGACGGAATAAATAGTTCGTACACAGGAAACCCAAATCCCATCTTTGAAAACTTTGGTAGTTGTTTTTTATTCTTCTTCTTTTTATTTCGACGAATTACAACTCACCGTAGGCACGACAAAGTCTGATCTCTCCAGGCTTTCTCCAGATACAACAAATACATCTGGTCTGGGATGCTTTTGGGAAACTACCCTGGTATCCAGCCGGTAGTGCCTCCGTGACTCAACCCATCCATATTTCTCCAGCGCACTCTGTCCAGCTAACCACAGCCAAAAAATATTGAATGAATTTGACCTGAATGCATTCCTGAGTTAGTGTATTGAGCTTACATAAATTGACTTGCACGGCCACTGTCAGTGCATGATTAATTGATTGATTAATTGATTGATTGATTGATTGATTGATTGATTGATTGATTGATTGATTGATTGATTGATTGATTGATTGATTGATTGATTGATTGGTTGGTTGGTTGGTTGGTTGGTTGGTTGATTGATTGATTGGTTGGATGATTGATTGATTGATTGATTGATTGATTGGTTGATTGATTGATTGATTCATTCATTCATTCGACCTGGTGTTTTACAGCTAGCCTGCCTACAGGTTACAGCCTTCGTAGCAGTCCAAATGGGAGATGGGAAGGGGAGGGGTGGAGGGAGTGCTATGATAATATTGCAGACACCGATATGAACCGATCGTCTATAGATCGGGATGGAACTTGTGTTTGTCGGTTTATCTATACTAGTTGGCAGTATTCCTTGCATTTTTATAGCTGTAAGACTTTACTTCTCAAAAGAAAAGCAGGCTGTTCGCCATGGTATTGTCGTCTTGCATCAGCTCAAACCCGTCCCTGGGATAATCAGCCCTTCGCCGCCATGTTTGAAGCTAGAAACTTACCTTCGCATGGCGAAAATTCCTTATGAGAGTGACTTCAGCTCTAAAATGTCTAGCAAAGGAAAGAAACCTTGGATAGAATACAATGGACAAGAAATGGTAGTTCTCGATAACTGACTATAGATTTAGCCGATTACTATACGGTTCGAGACAGAGTATCGTATAGATTGGGAATCGAAGGGAAGGCCGGGGGCATCGTGCCTTTCCCTCCTCTTCTCCCTTATGAGAGTCCAGTATTCAGGTCATGATTACGATAGCTGTTAATGAATAGTCTATACACTGGAAAAACTGAGCAAGTAGCTGGGCATGTCGACAACAAACTGAACGCATTTGTAGATCGTTCAGATCAGGTTTAAAAAAATAGCGTGACTTTCTAAAATAGCGTGACGTGCTGACCATAGCGTGACCTTAGTCAAATTATAAATCATGCTGGTCATGAACGAAGTATAGTATAGATATCCTTTACAGCAGCTTCTAGCGTCGGTTTCAAATTCCCAGACACTAAAAGTGGGAGACTAAGCTGTATAATGTTAGTTTACCAGTTAATCTAAGGCCCAGACACACGATGTAACTTTTCCCGAAACATTTGCTGAACACCGCGCGCAATTCGGTTGCACCGTGTGTCTACCACTGAAACATTTCGTGCAACAATATTCGCACAATTTCGTGAATTTAACGTGCGCCCTCATATAAGTAAACCAAGGTCAGTGGTTTTCTAAAACAAACGCTCTTCATTGGACGAGAGCTTCAGCGGTGTTGCACGATTTGTTGCAGATGTGGTCACACGATGCAACATCTCGTGCAATGTTGCGCGCAACAGTTCTGGACAGTGGCAGAAGTAGAACTTGATCCTACTCCTGCGGCTTGTCGTGAATCGGGATTCCTGTGCGCGCATTAATTAGCTGACGCAACAATCTGTGAACGCGCGCTCCTCTGCAATAAAAATATATGTCGGAAAACTCCACCTACGCTCTCCCATTATCTTCCAACGGGGTCTTCCGGACATACTGGTGCCGAAACCCGGGACTAAAACCATGTCCCGGGGGCAGAATAGGCAGGCACTACGACACAGTAGAACAACATCCCGAAAGCAGTGCGAGCACTTTGTCAGTCAAGCAGAACGATTCATAGATTTTGAAACTGTCAGTCTGTCAGAGATAGAGGAACTACTCAATCAAGCTAAAACAAAACTGGACGAAACATCAGCACTAGACATAAAGTTAGCCATGACCTTTGACGATCAAGAATCAATCGATGGAGAAGTTGAAGCGGCTCTTAACGACCAAGACCAACTGTTAATTCGCATTTTCAAAATCCAGAAGCTGATCGATTCAAGGAACCGCACCCAGCTAAACGAAGTAAACAGCAAAGCGAACCGAAGTCCTTTCTCAGCACTCCTAGCAACAAATCTAGAGTATTTGACGTTTGACACACTAGCAAAGAGCAATGTCATTCAAAGCACTGTTGCAGCAACCACTGAAAGTTTTGTACCGCTGGACAGTCATAACATGAAAGCAAAGCAAAATGGCATTGCTAGAACGTCGAACGGCGAACCAGAGCATAAACATGAAACAAAAGAGCTAGGGGTGGATCTAAAGCAGGACAGGAAGAAACACCATAGCAGTGGGAATAAGGTTTGGCTAAACGGAAAAACACGATCCATAAGAATAAGAAAAGGGAAGACACAGCCAAGAAGACCAGGCAAGAACCAAAGGAATAATGCAAACTGTCAACGAACAGAAACTGTGTCCAGCATCCAAACACTCGTTACAATCCTGAAGCAAACCAAGAGCCCCCTTTGGTGGGCAGGATCCTGCAAGCGACTAATAAGACTTTTCAAGAAATGCTATAGACAGTCTAAACTTGCAACTTGCAACTTTCGGCCGCTGGGGAGGGTGTCGTAAATATATTATATTAAAATGTAAATGGGTTGCCTGTGTAATCTCTAATTATGATGTCATCAAAGAGGGAATGTAATTAACTATCAATTAGAGTGTAATTAACATCAGTGAGTAGACATTAAACATCAGTCTTGGAAACCCCAAACAAGTCTGCTGCCTGTTCTGCCCCACCAACGGGTTTTCAAGACACTGGTGCCGAAACCCTTCTACCAAAGTTAAAGCTTAAGTCGTTTAGCGGCGACAAACTGGAGTGGCAAACGTTCTGGGAAGGTTTTAGCTCAGCAATACACAACAACCCAGAGCTTAGCGATGTTGAAAAAATGAACTATCTTAGCGGTCAACTTAAGGGAGAAGCCGCTCGCGTAACAGCAGGACTACCGCTGAGCAACAGCAACTACCAGAAAGCGGTAGAACTACTACAGGAGCGCTACGGCCAAAAGCAGGCACTGATCACCTCGTACATGGATGCACTAACAAAAATTCAATCCACAGCTAGCGAAACCAAAAAACTTCGAATGTTTTACGACTCATGCGAAACATACATCCGCGGTCTTGAATCACTCGACGTAGCGTCAGAGTCATACGGTAGCTTACTACTGCCTATGCTCATCAAAAAACTCCCAGAAGAAGTCAGGCGAGCGATCTTCAGATCTAACCCCAAAGCAGACGGCTCTCTAAAAGAATTCAGATCAGCCCTTCTGCAAGAAATAGAGACACGAGAAAAGAGTCAAACCACATCCATATCTGATTCGCTTCCTTCAACATCAGAGAGTCCAATCCCGACGGTCGGAGCCCTTCTATCGGGAGCTCGGAATAAAACCAACCCTTCGAGACACGCCAGCCAACCATCGAAGGACAAGCCGAGCAATCGGCCTTGCCCGTACTGTGGAGAACAACATCGACCCGACAAATGTCATAAACTGACATGATCAGTCAACCAGCGAAGATCATTACTTCGTCAAGAACGCCGTTGCTTCAACTGCCTCGGAGCAAACCACATTACTAGCCAATGCTTCTCAAAAGGCAGATGCCTGAAGTGTAAGAGGAAACACCATACCTCGATATGCGATTCGTCCTCGGACCATATTGAACCAACTGACCATACGGAAAACGAAGACAAAGAGCAGAAATCACGGCAAAGCAATTCAAACGCAACGTACCAACAGTCACCAGCTCACATGGGAACAACTCAAGTAAAAGACCCAGAAGGAGCAATACTAACGCAAACTGCACGAGTAACGGTCGTTGGACCTCTAGGAACAACCTTCCAAACCAGAGCAATCTTCGATTCAGGCGCACAAAGAACCTTCATCACCAGAAAACTAAAAGAAGCGCTACAACTTCAACCAACGGGAAACGAGTTACTCGAAGTGACCACCTTTGGATCCCTCGAAAGTACAACAACAGAGTATGAAACCGTCATACTTAAAGCCCAAACAGCCGAGGAAACAATCACGCTTAAAGCATTAGTCACCCCAGTGATATGCCCTCCGGTATCGAACACAATAGATCGCAAGCACATAAACAGCGCTGAACTGCAAGGACTGCAACTCGCGGATCCTCCGCAAAACACCAGCCCCACAGCCATAGATATCATCATCGGGAATGACCTCTACGGCCAACTAATCACAGGAGAAGTCATAAAATGTTCGAAAGATGGACTTGTAGCCATGAACAGCAAATTCGGATGGCTTCTTTCAGGCCCTATCCACAACGCTAAAGACGGCGCGCAGCATAACCGTATAGCATGCAACAGAATGGACATCGCAGCACCAAAGGAGCCACTCGAAGAGATTTTACCCAAACTATGGGAACTTAACGACCTAGACACAAGCGACAACGTCGAACCCGACGTCTTAAAGAGCTTTAACGACAGCATAGAGTTCAGCCTAGCAACAAAGAGATACGTCGTAAGACTCCCATGGAAAGAAAATAAGAACGACCTTCTGACGAACTTCGCAATAACCAAAAGAAGGCTGGAAAATCTTCGCCAAAGCCTACTACGGCGAGACAGAACGCTCATTTCAAAATACAACGCGTACATAGAAGAACAGGTGCGACTGGGATTCATTGAACTGGTTGTTGACCCAGCAAAATCCAACGGAATCATACACTACATACCACACTTCCCAGTGTTCAAGACGGACAGCGCTACCACCAAAATGAGAGTAGTGTACGACGCGTCAGCAAAGGGTTATAACAAACTAAGCCTAAATGACTGCCTACACAAAGGGCCCAACCTCATGCGAGAGCTAATGGGCATTCTTCTACGATTCCGCCAACATGAAGTAGCACTAGCGGCTGACATCGAAGACGGAGACCCACTCACACCATCGCATTTTCTGTGTGGCCAAAGGCTGCTAAACCTGCCAGAACAGAAAGCAAAGGACCATCAAGACGATCCCGACTACACCCCTCCGGGACAAGAAACAATCAAAACATTAAACAAGCGCGCCAAATATCACGACCGACTTATGAGATCCCTGTGGAGCCAATGGCGCAAAGAATACCTAACCAGCCTGAGAGAAATCCTAAAAACCAAAGGCAAGAGAGGCAGCAGTGCTATAGTCAAACAAGGCGAGGTCGTGATAATACATGACAACACACCCAGAAACCAGTGGAAGCTCGGAGTTGTAAGGACTCTTCTCCCAGGGAAAGACGGTGTTGTTAGAGCCGTAAAATTGCGTACGAGCAGAGGCAATGAGTTGACGAGACCAATAGAGAAGCTTTACCCGCTCGAAATCTCAAGTGAGGAACACCCAGCGGACAACTCAGCGGAGCAGCCAGCCACGACACAATTGAGAACCAAGAGGACGGCAGCTGTAAAAGCGTCGCAGAGAATAAAGCAGCAACTCCAAGACAACTGAACGTTTACTGAACATTTGACAAATAACTTAACTATGTGAAATCGATCTATTGTAACCCCTTTCGGGCACTTCGGCGCCCGGGAGAGTGTCGTGAATCGGGATTCCTGTGCGCGCATTAATTAGCTGACGCAACAATCTGTGAACGCGCGCTCCTCTGCAATAAAAATATATGTCGGAAAACTCCACCTACGCTCTCCCATTATCTTCCAACGGGGTCTTCCGGACACGGCTGTTGCGCGCAACGTTTCGCGAAACATTGGAATGGGTGGACACACGCTGCAACATTGTGTTGCGCTTGATATTTCTGCAAATGTTTCAAGAAATGTTGCACCGTGTGTCCGGGCCTTAAATCTTGACTGTGGAATACTCCACCCTCTACTTCAATAGCCCTCGTAAGTGACCCTCATTAAACAGAGGAGGGTGGGAAGGGGGAAGGTGAGATCCGTTGCTGAGTATGGAGAATTCCCCCCTTTTTCTCTGAGTCCTACTCTTGTAAATATTATTCCTTTGCAACAACTTTGAAGATTACGAAGGAGTTTGTTTCTTTTTATGACAGGACACTGCTTCATGCTCGTTTACAGCATAAGGACTATCTAAGAGGCATGAGTCGTCAGGCCATGAAAGGCCTGCCCTCTCCTGTGGTCAACGCCTTTCTTTGGCTGGGACTGAGGGTCATAAAAAGACAAATGTATTACCATGGGATAGGCCGTCATTCTGTAGAAGAGATATACGAAATATCTGAAAAAGACATTAAAGCAGTTTCAGCTTGTCTTGGAGAAAAAAAGTTTCTATTTGGAGATAGACCTTGCCTCACCGATGCAGTACTGTTTGCGCTTGTCAGTAGCTTTATCTGGCAGATGCCACAATGTCCTCAATCGAAACTGATTTTAACACAGCTTAAGAACCTTGAAGATCACTCGAGACGAATGAAAGAGACATTTTATCCTGATTGGGATGACGTAATCTCAGCCAGGAGAGCATAACCCGTAGACTAAGACCCGTGCGGGTTACTACTTCATGTATGACCCCATGAAATGGCACTATTCAAGTTACGCTAGTAACTGGAGTCATACATAAAGTAGTAACCCACGTGGGTCATGTGATGTGACGTGTCACGCACCGCATTCTCGCTATTTTTAGAACAATCTTGTGACCATCAGCCACTTGCGCGCGCTGAAACTTTTTAAATATTTACCTGCAGGCATATGCATCTGGATCAGCTTTCAGCGCGTTCGAATCGAATTCCAATGGAATTCTAAAAATAGCTCAAATGCGGGATACCACGTCAAATTCCGCTTCCAAAGGTTTTTATAAGAACGAACATTGAGTCTCAGTCTCCTGCTTATGTTCTCCTGTCTCAACTAAAAAGAAATTATCTTGAACTATGTACGGGACAAAACATGAAGAGTAAAATCTAAAGTAGAGTATTGGGCACTCTTGGAGACGGTACACTACTGCATTCTATTCATTGTAATCTAATCAATAAATGGAAAACAATATGAAAACAAACTTTTATTTGATTATATAGAATGTTTATATTCCTCTTTATGCGCGAGCAATATTACGGTATTTATCGGTATTCCTTTCGCGCAATTCACGAGAGAGGAAAGCCGGCCGAACACAGTTTACTGAGTTATAAAAACTTTGGAAATATTTGATACAAGATTTTGTCAATAATGCTCGTGTTTCACAAGGTATGAAAGTTTGTTTTACAAACTGATGAAAACAACGGGTGACGTACACGGAAGTCTTGGGTTGATCATGGTGCTAATCGTGTGATTCTGTGTTGTTATGTAATCAATAGCCCACTTTCGATATATGGTTGAGATGCCACACACAAAAGAATCAGTTCGAGGCTCTGGGGAATAATGCTTAGTGGTGCGCGACTCAACAATTGTTTTGTTACGCACTACTAAGCATTATTCCTCGGAGCCTCGTATTGATTCCGTTGTGTGCGGTAACTCAACCATATATCGAAAGTGGACTATTGGTTCTCGTCCTTCATAAAAAATCCTGGTAATTGAATTTTAATGAAAATCCTATTATCCCACTCATTCATTACTAAAGCACTGCATCCAAGGGTGGTGTGCCGAATTCAACACAATGTTGGGCGCTTAAACTATTGTTTTGCTTTATTTAAAATAAAGGTTAATGTGAATCAAATGAATTTGAATTCATAAACGCATTAGCAATGTTTTGATATCAACATGAATCGAAGTCTTTTGAAGTAGACCTGCTGTCAAGTTAACCAGTTTGTTTATTTCAACTCACGTTCAATACTGATATGATGTTCTGCCAAGTTCTCATGACTCTTTCGTGGATCTTCCTCTTCTATATTGTTCCAGTGAAAGGTAGGTTAAACTTTTACGGCTTCCAAATGTCTGATTCAATTTTAATAGCATTTACACTGTGCCAAAAGGCAAATATTCAAGAGTATTCAGAAAAAGAATATGGCTTCTTGACTTGGAGTATTCTAGGATATTCGAGACGGATGATATACGTGACGTATTCTAGTAGTATACAACCTGAATTCTTACGCATACTTTGCATAACATTTATCTCTAAAGTATTCGGACTCGAATATGTAAAGTATGAATGCACAGGGATTTTCAACTAGAATACTTCAGATATCCCAAAAATAATATTTCTTCGTGACTTCGAAAAATACTTTCTGCGGTTTGAATATTCACGCATATTTTTCGTACAAGATATTTCTACGGTATGAAGATTTTCATATCTGAAGTATGAATATTACTGGAATCTTCAATTAATATTCATTTATTTCTGAGTGATGAAAAGTGTGATACATCATGCAGTCTACATTCTAAAATAGATGTCTAAACACCAATATTTTGATACAATAAACATTTTTCAATAAGTAGATTGCACACATGCTGAATTCTTACGCATACTTTGCATAACATTTATCTCTAGAGTATTCGGACTCGAGTATGTGAAGTATGAATGCACAGGGATTTTCAACTAGAATACTTCAGATAATCCCAAAAATAATATTTCTTTGTGACTTTGAATAATACTTTCTGCGGTTTGAATATTTACGCATACTTTTCGTACAAGATATTTCTACCGTATGAGGATTTTCATATTTGAAGTGTGAATATTACTGAAATCTTCAAATAGTATTCATTTATTTCTGAGTGATCAAAAATGTGATACATCATCATGCATAAATACTACTGGCATAATGATAAGTCGATTTTCTTTAACATGTTCAAGAAATCATTCAAGTGGGTGTTATCAATTTATTGTAAACTTTTGGTGTTTGTACTCTTTTTATTGTTGTGAGATGGTTTGCTGAAAGCATTTGGTCACGAGTCGTTTCAAGGTTACTGGCCGTTTAATCTGATATCTGTTGATTGCGATTTTCTGATAAACAAAATTCGCTTTTTCATTGATCTGTCTTACCAAAAATGTTGATTTCAATTAATCGAAATGAACAAATAGTACAAATGTGAGGCTTTTTCAATTGCAAGTTCCTGTGATTTTTTTATGAACAAACAGATATTCCAATACATTCAGGTTCAATTTTGTCCAATAATGCACACACATGGATAAATCCTGCCGGCCACTCAATTATGCACTGAAACCAGCCTGAAGATCTCACTAAGTGGCACTCACCGGGTAGTGCAAAATCATAAAGCTCGGGCAAACATTTATACACACATGACATGAATAAAATTGACAAAAAATATATATATAAATCTCAAAGTGCAAGTCACAAAATTGAATTACAACAAAATAAAAACAATTTTGTTGATGGCCAGATATTCTAATAATTTCAGACTAAATTTATGTAATACTCACACATGAATAAATATTGTCATTTGACAAATTGTGACAAAAATTTTGAAATTGTCAGTTTTTAAAAATGGTCACATGTAACATTCAAGTGAAAATTTACTCTGCTGTTAATTTTAAGTAATCAAGTCATTTCTGGGTGAATTATTTACAAAAACCATGGATTTAATCATATAAATAACAACTCTTGGTCATTCCACTTCCAATAAGCAGTTTCATTTACACCTGTTGAGAGATAATACAATATATAGTCACTCTTCTGTGTCAAACATTAAATTTTGTCAAGATTTCATGATAGGGTCATTTCATAGTATTTGTGGACAAAAAAAGTTAATGTTCACACACAATATCAAATTACTTTTCAAAGAAGCTGAATAATCAAATGATAAAGTCCTGATTGTTTTTCTATTTTTTTAATGTACATGTAGATATTACAAAAATGTTGCCTGTGCTGGTGGACATGAAGCACTAATTCCCTCTAACAGTGACATCATAGAAATGTTTGGGAAAATTGTTTCATCAGGAAACAAGGTTTCAAACAAAATAATTTAGATAAGCTTATCTATCATTTCAACGAAAGTAATTTAAATTGGCTTATTTATCATGAAAGAGTCTTATTTTCAAGTTTTGCATGGTATTTGATGGTATAATAGGTCATGGACAGAATTTCCCTTTAGTAACTTCCTAATATATGACAAGTGCTTTAAATTGATTAGGCCACAAATCACAACTTTAGATGAATAAACCAACCTTGTCTTCTGTGACTTTATAAAGTCAGGTAAATATGGAACATTATTATGTAAAAGAGTGTGCTTGATATATCATAACTTTGCAGAGTTCTTGAGTTGTATTTTAAGATTAAAAAATGTCACTTTTTCTGTTCCCCTCTGTAATGTTGAACATTTTTTATTCTCATCAAAGCATCAATGTTTGGATTCTTTTAGATCCAGTATGTCTGGATACCAATACCATAATGCCAACAAAACAATAGTAATATATTTCATAATAAAAAACTACAAGTGCACTGCATAGTTGGATTTTTTTTGTACTCCCCTCTGTAACTTTCAAAACACTGTGAAATGACACTACAATACTACAATATTATGCAAAACATGTTAACCAACATAAATCACATTTGCAGTTTAAAATATGAAAAAATATAATTACCAGCATTGCTGTTGCAGTTGGTAATTCTTCATGTAGCTGTGGTAGTTTCAGTTTATCTCCTTTATATCTTCCTGGCATAGATTTTTTCTCTCCTCTTACACTAGTGCAGCATTTCCTTATGTAGTCAATGCATGGAAATCCTTTTGAATTTTTATATTGCAAGAGCATGTTTCTTTTAATGCTATGAAGAGACCTTTTTATTATTAATTCTTTTTTCCTCCTATTCTTCTTCATCTTTTTCTTAGCTATGCTTCACATGATATATTTGCACATTCTGGAATAATGATTGCTTTGTAATCCTAAAAACCAAGCAAATGTTTGAAAATTTGAATGCAAAGAGTTAGTTATATAATTGGTTATGAATTTGGACATGTTTTAACGAATAAAACAACGCAGGTTGTGAAATACAAGTAAGACTCATTGTTTGATGTGGATAATCAGTGTCTAGTACAACAACAAAATTAATTAACTTATGCTTGATCAACAACATAGAATCCAAAGCAGTTTACAGTACTTTGTTTAGCAAACATAGTAAAAGCAACAAAAATATTAATAATTTATTAATAAGAAGCACAATTAATTGTGTCCCTTTGGATAATAAAAGGAACAGCTTCCAAATCCAGTCAGTTTGGACCATGTTGACCTACTACTGTGCAAAATTGGCGCCAAAATTTACGTTCCCTTCAAAGTCGATTTAAAAGGTCTTAATCGAGGAATACCTCACAAAAAGTATCTTTATCTTACGTACCTTTGTTTTATCTTGTTGACTTGTGTCCTTTGAGCTGTTTTTAGGTCAAAAATCAAAAGAAAGAGGTCCAAAATGCATAGACAACTTTACAAACACCTTTGTCTTTCGTTTCGATGAATTAATAATTGGCCAGCGAAATGTTGAGTCAGCGGTCAATGCACAGGAATCCCGTGCATTTCTCACAATAAACCAATGAAAACACGGTATTTGATCACGTGCGTGTTTTGAATAGTAGGCGCTCATTCAGTGAACGGTTGAAGTACGAGCGAGGAGATAGCGAATATGTTCTACAAAATCCTATATTTTGAGCCTAAAATATGGCCTACATTATTATCAAATCGAGGAGGAAATATAGAGAAAGCTTTAATACATTGTTTGAAAGAAGAACAAGCTTCATCAGAGTAGAAATAGTTATTCTACAACGGCGACAATGGAAGGACGCCGAAGTCTCTGGCGGTAAGTTGAATATTTGATAAGTAATTATTAGTATTGACCGAGTTTATCGTACGAGAAGTCAATTTTAAACCTTCTGATAGGGAAGAAGAAGGTCATAAAAGAGACTCCTTTTAGGATGGCCATATTTTGTTTTCACTATGACGGGAATATGATTGTTCTTTCGAGTAAATCAGCTCGGGTAATGAAGCTTGTACGTACATTTACTTGTGATTATACTTTTAGACGAAAAGATTTTAAGATACTTTTATATATTTTTAGTTAAACTGGAGAATCTTGGATTGCGACTTCAGCGAAGCGGCCAAAAATGCTCCAAGCTGGGAACCAGTGATCGATGTCCGTTTCTTTGAGGTACTTCATAGCGTACGTCGACTTGTAATTGTCCTCTGGCTACATTGATTGCGAACAGTTGAGTGTATATATAAAGGACACTATGAGACACGTTTACTAAGATATCAAGTAGTTAAATGATTCAAGTTGGTAGTCTATTATCTATTATTTTTTTTATATTTATCTATTACTGTTCAAATGTTACCGCCATGTCAATTGATAAATCCTATACCGTATTTTAATAAAACACATTTCAATGCTATGAATTTGTTTGTTTATACTTGTATATTTAGTTTTTCTATGTATTTTGATGTAGTTATAGGCCTTTGAATGGGTAAAATGCTTGAAAATCTCCCGTATTTCGATGGGATGTTGTGAAGAATACGTTGAGAATTCAAGAATATCCGTATTATACCAATGATATTCAGAGGGTAGTTCGACTAGAAGACGTCAGGGGTGTCTAGTATTCAGGAATATTCGTAACATACGACTGAAATTCGGAGGGTTGTTCGCTAAGAAAACGTCAGGGATGTCTAGTATTCAGGAATATTCGTAACATACGACTGATATTCGTAGGGTATTTCGGTAGGAAGAATTTGACAATGTCCAATATTCAAGAATATTCGAAGCATCAACTAAACGAATAAAATAGTATACAAGAGTATCATACTTGTTACTTCAAGTATTCAGGGAAATTCGATTAGTATTCAAGTCCGAGTGATGCAACGTCATGCTAGAATCACTCGGAACGAATCCGGACAGAATTTCCATTTTCGTCCCGTATACTCTTGACTGACTTCACGTATAAATATACGTCGCGAATATTTATACGCGAAGTCAGTCAAGAGTATACGGGACGAAAATGGAAATTCTGTCCGGATTCGTTCCGAGTGATTCTAGCATGACGTTGCATCACTCGGACTTGAATACCAATGGATTTCCCTGAATACTTGAAGTATGCATGTCTATATTCAAGCATATTCTTTCCGAATATTTGCCTTTTTGCACAGTGTTAGTTGATTTTCTTTTTAAGCGACTTGATCGTAAAGACTGATTTCAGGGATAAGTTAGGTCATGTTAGTCTTTCAGTATCAATTATTCATTGAAAAATCTTCAAAAAAGTACGAAGTTGGCATAGACTCAATGAATTTTAGATGACTGAAAAAAGTTTACTTAAAATACTTAAAAGATCGAGCTGCCAAATCATTCCAACACTGCTAGCTCGTGTATTCTCCATTCTTGATTCAATAGTCTTTACGTTTCCTATCAACTTCTGGTTATTTTTCCCTCAGATTTGAGAAAAGTGTAACAATACCGTATAAATTTAGTTGAATCAGTAATCGCGCTTGCTCAAATCACCTTTTGATTGTTATACGGAAAAGAAGAAGAAGAAGAAAAGAAAAAAGAAGAAAAAATCGCGAAGTTCGAAAATCGCTCAACCCCACCCCGTTTCCATTTCTTGAAATATTCGGTTCTGATATATTAGTTCCTTTATAATTGGGTGCCATTGCTTACTCTTGAAAATGCAAATAAAATTAAATGGGTGTCATATATTGATTATTTCTAGTCCTGACAATAGAAGTTGTTGTCATGTACAACTATTCTGTGTTCCTAGTTATAGTCGTTGCCTCGCTCCAAATATAATCGTCTGGTTTGAATAACAGCGCTTTCCACCATGGGGCGATTATTAAAGGAAATACAGCATGCATGCATGATACATTTTCTTTCTACTCGGGCTGCAAAACCGAAAATCCTTACCATATATATAATTCCTGCTTTGTTTGAATGAATTTGATGTTTTGAATTTTCGTGCACGATTGAAACACGCAAAATGAGAAAGAATGAAAACGAGAAAGGAGATTAAGGTTCTCAGTGAAGAAAGTCCAAAATATTCAGTTCAAAGTTAACGTGATATCCATGTGTCTTTTCAGTTCTTTTTAAGACAAAAAAGAAGTTTTAAAAAACTCTCTTCATTTTCAAGGTGACGGTGGCTGTAAAGACCTCAAGTACCTTGACTGCATCAAGAACAGGACTTTGACTGGTCACGTGATCGAATCCTTCAGAATCTTAGCTCCCGGATTACAAGCGTGTCAGCGCAAATGCTTCAATGAACGTCATTGTGTGTCGTACAACTTGGGTCCAGTAGAAGGACATATTAGAACGTGTGAGCTGAATGACAATGATCACGTGACATTCGCTGATGACGTAATTACCAAAAATGGTTTTGACTACTGTCCAATCAAGGTATGAGATTGTTAAAATTCGAACACGATACGATAGAAAAACGCTCGTATGTGTCAAAATTACGGGCTTGGGGTGGGTACTAATGTATATAAGGGAGGGAGGGAGGTTAAAGGTTGTCCAACACTCGTGTACTCGTGTTTCTTGAATTGCAAGAAAACTTTGACATATGTAACAGACGTAAACATTTTTCAATCGTGTCCACAAACCAAAGATCTGAAAGATATCTGTAATCTTCATTTTACAGAATCCATGTTCATCCAATCCATGTAGTGACGATAAATTTTGCAAGCCAGATGACCACTGGGACTCGTTTATCTGTGTTGGTGAGTTTAACCGGAAAAAAATTTATCCGTATATCGATTTTGTTAATTACTGACCGACTGACTTAGTGACTGCATGAGTGACTGACTGCCTGACTCACATGACTGCAAGACCGAGCGACCGGCCGACTGGCCGATTGGCCGTGACTGTCAGACTGACTGACTGACTGACTGACTGTCAGACTGACTGACTGACTGACTGACTGACTGACTGACTGACTGACTGACTGATCACTGACTGACTGACTGACTGACTGACTGACTGACTGACTGACTGATCACTGACTGACTGACTGACTGACTGACTGACTGACTGACTGACTGACTGACTGTCAGACTGACTGACTGACTGACTGATCACTGACTGACTGACTGACTGACTGACTGTCAGACTGACTGACTGACTGACTGACTGACTGACTGACTGATCACTGACTGTCTGACTGACTGACTGGCCTTGACTGGCTGGCTGGCTGGCTGGCTGAATCTACAGTTTTTACTTTTCTTTTCAATCCAGATGGACTATGGAGCCATTGGTCTGACTGGGACAGATATTCATGTCCACAAACTCGAATCCGTACCTGTCGCAACCCAGTTACAATTGCGCCAGCATCAGGCTGCCCTGGAGAAAGTCAGGAGAGCAACGAGTGCCATCCTGGTAAGAATACATGATTTATAGAGAATCACACAGTACAAGAATGAGCGTAGTAGGCAGGGTTCAAGATAGCTACAGTAATGGTAGGCATTCTGCCATGAGGGGTTTGTTTTCCGGGTATTCTGGTTTTCCTTCCCTCAGCAAAAATGAACATGTGAGTTGAGCAATGTTTGCAAAATAACTTAATATAGAGGTAGTGAGTGTGGGAGAAAACAGGCCCACATCAGCTCTTAGATGCAAAACACAGCCTGTATAAACAAATGCAGTAATTTATTTACTTCATTTATTTATGGCGGAATTAGAATACGTGTATTTGTGGATAAATTTCATTGTACAATACAAGGGAGCACAATAGAAACAAAACGGGAAATAAACCATTGTTGGTAGGTCCAAGAAACTCCAGACCAAAACAGGGCATGTAAATATTAGTCCAGGAACCGAAGGTACATCAACTTAAATAGTGGCCAGAGTTTTTCTTGTGCAGCAGAATGCGCAATAGAAATACGTGGCATCATATGATTGGCTCAGACTACAACACCACATAAAAGGTCACGTTTAGTCTCGTCATGCTTTTAAGTACGTTCTCTCCGTTGCTCAAATTTGTGCAAGGCATCTCCACAATACACACTGCCATCGAAGGTTTTGACATGAATTTGCTTCCCAAACGTCAACTGACGGGCTCAATCGACAAATCAATCCTTTGCATTGAAATTTTGGTTACAGTAGCAAATCTGTTTGATTCATTTTACCTAGATCAGGAGCTCATGCCTATGTAGAGTATCTAGATGATGGTGCAAACCATCGTTTAGAGCTTTTTCAAAAAAGTACGTTGACGGGGCGAATGGCAATCGTTGATTGGTGATTGCGCGACCGAAAGGAAATTTGGGGTAACAAGAATTGCTTCATTTTCATTAATTACAAATACCCAAGTGGTCGATAGGCGATTCATATCTCCGCGCCGGATAGCGGTCTATTAGCGTGACTAAACGGTTCGCCCCGACAACCTTTTTTGAAATAGCTGTATACCTATTTGCGCAAACATTGACCCTTTCAAAATCATCGAACCTATAGAAATTGAGATCGAAATGGCACACTAGTAATATAGGATTTCCATATGTTTTATCTATGAATTCGCTATATAACCGTGTTTGGATTACCAAGAATTTGTCTCAGTCGCTGTTTGAAACACGTGTTTCTTTAAAATCATCCAATCAACAGATTGGATGTTCACTTCCTTCTCAACTTCTCTGTTTTGAAGAGTCAATATTTGTGCAAAAGGTATATAACATTGAAGTTTCGTTTGTTTAATTTATTCTAGGCTGCAATAGAGCCCTTGGAATGGAAGATGGCAGTATATTAGACCAGCAAATCAATGCCTCAACGGTCTATCGTATGACCTCGTGTAAAGCCGCTTATGCTCGTCTAAATCAGCCTAATAAAAGTTCCTGGTGTTCAGGGAAAAAAAGAGTAGGGGAATATTTACAGATCGATCTGAAGTCGCAAAAGACGATAACCAAGATCTCCACCCAAGGACGATCCGTCGGCAAGCCGCAGTTTGTGACCAAGTATACTTTGGCTTTCAGTAATGATGGAATGCAATGGACGTCATACATTGGTCCAGCAACCTGTTCCCGCTCCACTCCAAAGGTACGCATCTCATAATGTTCTTAATTAGAGGAAGCAAGGCTTAAGGGTACCTAGATTGCGGAAGCCTGGGTCCATGCAAATGGAGATAAACTAATTTTTTGGGGGGACAACAGATCACGAATGTTGCCATTTTTGTCGTAGGGTTTTAATATGGCAAAAAATACGAGACAAACAATAACAGCCTTGTCACGGTTCTGACTCGCGGGGTATAAAAACAAAACTCATAGTTACTCATGTCCTCAAGAACTAAACAGACGGTGTTTATTTGTTTGTGAAGAAAGAAATTCAAGGACCAACTTGAACCAATAATCTTTCTTTTTCAACTCTAATTAACAGGTATTCATGGGTAATAGGAATGCAAACACAGTTGTTGCTCATATTCTTCTACAGCCAATCAAAGCGCGCTACTTACGGGTCATCGTACAGGGATGGAAGATATGGCCGTCCATAAGAATGGAGCTGTATGGATGCTAGTATATGTACTGATCTCTCACTAGACTTGAGGAAAGCAACTTTTCACGTAAATCGAGTTATATCATGGACTAACGAGCTACAAAAACACAACTAATTAGTGCACTAGCTGATATATATGATAATTTTCCTCACGCGGAAAAATGCTTAAATTGTTTTTAGACCTTTTGATAATTTTGCACGGACGTCAAAAGGCAACAACGTTGAATATGAATTATTTCTGTTTTTCGAAAGCTTGCAAAGTGCCCAGTATCCATACACCTGATCCTATACTGATCCGACCATTGATACTTATGACAGCAAAATGAAGGTGAAGTGCAAACAACATGTTTTTTCTTTGAAAAACCAACCAACCACAACCACCCAAGAAATGAATATAATAACTGTGTATATAGATTGAAATGCTCGGGGGGGGGGGGGGGGGGGGGGGGAATCCGAGCCCCCAGCAGGAATCGAACCCACGACCCTCCAATTACCGGTTGGATGCTCTGACCACTTTTCTTTGGAACATGAGAAATTTCAATCAAGCTTAATTTTCTATAATGACACCTAATCAATTTCTGACAACAATTATTCTTCATGTTTTATGATATTTGGGCTCTCAGGAGTTGGGCAGAAAATTAAAGCGGGTGAAATTGGAAATTGGAATTGGAATCGCTTGGAATATCAGCTCGCATGCAAAAAGAATTCACTTGTCATGGACACCAGTTTATTCTATGATAACTTCTGCCCTTCTACTGTAATTTCTCCAAAAATCGTCGAGTTTCTTCTGATATTTCATGATGAAAAACCTATTAATAAGCGATCGGTAATTTTACTGCGCAGTGAAAATCAGTCAGCGTCCTGGTGTTTCACTCACCTCAAATACTTAGGCCCGGATCAAACTGATTTTATCGCAGTACTTCAGGTAGCTGATTTTCATTGAAAGTTTTCACTTCAAATAGGTAGTGAGTGTGAAAGTATAGTGTCCCCCAATTAGTGCGCGAGCGCTATAAGACTAGGACACTTAAATAAACAGTTTCTTTTTCATTTTTTTCTTTTTTTACTTTAACGGATCACGCACTCAATTTGAGTCAAATCACACAACAATTAAAACCCCTTCCAGCCCCTGACTATACTCAGAGTTTACAATCGAGAAGTCTTCCGTTGATAATGGTGCTAATCACGTGATTCCGTGATGTTATGAAATCAATTGGCTCTCGTCCTTCACAAAAAAAACCCAGTGATTGGTTTTTAACGAAAACTTTATTATCTCACCACTCATTATTAAATCCCAGAACACTGCATCTGAAGCTCAAAATAAGACCAAAATACTCCTATATGGCAGCCCTTTTATTCGTGTGCAGATGGATTCAACAAAAAACGTTTGGGAAGTGAAGGATTTCGTAGCTGAAAGGTTGGAATATTGGAAACCGACAATTGTTTTGCTTAACTATTTGAAAAGAAGCCTAGTGTGAATCAAATGAATTTGAGTCCATAAACTCATTAGCAATGTTTTGATATCAATATGAATCGAAGCCTTGTGAAGTAGACCTGCTGTCAAGTAAACCAACTTGTTTATTTCAACTCACGTTCACTGCGGATAAGATGTTCTGTCAAGGCAGTCTTATGAGCTTTTCGTGGATCTTTCTCTTCTACATTGTTCCCGCAGTAAAAGGTAGGTTTATGTTTTACCGCTTGCATTTGAAAGTCAATTTTAATTGATTTTCGTTTAAATTGTTTATAGATGTGTAGTTGTTAAGGTATTTCAGGGATTTAGCCTTTTGCAGTATCAGTTCAAAATGTTCAAGATAATACTATCAAGAGGCATAAACTTCATTGCATTAAGATGATCATAAGAAGGTTACTAAAAGAACACTTAATCGTCCCAACACTCGCAATCAGTGAGCAATAAATTCTTGATTCAATAGTCATTACGTTTCCTTTCAAGTTTCAAGCCTGTTTTGTACACCCTTACGGACGTGGCATTATAAAATATTCTATTTATCGACAAAACGAATTCACTATCAAATTCATCACATTGATATTAGTAAAACTGCAGAGCTTCGTAAAGATTGCCCTTCTGACGAAGTTATGAATTTTTGAAGCCCGATATTTTTGTTGAATTTTTATAAAGCCGTGATGTATGTGTTTAGCATGATAATGAGGCTCGCCGGGTATGTGATGCCCTTCCACCGTACATTTCTTTGTAAAAATACTAAGTTTTAAAAATTCATATCTTTGTCAGTTTAAAAGCAATCTCCCCCAAATTTTGCAGTTTTACTAATATTGATGTCACAAATTTGATAGTAAATTCCTTTTCCTGATAAATCAAATATTTTATAATGTCGTACTTGCGTAATCAGTATGGGTCTATCGCCCTTCATTCTAAGCAAATAAATAAATAAATAAATAAATAAATAAATAAATAAATAAATAAATAAATAAATAGATAGATAGATAGATAGATAGATAGATAGATAGATAGATAGATAGATAGATAGATAGATAGATAGATAGATAGATAGATAGATAGATAGATAGATAGATAGATAGATAGATAGATAGATAGATGGATGGATGGATGGATGGATGGATGGATGGATGGATGAATGAATGAATGAATGAATAAATAAATAAATAGAATTTAAAAAATTGCGCCGCTCGAATTGTCGCTCAACACCACCGCGTTTCCAAATTTGTGACGGATTTCTTAAAATATTTCTGGTGTTGATTTCATTATATATATCCTTTTTTTCTTGCTCTCCGTTTAGTTCCTTCATAAACATGAGTGCCATTGCTTTTTAAATGGCTACCATTGATTATTCTTAGTTGTGACAGTTGTTGTTTGCACAACTATTTCGTTTCCCTAGTTGTTGACAACGCTCCAATAATCGCCTGGTTTGAATAATTGATAGGCGCCCCCATCGCGGGGCGATAATTGAAGAAAGTGCAGTATGACACATTTTCACTGTACCACAATGGCTACAAAAAACGAAAACAAAACAAAAAAAAAAATACCTGTACTAATTTCTACTTAATTGTTTGAACGAGTTTGATGTTTTGAATTTTCGTGTACGATTAGTGACAGACGCAAAATTAGAAAGAACGAGAAAAAAAGGAAAAGATCTAAAGAAAGCCCAAAATATTCAGTTCAAATTTAATGTGGAATCCATGTGTCAGTCAGTTTTTTAAGGCAAAAAAGAAGTTAAAACTCTCTTCATTTTTCAAGGTGATGGTGGCTGTAAAGACCTCAAGTACCTTGACTGCATCAAGAACAAGACTTTGACTGGTCACGTGATCGAATCCTTCAGAATCTTAGCTCCCGGATTACAAGCGTGTCAACACAAATGCTTCAATGAACGTCATTGTGTATCGTACAACTTGGGTCCAGTAGAAGGACATATTAGAACGTGTGAGCTGAATGACAATGATCACGTGACATTCGCTGATGACGTAATTACTAAAAATGGTTCTGAGTATTGTCCAATCAAGGTACGTGATTTCTGATACCTAACACAATAGAAAAACACTCTTCTATCAAGTGTTCTATGTCAAAATTACTCTGCAGGTTACGCCGCCAGGGTTGTACTCAGGTAAGAAAATGGCGTGCGGTGCAAGTAAAATTAAAATGATAAACCCAAAAATGAAAAAGCTAAGACCAACTCAAAGAAGGATCTCTTATTATAGATGCCCTGTAATTTTTGGCTCTTTTGCATGAAGATGATAAAACAAGCAAGAATAAAGAACATTGAACGAAACAATACCCTGTTATACAAAGATCTCTAACTTTTAACACCTGTAACACCAAGAAAGACCGATAATATTTTCCTGATAACGAAAGTAATAAAAGCCAAATAAAGTAAAACCAAGATTATAAGTAGAGACTACTATCCCCTCCCCTAAATAATACCTTGGTAAATTTGCTGTTTCCCAAAAAGAAACTTCCCAAACATTTACCCCTTAAAAAGTCAGATTTCGAAATCTTCAAAGCCAAAAATGCTTTGCATCTCTGTCACCCTTATGCTCCGTCACCCTGAAATCATGCACCCCCGAGGGCTAGGCCTTCATGCTTATATTAGTAAGTGATATTTTTGTACATATATCATTTTTATGTGGCACCGACATGTACTTAGTATTTTTTACGAACGCAAGCTTAAGACCAATTAAAAAATACTGAGATATCCATTTGTACTAGATATCCTCTATTGTTATTTTTCTCGGTTTTCGAAAAACAATGCAGTCACATACATGTTTCGTTACTTGCAAGGCTAAACTGACTTAGGTGTAAACATTTTTCAATCTTGTCTACAAAGAAATAAAAGATCTGAAAGATATGTAATCTTCATTTTACAGAATCCATGTTCATCCAATCCATGTAGTGACGATAAATTTTGCAAGCCAGATGACCACTGGGACTCGTTCGCCTGTTTTGGTGAGTTTAACCGGAAAATATATCCGTTTATCTATGAACATTTCAATTTGACTGACTGACTGACTGACTGACTGACTGTTTGACTGACCGCTGACTGACTGACTGACTGATCATGACTGATCATGACTGACTGACTAACTGACTGACTGACTGACTACATTTGTTACATTTCTTCCATCACAGATGGATTATGGAGCCTGTGGTCTGACTGGGATATATTTTCGTGTCCCCGAACTCGCAGCCGTTCCTGTCGCAATCCATTTAGGAATGCTTCAAAATCAGACTGCCCTGGAGAAAGTAATGAGAGCAAAGAGTGCCATCCCGGTAAGAATTCACGATTTATAGAAAATTACATAGTACAATGAGCGTAGTAACCAGGGTTTAAGATAACTACAGTAATGGTAGGCACTTTACCACTTATTTCGGTAAGAACACGTGCGTTTGTGGATAAAACTCATTTTAAATTTACAATATGCTTATAAGTGAAAGCATAAGGAGTACACATGCACACAAAAAAATTAAAATCTGTTTCTCTGTCCCTCTATTCGTCTGTCTCTCTCTTCCTCTGTCACAATAGTACGTTGTGTTTATCTTTTTAATTTTATATATACGACTTTTGTGAAAAACAATGTAAATTGAATGAAATTAGAGCTTTAAAAAATGTTCGTCTGTAGTTCCTTTGTCCCTTTGTTCATTTTTGCCATTGTTATCAATTCTTGGTTTTCACAGCAGTTCATTTTTTAGTCTATACCAAAAGCATTTCTAGATAAACCGCAATACTCAATGAAGTATCTAGTATATTCTGTTGTTTTATCTATTCTAGGCTGCAATAGTGCCCTTGGAATGGAAGATGGTAGTATATTAAATCAGCAAATCAATGCCTCAACGGTCTATCCTATGACCACGTGCAAAGCCGCTTATGCACGTCTAAACCATCCTACATCAGCCTGGTGTGCAGGGAAAGGAAAAGTAGGGGAATATTTACAGATCAATCTGAAGTCGCAAAAGACGATAACCAAAATTTCCACCCAAGGACGACCGACCAACTATCAGTTTGTGACCAAGTATACTTTGGCTTTTAGTAATGATGGAATGCAATGGACGCCATACATTGATCCAAGAACCTCTTCCTCCACACCAAAGGTACAGACTCATTACATCCTATAATGTTCTTCTAGGTGGCACCTAGATTGCGGTAGCCTGGGTCCAAATACAAGGGAGTGGAAATCTGTCATTTTAACCTGGCTAGAGAGGGGTAGGGGTAGGTGTGGTTCAAATCTATGTGAGAGATTGGCCCGAAATCCGCTAGACCAAACCTTAACAAAGTCGGTATTCCATTCGTGAATCTTGGGTACATTTTCCAGTTAAATAATTTTCCCTTATTTAAATGTTTGTACAGTGTTGTAACGACGTATATTATAGGATAACGGATAACAAAATTTCGGGATTGCATGTTTCGCTTAAATCCACTGACGCCACAATTTCAAACAATCCCTTTGCATTTATTGGGTTGTTAGAATAGTGCATTGACGTATTATACACTATTTGGGACTATTTAGGTTTGAATAACAATGGCGAGCTCCATTCTGAAGTGGCAATTAAGCGAAAAGTTGTATCAATTAGAGATAATTGCATTATTGCGTCACTAAATACATTTCTCAACGAAACAGAGATCAGGGATCATTTTGTTCAGGGTGGGATCAGAGATCAACTGATTTCATTGATCGGGATCACCTACCGAATTTTGATATATCAAGGGTCATGTTGTTTAGGTCGGGATCAGAGATCAACAGGGATCTGGATCACCCGAATTTTGATATCAGGGATCAACTTGTTTGGGTCAGGATCAAAAAAATAAAGGCAAAGGCTAATGTTTTACTTCGAAATCGCGGGGGGTGGCTACCCAGTCTCCCGAGCCAGAGGCTCATGTATCAAGCGTTCGAAGGTGCGCCCTCTACCCCCTCTCTCCATCGGTGCTCCGTTTTAAGGGTATCTAAAGCAAATTAAAGCTACACGGAAAGGAAAGAAGTCGAAACAAGGATGTAAAGTCACTGGGGATCGAACTCGGGACCTCTCGCACTAACCAACTGTGCCATATCCTTGCTCCTTAAGGATCAAGAGCTTTTGTTGAGATCGGGGTTCAGGTGTTTTAGGACGAAATTTGCGGTGAAGAATTTGCAAATGTTAGGATAATTACAAAATCAGAGATAAACTATTTTTGGGATTACAGACCACGACTTTTGCCAATTTTGTTGTTGGGTTGTAAAATGTGGCCAAATAATACGGACTCAATTGCCCTATTTCGTTATGACGTCACGGCTTGCTTATGAGGGGGATAGAATCGTCTAGAACAATAGAAATTTGTTTAAAATTCGCTCTGCTCAGAAAAGTTTTAACTAAGATGGCCTGGTACCGTATAGTCTTCCTCGCAGCCGTCAGTCTAGCCTCGTCACGCAACACTACCTCGGAGATGAAGGAGCGTTGCGTGACGACGCTAAACGCGGCTGCGAGGGAGACTAGGTACCGTACCCAAATATGAGATGTATCAATGTTTAGTCAACAATATTAATTGCATTGCAATTGATGGCTGTTACCGCTTTTGTTTGGTGTACAAAACGCATTTTATATCAATTGTCTTTGTGCTGTTCCTGTTTTGTCCCCCTCCCGCGACCATGATCCTTTGCGTTTAAACAATATAATATCAGTGATGTGACGTCATAGCGAAATAGGGCAATATTGCCGGATAAAATATGCTTTTCATGACCCTGTCTCACGGGATATAAAAACAAAAAGTACTCAGTAAACAGACGGTGTTTGTTTGTTTGTGAAGGAATTAAGAAATTCAAGGACCAACTTGAACTAATAATCTTTCTTTTTCAACTCTACATAAACAGGTATTCATGGGTAATAGGAATGCAAACACAGCTGTTGCTCATATTCTTCTACAGTCAATCAAAGCGCGCTACTTACGGGTCGTCGTACAGGAATGGAGTGCCTGGCCTTCCATAAGGATGGAGCTGTATGGATGCTAGTATATGTACTGATCTCTCACTAGACTTGAGGAAAGCAACTTTTCACGTAAATCGACTAGATATATCATGGACTAGCGACCAAAAACACAACTTAGTGTACACATTTATGATAATTTTCCTCATGGACATATTCCTAAATCGTTTTTAGATGTTTTGATAATTTTGCATGGTATTTTTCAAGTTTGATTTTGATAGATTAGAGTACGTTAAATCTTATGAAGTCCCTTGGAACACAGGAGCTCCAAAATAGGAGATCGTTAGCAGTATTTACTTTCCCCCTCTTCAACCTTTCAATGTGAAGCTGGAGGGGTGGGGAGGGTGAATATGTTTAGGGTATAACTGTGATATATCTGTATATCTCGTCGTACTTTGAATTCAAAGTTTAAAGCTATTGCATTTTGAAATTTAAAAAAAAAATGTTGCACTTTATATAACCATTTGACCACCCACTTTGAAGTGAGATCCAGTTTTGACAAAAATTAAAGTATTCTTTGATTACCTAGCAGGTGTAATATGCTTGAACGTCTCCCTATTATAAAGTATCCCCTCACAATCTGCGCATGCGTAACTAGTACTGCGCATGCGTTTACCAACGCGCTATGTGAAACATTCCCCCTTTCACGTTCTATGTAAGTGAACGAAGTCCTTTACAATCAATATACAATAGTAACGCTGTTGGATGGTGAACTAACTAATTAATTTAAGAGATTTTTTTCAGTATCGAGTAATAACGGCTAAAAGTGCCAAAATGAATGTAAAGAATTGTTAGGCAATTGAGCGCAAAAGAAGGCCTAAAACCCATTTTCGATTCAAATTTTCACTTTGGATTACTGATACTTTTATCCAACTTTTATTAATCAAAACCGGCCACTTACAAACAACCTCAACGTTCTCAAAGTAAAAACTTTGGCTTTGTACAATAGTTATTCTTTAGTGGAATAGTTTTTGTTGCGCAATGCGTGAACGTGAAAAAAAATCTCCTAGCTCCTAACAAACTAATTTTTCAACCAAAATTCTGAAAATATGCCAGTGGGAACAAACGTCATTTATGGTACAATGATTTATTCGTTACACTAAAAATGTACTTGGGAATCACATTTTTGTTTATACATCAAGTACCATCCAATCATCTGAAAGCCTTGCAGTCAAGCCAGGATTTTAAGATATCGAACGTGGCCCAGGCCTATTGTCTATGACTCTAGATGCTTCTGGATTTCACAATATTTTGTTCAGGTCATCAACTCCAATAATGATAAATGAAACATAACGAAATCCCCAGATGAACTAAGATAATTAAACTCGGCTTTTGGATAACTCATCTGGATTGACGTATTAACTGTGAAACGCGAAAAGAAATAATTAAACGAACTATTTTATCACTTGTTTAAAGAACAATTGTGATAATTATACCCAGCTTGAAGCCAGAAGTTCACCTTTTAAGTCTTCATTCCTGATTAAAACAGCTAAATAATGAGTTCACCGTCAAACTACTAAGTCATCCAGTTGTTTTCAGAGCTGCTTGTAAACGTAGATCCAGCCGGGATGTTTTGTCGTTTTCCTGTGGTTCAAATGTGGATCTTTCTTCTACTCATTATTATTGTAAAAGGTGCGTTCTACTAAAACTACTATTATAGCAAATTTATATATATGTAGCAAATAACCTTATTATAAATGAAGGTAATGGAAGTAAATAGCGCAGCAGATTTTTGTCCATTTCCTACTTTGGAAATATGCAGGAAATACGTAGGAAAAGGACAAAGATTTCTAGTGATATTAAACTATTATTGGATGAGGCTGAGTATGATATGAACAATTATGCACACCAAAGAGGGTGTTATCTGCTGAAGCCCATTGAACTCGAGACAGCTCAAATTGCCATTTATAAGGTGGCTCGACTGGGTTTTGTTTGAGGCACACCTCCGCTGTTTGATCGCAAAATGCGTCGCGGCAAAAAAACTAATTTCAAAAAAAATTATACAGCAAGTCTAGAGATAGATTAAAGTTTCTTTTGACGTTTAAATCACTTTGATCGGAGTTTTCAATAATTTATAGTGGCGGCATGGCGATTTTCATAAACCTGATTTTTTGGAAAATCTAGAGCTTTGTACAAAACCGCATTTATTGTTTCATAAAATCTAGATCAAGTTCTGCACTCTTACTCAGCATCAACGATTTCTATGGAAAACTTAAGATTCCCTCGATTAATTTTTTTGTAACCTCAGTATCTCGCTCCAATAATCGCTTGGTTTGAATAATTGATAGCGCCCCATCGCGGGGCGATTACTGAAGGAAATGCAGTATGACACATTTTCACTGTACCACAATGGCTATAAAAAAATACAAAAAACAAAAACAAAAAAACAACTACCTGTACTAATTTCTACTTAATTGTTTGAACGAGTTTGATGCTTTGAATTTTCATGTACGATTGACACACGCAAAATGAGAAAGAATGTAAACGAGAAAGGAGATTAAGGATCTGAAGAAAGTTCGAAATATTCAGTTCAAATTTAACGTGATGTCCATGTCAGTCTTTTCAGTTCCGTTTTTAAGACAAAAAAGAAGTTAAAAATCTCTTCATTTTTTCAAGGTGATGGTGGCTGTAAAGACCTCAAGTACCTTGACTGCATCAAGAACAAGACTTTGACTGGTCACGTGATCGAATCCTTCAGAATCTTAGCTCCCGGACTACAAGCGTGTCAACACAAATGTTTCAATGAACGCCGTTGTGTATCGTACAACTTGGGTCCAGTTGAAGGACATATTAGAACGTGTGAGCTGAATGACAATGATCACGTGATATTTGCAAATGACGTCATCAGAAAGAAAGGTTTTGAGTATTGCCCAATTAAGGTATGATAACAGACGATTTCTAAAGCCTTGTGAGGTGTGAAGAGGGCATTTCCATAATAATTACATTGGTATTGGGTGACCCCTGCAAGGAGGACGTAATTAACTATAAATATGGAGTAGATTTTGTATGAGAGTGAAAACGGCACCGCACGGTTACGGTACGGTTACGGCAAGAATTTCGAATGTTTTTATAGACACCACGGCACAGACACGACCACGGCACGGAGCAGTCCGTTTCACACTCATATGAAATTTGCTGTATAATTCCAAAAGCTGTTATAATTTAAAACCTTCATTGGACTTTCTTTATTCACAAGTTGCACCTGTAATTATGCTAGGCATGCGAATCTCTTTTCTTGTGTGAAAAATGGCTTTATTAATTTGGTAACTTGTGTCCTGTATTTGAAAATTAAAAAGCATAAACACAACAGATCCCCTAATAGACCATTTCACGGTTGTCGTAACTCAACCTCAGCCTCGATATCGTGTAATATATTCTTTAGAATTGGACTACAGCCCGTGGAATTTTAAAGTGTTTCGATTGTTTGTTTATGTGTGCATTTCTTACCTTACCATGGGCTACAGTCGATTTCTAAAGAATATATTACACGCTGTCGAGGCTGAGGTTGAGCCACGACAACCGTGAAATGGTCTATTAAGGGCTGTATGCTCGACGTCTTGGTTCCCTGCAAATTTTTACCTTATTACATGTCCAATTATTTGGATACTGTAAACCTTTGCAAAATTAGGTATATTTTCCATTTCTCTCTCTTGTTCTGCAAGTAATATACACATCCTAATGTACCTATATTTATTTTTCTCTCACGAATTTCCCTGAACATAATTTTTTTGAGGCCAACATTTCGAGAATGTTCTAGAGATTACTGATGTACGAAGTATCTACGAAATTAATTCATCTACGAATTTTTGAGAAAATATTAGTTGTAAAAAATGCGTCATTTTTAATGCGTTAGAATCTCGGATGTCTTCGGCTATCATTTATTTGCAAAGTGAATTTTAGAGCGACGGATCTGAATTTTGAACAGAATCAGATAACTAATCTCATGTTTGCAAAAATTTTCTATTTTAAAGTTTGTAAAATCCAGTTATACCAATGCTCATTAGTTAGATAGCTTTTTCAGTTTGCTCAAGAAACAATTATTCTTTTTCTGGAACTCTTAAAATTCCAATATTAATGTCCACTGACCAAACATATCTGATAACTTCGTTCTACAGCACCAGTGTTCGTCCAATCCATGTGTGGCCCCACAACTGTGTATACCAGACTTTCACTGGAACTCTTTCGCCTGTGTTGGTGAGTTTGGTCTAAGAACAGACGGATCCCATCCATCCATCCATCCATCCATCGACACACATGCATCAATTTATTCATCCACTCACCATGCATTCATTCATTCATTCATTCATTCATTCATTCATTCATTCATTCATTCATTCATTCATTCATTCATTCATTCATTCATTCATTTATTTGTTAATTTGTTTGTTTGTTTCGTGTAGTTTGTTTGTTTGCTTGTTAATTAATTTAATTAATTAATTAATTTATTTATTTGTTGGTTGGTTGGTTGGTTGGTTTACCAGCAGACAGCTATACTTTTCTTGTTACTCAGTACATTTCTTTTCAACCCAGATGGACTATGGAGCCAGTGGTCTGACTGGGACAAATGTTCGTGTCCACAAAGATATCGTACCCGTACCTGTCGCAACCCAGTTACAAATAGGCCAGCATCAGGCTGCCCTGGAGCGGAACAAGAGAGCAAAGAGTGCTATCCCGGTAAGAATACATGATTTATAGAGAATCACATGCTACAAGAATTCATGAGCAAGCTTAGTGAACTCAGTCGAAAGGAGGAGACTGTTTTCTTTATATAGGCATGTGCAACGATAAAGAGTATGATTTGAAAGATTTTGGACAATTTTTTTTACTGCGCGGGCCACAGAGCCCCACCCAGATTTTCGGGGAATACCCCAACTACAGTGCTCGTGAGCTAGAATTTCAAGGTGAAGCCAATAGTGTTTACTGAAATTTTACTAAGCAATTTCTTCTAGTATGTGATTTAATTACCATTGTGTTTACTGAATTGTACATATTTTTTGTTAACATATTGATTTAGGTTGCATAAATGCTCTTGGAATGGAAGATGGCAGTATATTAGACCACCAAATCAATGCTTCGTCATCAGGGTATTTTAAAGGCTTCTGCAATCCATACAAAGGTCGTCTAAATGGAGGGCAGTCATGGTGTCCTTCAAAAGCAGCAGCTGGCGAATTCCTTCAAGTCGATCTTCAGGCTCAAAAGACTATAACCAAGATAGCCACCCAAGGCAGAATAGCTTTTGTTGGCAAGTATGTGACCAAGTATACTTTGGCTTTCAGTAATGATGGACGGCTCTGGACGCAATACAATGGTCCAGCAACTTGTCCCTCCCAAAAGGTACAACGATATATATACATGCACACTCAAAATTAAACGTTTTTGAACAAATCTTAGGTCATACATTCCAAAAACAAAGACACCAGGACACATTCAGAACAACTTGGGTTATTGAATATATCATATATTCTTTTTTGAAGCTGGAAATAAATGTAAGAGCCATTGATAAATGTTTGCTTTTTTCTCTCCATAAACAGGAATTCGTGGGTAACAGTAAGGCATATGGAGTTGAGGGTCGTATTCTGCTACAGTCAATCAAAGCGCGCTACATACGAGTCATCGTACAATCGTGGTTCGATTATCCACACATGACAATCGAACTGTATGGATGCTAGGCCGAAACGGATAGACTAGATATTCTCTGCCCATCCTTCCCCAATAATCAAAATCACAATCAAATAATCAAAAGATGGACGAATCGTTACACACCTAGTGAATAGTTATTAACTTTATATATTGCACTTTTATAAAATATTTGAGATATAACGCACGTGCTGATTGGCTGACTACCATGTTTATATCAGAGGACAGAGACATGGCTCGCTCAAAAAACGTCGAAAATATTTTATAAAAGCAATATAAAACAATCGCTTATGTCTCTGTATTGTGAAATAAACACTCTGGAAGATGTAGAGCACTCGAAAAGGAAGGCTACGCCTCGTGTTCCTAAGCTTGCTTTTCTCTACATCTTCCATCGTGTTTATATCACAGTACAGAGACATGCCCGGGCGTTGTATATTGCTTAATTATAGAGATCAGCTTGTCGCGTCGTCGTAGCCTGCGTTGCTGGCGGTCTGCGGTTTTTGGACGGAAGAAGAAACGAACTCCGCCCAAAAACCGCAGACCGCCAGCAACGCAGGCTACGTCGTGCGTCAATATCACAAGTATACGGGATAATTACTCGTACTCAAGTCTGTTTTTCTGAAGGAACACAAACTGAAACTAAGTAACATAGATACTTCGTATGTTGCTTCTGCTGACACTGTGGCAAAACGTACCACGCATGCGTGGCTCTCCCCAGTCCTCCTCAATGTTGGCCTCAATGAAAACATTCGGCAGTCAAACAAACAAAACTTTGATGGTCAAACTTAAGTCACAGAAGCAAAATTTATATGAAGTTATTGACTTTATAGTATATTCTATCGCCTGTTTTGTTTTCCTCCAAGTACTTTTCTGTTTTTTCCCGTGCCCAAAATTAAGCTCAAAGAAATGGTATGGAAAAATCTAAAGAAAAACAATTCTAAAAGGAAAAATATTATTTGGGATTCCTGTGATCAAGGAGCAAAGGGCCGGTTCACACTAGCGACATAAGCATAAGCGCAAGCAACATACGCAGACTCAGTAGCGCATTTATCACTCAGGTGTGAGAAAAAAGACAAAAACTTATAATGAGCAGTACGCTATTGAGTCTGCGTATGCTTATGCTTATGCGGTGTGTGAACCGGCCCAAACGCGTATAAGCTCGCGAAAACTTACGCATGCACAGTCGTTTTGCCACGGCGTCATTTGCCCTTCATGAAAACGGCCTAAGAAATCATAATAATAATAATAATAATAAATGGTTCTTCATAGCGCATCAAACAAAAGTCTCGATGCTCTTTACATTAGGCCACATAGAATTACAGATTCTTGAAGTTTAACAAAATACCATTAGATTATGCGTTCCTGATAAACAGGAATGTTTTCAGTTGAGATTTAAAGGAAGCCAGAGAGATAGCATGTTTCACGGTGAAGAGAAGAAGCTTTGAAGAAGCTTTGAAGAGGAACGCAGTAAACGGCTGGGCTTATACAATTATATAAATCATGAAACAAATCGTGAAGTGACTAAATTTCTGTGCAGCACCATGGTAGCACCATGCACAATAAACATCTCTTAACATATTTTGACTACGAAAAAAGTTTAGTCGGACTTTACTCAACACGATTTTTCAATCTTTGTATATATGTAGTTTTATCATGACCACGAGCATTTGATGTTCGATTGGTTTCAATTAATTGTTTGGCACTTAATTTGAGATTCAAAATTTTTCACATTTTTGTAAACCGAAGACAGTGACTGCTTCCATCCCAAATTAGCACCATCTCCCCGACCCCACTATACCAATTTTCAATTTATACTGGGGAGGCTGGCGGAATAATTTCATGCAGAGATGAAAGCGTCTGGAATAAGAGTAGCCGTTTCCCAAGATACAGTTGAGTGAATCCTGTACTAGCCAACGCCTCGTTCTCGTTACACTAACTAGCTGTTTATATATTTCGTTATCAAATTATATATTGTTTACATGTAATTAGCGACTAAAGCTGCTTTACTGGCAATCGTCATTATTGTCAGTACACGATAGTATGCACTGAAACTGAGGCTTTGGCTAGTACAGGACTCACTCAACTGTATCTTAGGAAACGCTTTACGTTTTACGTTTTTATAGGAGAAGTTGCTATGACAACATGATGAAGGTATGTTTGACTCGTGTTGAAATCAATTGTAGGGTCAGAACTATCAGACAGTACTAGACCCCGTACTACCCCGGGCTTATTGCGTTTACATGAATTTTGTATCGAAATACGTCCCAGGCCAGAAATGGAGACAGAAATGAATTCCTCACTCGAAAATCATGTAAACCAACAACACGACGGGACAAAATAAACTGATAATTTAACTGCATGTGTAAACTATAAAGACCAAAAAACGATTCAGACGTTGTCAGAAAAAACGCATAAAAATTTGACACTTTGCTGCACGTAAAACTTCTAATAAATTTGTTCAACCACGTTTATTTTTCCAGTAGATCCCTAAGTTCTTGTTTTTAGTATACACCTATTTTCCAAAAAAACTTTGATAGTAGTCAATCTGGGACACCAAAAAATATTGTTTTTTGTTTCTTTGTTTGGTTGTTGTTGTTGTTGTTGTTGTTTCATTGGATTTCTGAATATAATACGAATTAAATCACAAATTAAAGAAATGGAAAGGAAACCCAAGGGAAAGAAAAGAAAGGAGAGAAAATTAAAGGAAAAAAAGAAAAGAAAACAGAAAGAAAAGAAAAGAGAAAAAGAAGGGGAAGGAAAGAAAAGAAAAGAAAAAAAAAAAAAAAAGAAAAGAAAAGAAAAGAAAAAGAAAGAAAGAAAATGGGAAGGAACGAAAAGAAATGTAAAAGGGAATCCTCAAGAAAGGAAATGAACGAAAAGAAAAGAAATACCAAGGAATTCTCAAGTTCTAAATTGTCAATGATCGTGACACGTGCCACCTGTTCCGCCCTTTAACGAGGTAGTAGTTGCACGCTTGGTCGTGTGTGATGACCCGTCTACTAATATATGAAGCAAAAAATGACATTCTAGATCGCCCCAGTATTGTGTAGACAATGTAATAGAAACTGTTTCACCTTGATTTCCTACTACTGGAGTTGATTTGGACAATGGTTAAGATAATATACCTGTTCGCTGTATTTGGTAAGAATATTATTATTATTATACAACACGAGGCACCACGAGGATTTAATATTTAGCTTTCTTCGTCACCTGTTTAAATTTAATTTCCCGACGAAGTTTTATTTTCTTTCTAGAAATACGACTTATTTGTTCTAGATCCTATAAGTTTATAATACAAGACTTTTTGGGATCTTATATATAGTTGATGAATTCTGTAATTCTGTAAACAAATCTAAAGTGGTTTCTTGCAATATATAAACCCCTAAAACCATCGTGTGGCATCCAATCGGATTTGGTTTTCCTTAGCTAGTAATCAAGGTGGCAATGCTTATCAAAACAAAATAACAATATTACAATAATAATCAGTAGATTTAATCACACAGCACATAAATCCACTTTTCCCAGTTTGCACAATTAGCAGGGCTTCTGTCTTTTTTTTATCGTTCGCGCCTCTCAATGTTTTTTTTTAATTTGAAGAGCTCTTTAAAAAGTTTACATTTAAGTCGTCTGACATGAAACAATATGTAATAATATATAACTCTGTCGTTTTGTGGAAAAGAAAAAATTGTCCTTCTACATGAAAACGCATTGGTTGAAGGGTCCCTGTATGTTTTTACATTTCTTTGTATTATAGAAAGCACAGATATTTTGACAAAATTAGTCATTAGAAAACCAGAAGGTTAAAAGCCGCGTTCGAGAATCATATGCAGATCATTGTGGCTACATAGAACTAAAGAGACTATTGCTGATCACAGCAGTGCCGTAGAGCTATAGAGTAAAATATCTATCGAGGCGCTTTTACTGTCGGTTGACAAAAAACACCCGGTCAGAAAATTACTTCCAAAAATCTGTACGTGAAATTTAACCGAGGCTGAACTGCCTCGGCTCGCCTTACTGGCTACGACTTTGCACACGAACTATTCAAACACAACTCCATGATGTAAAGTTAATGAGAAAAAAGATTTAGCGTTAGAAATAAGGTTACTGGGACGATATATAAATGTTTCATCGTCTTAACCCGACAAACGGCCGTGCAAGACTCGAAATGTCAGTACCCTCTTTTTATACAGATTTCCATTCATTCCTTATTGCATCTTATTGCTCTGACACAGCCCAAACTAGTTTACTCGCTATGTTTCGTCCCGATTAGTAACTTTTTATTGGTCCATCTATGATCGCTGATAATGCGTTCAGCGTTCGCAGCGATCATTTGGAAACGCTTCGAGATTTTTATATGGTGGCTGCGATCGCTAAATCATTTTACAGCGATCGTAGCGCCGATCACAGCGATCGGCTATCAGATATGGGAACCAACTTTTGCTTGTCTTTACAGCCATGGGTGAGCTACAATTAAGAACTCAAAGTCGAATGATCAATATTGAAAAGCACCCACGCCAAAAAGTCCTCCTAACCAGACAAACCAAACCTATTGTTAGAACCAAGTTCTTCACAGGGAAATTCACACCACAAGAGCCACTTTGGGAAGCCCCAGTGAAGAAATCCACAACCGCGTTGACTCCAGTAAGAGCTGATTTTGAGCCAAAACCTTGTGTTGTGAGTGGAAACCAAGACAATAAGGCGGGGGGCAATGTAAAGTGCTCGAGGGCGGAGATACCATCTAAGGTTCATATCCCGTTCATGACCAGTGGCAGCGGTGCAAGAGGGAAGGACGGTCTGTCGAGAGTTCCCATGCAAAAGACTGGACACACATTCCATAAAGAGAAGAGATCAATAGAGAACATTCTTAGAAACATCCAAGATGAATCTAATTCTGAAAGTTACGATAATACGAACGATTCGGATGGCGAAGAGTTTTGGACCTCTTTTACTGGGAAAAACAAAGATGAGGGTTTAATTTTGAGGAATTTGCTCCATCAAGGAGCGCCAACTTCATTTGGGACGGCCCAGGAAGCCAAAGATGAACAAAATACAATCAATGAAATAGAGGAGCTTTCACGAGAGAGCTCTGTCATGCCCAAAGACCTTCATCTTCCTTACATGTATGGCCCAACAGATAATGTGGGTCTTGATTTTTCAAAAATGGATATTACAGTAGGGAAATTGAAAACTGATTTTGATAACAACGGAGAGAACAGCGAGGCATCCTTTCTGAAAAAACATCTTATTCCAGTTAAGGGCCATGGATGGGAAACGAGAAATCGAGATCGCATTCCAAGACATCACGTTTCGGAATCCGAAGAACGACCCGACGATTATGCAGCTTTTACCGAACAAGGCTACGAACACTTCCCGAAGCTTCGTCGATTCCCTGCGTTCGCGCAATCGCTTAAAATTCAGCCTCAAAGTATTGAGGCATTTCATCGATTTGATAGTTTCCCTCCTTTAGATCCTGCGATTTTGTCGCGCGAAGAAAAGCCACTTCGGGAGCTGATCTCTCCCCGAGAGCCCGAACCCGAACCCGAACCATCGCCGATATCGGAATACATTCCATTAAAAGAACCAGCACCCATCCCAGAGCTGCCTTCTTTACGAGATATTCCCCCCATATCAGAACCAACTCCAGTACCTCCCGAAAACCTAAATCCCAAAGACACATTTGGAAGTTAAATTTGAGCCGTACTTTGAAATCAGTGTATATCCGATCTTCAAAGAATTATAAACAAATACTTTTCGACGATATTTTTGCCATAACTTGCAATAAAGACAAGTGGGGGCACGGGATTCAAGATGCATCCACGGGGTTCGTGCATCCATTCATGCAATTGCAACTTCCCTGGGATTTTTACGAGGTTTATTCAGACTGCTTGTTAAGTAATTGCTGTGAGAATACCTCACCACTCTTGAGCGAGCTTTTCTAATGCTTCCGAGTACAGTAAGTGTTTTATGCCTAAATTATAAACCTGGAAGCTAGTTACTCCAATGGCTGTTCTTCTCATTGCAAAGATTGTACTTAGGCCTTGAAAAGCCGCGGCCGGAATATTAGGTGTGTCCTTGACTTTGATAACGTCCGTAAAGATATCGAGTCTTTTGAGAAACAGGCCCAAGGAGAAAACTTGGACATAATGTTTTCATAAGCTTTTCTGTTACTCTTAGTGTTCAAGAAAAATCTCGAACTGTTCATTTGCAGCGGCTCTAAAATGACCTTACATATGGGGAAATCTATAACCTCCACGAACTGTTGATTTGTACCGAGGCTCAGAAATGACCTCACAAGTGGGGAAATCTATAGACTCAGAGAACTGTTCACCGTGGCTCAAAAATGACGTCACATATGCTACATTATTCCCAGTTACCCACACGTGACGTCATTTCTGAGCCGTCAATTAAAATGTAATTTTACAGATTTTTACAAGAGTAATAACAGAAAGGCTTTTTACGCTTAAAAATTATGGAAACTACTAGATATCAAAGTGTTGAATATTTCAATAAAAATAGCTTAATTCATTCAGAAAAATTTGGAATCCACGACCATGTAGTCAATCAATTAGTTTTATCGAAATCCACGACTACGGCACAAGATAATGATTAGAATGATCATGCTGTATGTACAGGATTATCAATAAGTTATATTTACGAAAATCTGGAAAAGGACTGTATTGATTACACGAATAGCGAGGGGAAAAACGCTAGGGATGATCGTCGGAAACCTCCAAAACGTACCCTAAAAAATACCCAAATGCCAAAATTTTCGACCCTAAAAAATACCTAACAGCTCAAAAATACCCCAAAAAATACCAAAAAATCAAACAAAAAACTAACAAAGAAAACAATCGAACAGCAATCGAATCGTCTCGTTTATTTTGTACCCCTAAAAATACCATCTTTTCTGAAAAACCTTGGATTTTCTCTGACGACCCCTAAGAAATACCAAATCGGCGATTTCAACCCCTAAAAAATACGACGATCATCCCTAGCATACCAATATATGGAGTACCCCCCCCCCCGGGGGGGGGGAAGACCTTTAGTTAAAAATTTAGTTACAGACAACAACACTAAAAGATGACAAATATCATATTGATTAACTCATTTTGCACTATCCACTTAAGCGATACAAGCTAACAGCAGCAGTTGAATTACTTTCCAGTGTTATAGAGAGCGCCAGCTCCTTGACCATAGCCATAGCCCGTAGGCCCAAAGTTTTTGTTATAGCAGCCTATTGAAATACAAAAAAAGATGTAATGGTAGATATTTATATATTTCGGTCAAAGTTGATAGCCCCATGTAGCTAAAAACAGCCCTTTCAGTCTCAAATTTGAATGCGCATTTGAATTTAGACTTTGGTAAATACCCCATTCTCGTACTCAGAGCCTGCGTTCCTCTTGGTCAGCGACCGATCGAGAGGTTCTGGCTATATTCAGTACGCTATACGCGGACAAGACTTAACAGAAAATATGAAAATACAGCCGGACCTCCACTTGCGACCACCTCCTGTAAGCGACGACCTCCTTATCCGACCAGTTTCCAAAAATATCAAAAGTTTTCCATTCAATGTACTATATTTGACACCTCCCGTAAGCGCAACCTCGTTCCCTGGCCCTTTTCCCTTCGCCCCACCTCCAAGCGAAGGGAAAAGGGCCTGGGAGCGAGGTTGCCGTAAGCGAACACGACCACTTTTGCATTCAACCTCTCGTAAGCGACCACTTGACACATAATCCTCTGTCTCTAGATCTCACATTGCAAGTTCCACTGCTTTCCTGTCATATATTTTACACACTACTAAAATAAGGAAACGCCCTTATTACGGTTTAAACAAACATGAAGTTTAATATCCACGACGCTTCGGTGTCATCGTGAGGACATTGTCAAGTGAGAGAAAATAAATATATAGCTATTTCAATTAACGTTGTCGCTGAAAAGCCTAAAGCTTAAAGGCTTTTCACTATCTTTGTTTCACTAACAAACTTTTGCTGTAGGCTATCTAAGAAATTAAGATATGTGTCCAAGTTTTAGAATTTGCAAGCATACAGTGAGTTTCTTATTGAAATAATGTCACGAGTGCGAGGAAAATAATTCATGATTCCGCTCTCAAAGCTTTAGGCTTTTTTTCAGTGCCAACGTTAATTGAATCAGCTATATACAGAGTTTAAAGGAGCACTTGGATCAAAATCAAAAATTGAAATGACTTTTAACTCAGTGAAACCTAGTACGGCACCAAAAATCACCATGAAGCAACATTCTCTTCACATCCAAAAGAGAGGATAGAAATTGTCAAGGTTTTTAGCATTTAAATTGTGAGTAAATGACGTCATTATGACATCCATTACTCAATCCTATTGTTCTTTTAGGTTTTAAACCAAAATTTCTCTGTCATTTGATAATGAGCTTAAAATGCAGCTTTTTGTTGGAGATTAGCTAGTTATTTAACTAGATTAATTAACATATAGAAATAAATTTTCAATTTTCACCGATTTTTATCCAAGTGGGCCATGCTGTGAAATAATCGTGACATATTTACTGTGCATATCTAAACCTTTACTAATCAAAACAAACATAACTCTTTTAGTTTATGGAAAATTGACGAGAGTAAATTACTTCCACTTTCGATATGACTCAAAATTTAGACCCCTATGATGTTTAATTACTCTCGTAGTTGACCACAAGCGATCACATAAACCTCACATTTGGACGGTCACTTACGGGACGTGAAATATATTTTCACTGTGGTCTCTAACAAGAATTGATTTTCAAAAACACAAAAATCAAAACCAAACAAACAAACAAAAAGATTAATTTACTGGCACTTGAAGAGTTCCGCCTACAGTCTCGACAATACGTCACCTTTACAGTAGATTTCACCGTCTTGTTTGTGTTCTGCCAATGTGTTAGAGTCCAGGCCTTTGTTACAATCTTTGCAGGTAAAACATCCAACTTTATGCCACTTCTAGAACATACAAAATCAAGAGAGCATGAGACTGAAAAGCGATCCAGAACTTACAAGTTTACGAAAGAATGAGTCGAAGAGACGACGCCCTCTTAAACGTTATGCGCACGAATGCGCGATCGAGCGCATTACCTTTATTGAAATCGACACTAATAACTAACAATAAGGATAATTCAAAATCTCTGCCATATGTCTCGACATACCTTTCCCGCTCCAATTCTCTCTTCCGCTTGATAGACAGGTTTATCACATCGTCCACATTTCGACGACATCCTGGGATTCTGAAATTTACTATCGAACGAATAGATATCGTTATTTACAAACCTCTGGGTTGTACGGGCTGAAAACCCCTAGCTAGAAATACATTCAAGTTGCCGAGAAAAATTATCATGATAAAAATTCAAATTTTATGACAGAAAAAAGTCCTATTTATAGTTTTAATTTGCGCACAATGACAGAAATTACAAGTTTGTACACATTGAAAGGTTGTATTTATTTGAAGTAATGGGCTTTCTGAAAGTCTTCTCACTGACAAAATCTGCAAGGCTTGTATAAGGACTTAACAAGTTCAAGCTCACTTGCCTAACCATGCAAGATTCGTAAATTATCATCACATTTTCTAGCCATTAAGTTCTGCTTCAGTCACTTTGCAAGTTGCAGAGTAAGGGCCCGTTCACATGAGAGGGTGCCCCTATGTAGTAGGGTTACCCTAGGTGGTAGAGTTTCCCTTCTTCTTTGTTTTACGCAGTTCGTTTAACACTGATGCGAGCGAGGGTGCCCCTAGGGGCTAGGGTGCCCCTGCGTACCTTGAAGCTAGGGTGCCCCTACATGGTAGGGGCAAGTTTTGTCTACATTAGCTCATGTGAAACGAAAGAGTAGGGCTATCCCTAGGGGATAGGGCAATGATTTGTTGTTCTCGGATTACCACTGCTTTGTATAAGTACTTAGCGACCACGCGATGGTAATCGAACACATAACCCTAGCCCCTGAGGCTTCAAATTACATGTGAACGCCAGCTTTCTCTACCTCCGGTAGCTAGGGTCACCCTATCTACCTAGGGCAACTTCTATCATGTGAATGGGCCCAAAATGTTTCTCGTATTGCATGCGCATGTTTCTCGTATTACGTGCGCAACAAATTTTCCTTGTTGCACGGTAATACGCGCAACATTTGCTCTGCAACTTGCAACGCATCAATGTTGCGGCGTTTTAGGTCACTCAATACGGAGATTTTCGAATACGCTCTTCAGGCTGTAGATTTTTGAAAACGCCGGTTTATCGTATTCGTGTGGCAGCCGAAAACTAGGAGGCAGCATGGCCGAGTGGTCAGAGCGTTGGTCTCGCAATCTGGCGGTCCCAGGTTCGATACCCGCTCTGGCCACTAGCTGAGACTGAATTTGTTCCGATTTCGATTAGTTCAAATTCAGTTTCTCGGCCATGCTTGTAATATAGCCAACTGGTTCGCCTCCTTGCCAGTTGGGATTCTTAAAAACACTTTATGTTTACCGATTATCAGTGTGTATTTATTTCAGGATTTGAGGACCAGGTTGGAAAAAAGCCTTGCTTTACCTGTTATATCCTCGTTAAAATAAAGAGTCTTTTTTTTTTTTTTCTTTTTCTTTTTAAAACGGAGATGACGTCAGAAGCAGGATCCGAGTCCATGCCGCGATTAATTAGCATAAAAATATCCAACATGAATCGTTTCTGCGTATTCGTGTGGATGGGTAAATACGATTTGAAAACGATACTTGTAGACGTGAAGTTTTTCAAATACGGAGAAAAAGAATCTCCGTTGTTAAAAATATCCGGATTCGTGTGGACGGGGCCCTATACCGCCTCTAACTCTATACTACTGCGTACGTCAACCGATGAAAATCGGTCAACTAAAAAAATATTTTGTCTGTTATGATGAATTTCATTAACACTTTCAGTAAATAAGAAGAATTCATTATTAATTCGTTTGAGAAGCTATATATCAAACACTCGTGCTTCGTGTTTCATCAGGAGTTCCAAACACCTCAAAACAATTCATCTGTTTCTTGATGTTTGGAACTCCTGATGAAATACTCGCACCCATGTTTGATATATTACTTCACTGCTTAATGTACCTTATATAGAAATTTTGCGCCCACAATATCACTCAAAATTGCGGAGTTCTGGTCCTTCTTACAACTTTATACTGACTTTGACGCGTGGCATTTTCCCGTTTGGGGTGCCTCCGATTTACATTATTATCCACAGCGGTAGGTAGACTGCTTATGTCTCACAGTTCTCGGTATTTCGGTAGTTAAACAATTTTGAAGATCGAGATCACCAACCAAATGTCCCATGTCAACACACCATTTCTTGCATTCGATATGCAAATGAATTTCAAATCAAAAAGACAGACATGCGCAGACAAATTGTATACATGCTATTTGAAGCGAAAAAAGAGAACATCGTAATATGCACGCATGCACAGAAATCTTGGACTAAATTCTAGTGTAACAGCACCAATGCAACAGAGTGCAACAACCGAGCAGGGACTGAGTAATGCCATATCGTCGTCTTCCTAATATTTACCCTATAATCTAACCCTAAGAGCGACTATGTGGACATTCAGCCATGAAGTATAAAGCGTCTAGTGTCACCCGAGTGTCGATGCAAAGGATTCAGTGAAGCGCAGTTACTGGTTGCCAAGAATATGCAAATTAAGTGATTATGATTATCAAGATAAAAATCTATTCATGGCTCTCCATTCAAATCCAAATCAAAATAGAGTCCATACGAAATACGAGCCCGTTTTTAGGGCCATATCAGGTGACCACCCGATTCGTTTGGAATTTACCTGAGATAAAATGAACATGTTACGAGTTTCAGGTGTGGTCATTGAAGTATTAATATGGACACGTTTTACATTCATCTCTAGAAAACCACGTATGATTATAGAGGGCAGGATGTTCTGTTAGTACTTTAAAGTATTTGAATTACTCTAAAGTACTTGAATTATTTGAAACCAAATGCCTTTTCGTGTGGGGACCCCAAATTGGAGTTTACTATTTCAAACTCAGCAGGCAAAATATCCGTCTGACTTATTATTTATAAGTAATTCGCTTAAATTATACTGATAAGTTAAAATAACACTTTGCAGAGCTGAGCTCAATTGTTAGCAGACTAGCATTACCAACACACAAGGAAAAAATGTCATTTACTTACCCTAAAAGTCGAAGTTTTCCAAACTCAACTGTCAGTTGAAGTCTGCTTGCAGAACTTGTTAGCTCCAGCTGGGCGTGACAAATAAACGACGCCGTTCATCGATCGTTTCGTTACAGGTGATAGGGCGGAAAAACGTTTTTAAACGTAGCCTCTCATTATAAGGACACCATAGGTTTTTAAAGCTCAATATTTTGCGTACAAGCCGTATTAGACACAAAGACCAAAATATCAAATAATATCAAAATTTGGTGCATGCGTCTCTGAGATATAATGCCAATGTCTAACAGTCTATTGAAAACAAAAGAAAACAATAATAGAACTAGTGTTTACTAATAATTTAGTCGGTTAGGCTAATTTCTATTTCACGGATTAGAGTGATGAGACAAAACATTTAGCATCTAATAATTTTTATTTACTTAATTAGTAGTGCCCAGGTTTATTGTTTAGTGCCATCACGCTAGAGCGGTTTTCATAAACCCGTGAAACAAAGTGTACTAGAGTGGTTTTCATTTGACGATGAAGGAATAGGCAAACTAATAGTTGGTAGTAGACTCTAAACCTATTGTTTTTCTTTTGTTCTTTATCAACTAGTACAAACTATATAGTCATTTTTCTTTCACGTCGAAAGGAAAATCACTCTAGTTGGAGTGCAATAAAGTGGTTTTCATTTGAACGTGAAGGAATAGACAAACTGGTAGTAGACTCTAAAGCCATTGTTTTCTTTTGTTTCTTATCAACTACTACAAACTAAATAGTCATTTTTCTTTCACGGTCATAGAGTGATGGTACTTAATCCGTGAAACAAAATCTAATAGCCAATGTCTAATAGAGTGATTTTCACCGGACTGTGAAACAGTTACTAAGCTAATAGACACTGATAGACTCTGCACCCATTGTTTTCTTTTGTTGCAATACAACTATTAGACACTATTAAACACTGACTATTAGTAATTGTTTCACAGTCCGATGAAAATCACTCTAGTCTTAGAGTGATGGCACTTAATCCGTGAAACAAAATCATTCTGTTAGTCAATGTCTAATAGTCTAATCAAAGCAAAAGAAAATAAGGGAAATAGAGTCTATTAATGTCTGTTGGACTAATATCTATTTCACGGATTAAGTGCCATCACTCTATGAAAATCACTCTAGTCAGAGAAATACAATAGAAGACAAGGGAATAGCCGACTTCCGAGAATTACAGTTTACTTGCCACATACAAAAGTATCAAGACGAGGCTACGTGCATAAAACTCAGTCATTCGTAACAAGACAAAAGTTTTAATCTGTAATTTTGATCTGTAATTTTGATTCTAGCAAAAGACGTCAAAATGTGTTGAGAGCAACAGTCACTCGATGTTCGAGTTCGTGTCGTGGCGTACCTTATTGTACTCTTTGGTTGCAGACTGTTCGACCAATCACAGCGCTCGTTATATCGTAGCTATATATGTTATAATGAACAGAGTGCTAAATATATACTACAGTTACCATACCGTCTCTCTTAAGGACGGTACCCACTATTGTCAGCGCGCACTGCGTTCTGCGCATGGCCTCTCGTAGTAAAAACATCGTAAAAACAAAGCAGTTTTGCGATATTTGGATAAATAAAACTTACTTGCTTGTAGAAAAAACATTTGACTGTTCCTTTAGTAGAATTAAATTCAGTATTGATGAATAAAACTCGCTTAAAAACCACTGTTTTGATCACAAGGACTAGACTTTGCCTATTGGCCGCCATCTTGGAAATGTCCCATAATGCTTTGTAAAATCTGTCTATACTCTGTATGGAGGGCTAGGGATTTCATCGTATTTCGTGCGTTTATCGGTAAATAACTTCTTAAATCGCCTGGATACCCCTCTTTTTTCCTTTTGTAAATTATAAACCAAAGAAAAATCTAGAATTATATAAGCTTTTTATAAATTTATAATTGAAGAATGATAAAAAATATCACATTATATTTAGCAATCATAGACTAGAACATCCTAAAACCAAGTAAATATTTTTTTAAAAAACATTATTTTCTTTGTTTTCGCGGTTTTATGGTATTGTCCTACCAGAGAATTATGCCTAGAGTGTTTTAGGAAAAAAAAGTTTGAAACTTATTGGAAGTATAGAGGATTTTTTTTCTTTTCTTTGGGTCGTCAAAAATGCATTTTCTGCAACATTTGATGACGTATAACTCATTAAAATGCGTGGTGACCCCCAATTTTTTTCTTGGATTCTAACAGCCTACAATGGGTTCTTTCACACCCATATAGATTTTAGAGAAAATAATTACTTTCACATTAGAGGGCTCCGTCCTTAAAGGTCCATGGTTGAATTTCAAGAGTGTCTACAACGGAAAATGCCAGTTGTTCAATAAAAACCAAGCCTCAAAAAGTAGCCCAGCACTCAAATATACTGGTCACCAGCTCATTTTACTTTATAGACAGAGATATTAAACCGACAACAAACAGCAAAAAAGTGAAAATTAAAAAAACGAAAGGGAAAAAACAAAAGGGAAACAAAACAAAAGGGAAACGTAACAAAAATACAACCGAAGTAAATAAAACAAAACAAACGAAAAGAACCTACAACAGTTAATAGATACATGAGTCCATTTTCTCTCTCTTTATTTAGCAGGGTCACAAAATATTAGTTTCGTTTACATTAACATTTAGAACTTTTTAATATGAATCTTTAACAAGAAGCAATAATCCACAAAGTGTATTCATAACAACTTTGTTGCATTTATTGCTGCTGGATTTATAACTAGCTATGATTTATCGTAACTAACTTGTAAGGGGCCCTGCTTTAGGCTCGATCTATCTAAGCCTGGATTCCATTGGTCAACCAACTAGGCAGCATGTATGGATAGGTCAAATGCCCTTGTTTTTTCCTTGCCTCGTTCCTTTTCTTCAATATTGGCTCGATGTCAACTGACAGCTTATTTTCGAAATAGTTCACCACATCTCTTCCTTTGGAACTGCGCAGCCAGAATCCATAATCAAATAGACGATCAAAGCGAAACGACGACAAAGAAAAGAAAAGTGAAAGTTGCTCCTGAAGGGGAAAATTTAAAAAGAGTGTTACTTCAGTATTTCTATTTTAATTTGTTGAATAAAACATCACAGCGCAAAACATTAATGACGCGAGTAATTGCATCAGTAATTGCGGCAAAACAACCCCAGTACCATTCAGCTTTTAGTTCGTTTTATATAAATAAGTTGTAGTTTAAATGTTTATATCTGATCTGCCTGAAGGTAGTTTTAGGGCCCAGTTTAGTTTCTTTTGGTGGACAATATAAAAATCAATGAACGTTCAGTATGTAAGAGCTGTGTATTAATTGAAAGTACAACAATCATTATAAACTCATTATGACTCAATGTATTTTCTTCGAGTTGCGTACATATTAATCTTACGAACAACCTAGTATTCGAAATAACTGTGTCAGGTCACAAACCAAATTTATTTTTACTACGTATGTTTGAAAATTAGAACGATAAAGCTCTTGACTAATGAAGTCTTCAAGGTACAGTGTCCCCCAGTTAGTGCGCGCAAGAACTAGAAGACTTGGACACTTCAATAAACAGTTAAACAGGAAGAGATCGAACTAATAAACTCAAGAGATATATGATCCCAGAACCACAAAGGTGATAGACCGGCGCTTAATTTTAACCGCTCAGCAACTCTTCATCAATTTTTCATGATCAGCTGAATTTCGTGGCGACGAAAATAAAACATCAACAGCCATAAACATTGAGTAAGAGGTGCAGATGGGGTACACAGGGAGCCCACAGTCATAGGTTGAAACACCGTTTACAAATTATATCGCAACAAGAGACCATAATACTAAGAGAGCGAAACTCAGTATTGATGTCTGTGCGATGTTCGTGGCACCTAAGGCTATTTTTAGTAATTTCGCCATCGCGCGCGCAAGGCACTTAAATAATAGAATTCAAACGATCCCGTCCGCGCGCAGGTCAAAAATCAAATTCTATTGGTTGAGGGCCTTGCGCGCGCGATGGCGAAGTTACTAAAAATAGCCTTAGTCGCCGCGAACATCGCACAGACATCAATACTGAGTTTCGCTCTCTTAGTATTATGGTCTCTTGATCGCAAATATAGTGTTTTGAGCCCGGGGGGGGGGGGGGGGGGGGCGACTCCTATATATAAGAGGACGGGGATGCTCGTCGGAAATTTTGAAAATGACCCCTAAAAGGTACCTGAGTGGGAGTGGCAACAATTCTTTTCTATCCCTAAAAGGTACCAATTCAAAAACAATAATAAAGAATTAAAGCAATGAAACACTTTGCTATCGATGTGCTTTGAAGATTCAATTCAGATCATCGAAATCGTCCTTTTCATGCTTATTTTAGGTAGTTTATTTACCCCAATACAGTCCCTAAAAGGTACCAGCTATGTCTCTGGTTGTCCACTTAAGTCTGAGACACCCTAAAAGGTACCAGATTGTAGATTTTGACCCCTGAAAGGTACGACGAGCATCCCCGTCCATTTACGATCGGAGTTAAAGTAATTAATTATCCTTACTGATGCTCCTTCCCTGCTCTGCAACCTTTCTGGACCAAAGTGATCATTAGAGACTCTATTGTCGTCGTAGAGTTTGGTTGACAAATTTGGTATGTATGACCCATAGTCAGACATAGGGTAGTTAACAGAAGCGTGATGACCGGTCACCAACCAAAGAATACGAGCTACGGTTTCAATCAAACTGGATTTAGTTTGGAAAGAATCAGGGAATCCACGAACCTGTATGGAAGATAACAACACCTTTTGCAGATTTCTATTCATACAATGGTTTCATATTTAGTGAAACTTGGACAGATTTCGAGAACCACAAAAGCCAGGAACTAGAAGCTTAAAAGCTGCAGAAAACAAGAACAGGACAGCCAGAAACATGCACAAAATTTTAAGGTTAGATCCCAACAACGGCAGAATCCTAGCTAGATCCTCCCCCTACTTCTCCTCGGGCCGTTCCAAGAAAAAGTCCTCAAAGACAAAAAATATTCCAAGATGATAGAACCACATGCACATACATCAAAACTCGTGTTAACTCAACATTAAATCCTGATTCAGTCCAGAAACAAAATAAATAAATAAATAAATAAATAAATAAATAAATAAATAAATAAATAAATAAATAAATAAATAAATAAATAAATAAATAAATAAATAAATAAATAAATAAATAAATAAATAAATAAATAAATAAATAAATAAATAAATAAATAAATAAATAAATAAATAAATAAATAAATAAATAAATAAATAAATAAATAAATAAATAAATAAATAAATAAATAATAATAAATAAATAAATAAAATATTACAAATATTGCAAAAGCATCGGAACACATCGCGGAAACATTATATCGCTTACCGAAATTTCGTTTGCAAAGTTTTGTACTTCATAGTCTTGGATAACATCATCGTCTGATGAATAAAAGCTACAAAGTAAAAATTTCATGGTTAAAATCAGAGCATTGATTCTGCAGGGAAAGTGGGACTGCTCATCGACTAAGAAAACCGTTAACAACACTTATTCCTTGATTTCATTCTTCATTGCAATATTTATAATATCGTTGACCAATCATTTATCATTTTAGTAATTAATCATAATATAGTGATTACCTGTTCACATAGTTGGTAACGAAGTCTTTAAGAACATCATGTATAACAATACCATCGTCTCTAAACGGGTAATATGGAAGATTTTTCTTGTCATCGACACCTCTCCTCTGTGAAATAAAATAAGAAAACCGCTTCTATTATACAAAACGGTATTTCTCTTTGCTCCGTTCTCTCGATATAACTGTATAATACTATGATCACCTTGGCAACCAATGTTTCAAGAGGGATGTTTAATTACTGCGAGCATTAGCGAGCGCTAGCAGCGACACTAAGTTCGCGGACGGGACGGTGTTCGATATGGCCGAGGTATATATAGCCGAGGGGCCTGGACATCTTGGCGTCTTTACCTGTCGCTCATTGAATGGGTGGGCTAACTTTTCAGTGATTGATGATCAAATAATTATTATTATTATTATTTATTATTATTATTATTATTATTTTATTTTAGAAATTTTAGAGTTATCAGTTTTACGAACTTATTTTTCTCAGTATTTTAGAAATTGTTAGGTTTTTTTATAATAATTGATACATACCACTTATTAGATATTTTCTTGTGTATTACGGGCTGATATTTTACGAGTCGCGTATGTATTTTGCCGAGCCTTTAGGCGAGGCAAAATACGAGCGATGAGTAAAATGTCAGCCCGTAATACACAAGAAAATATCTAATAAAGGATTTATTATATAACTGCTTCTTACTTTTCTATTCTCCGATTGTTTTATGTAAAATATGGCCAACCAGTTTTCAACTATGTAATACGGCATATAATACGGCCTCATATTTGCTTAGTTCTCTCATCCTTATATGGTAAAATTACGTCATAGTTATATAATAATAACTGGGTTATTAACCGAGCGCGAGGTCTGTATGGGAAAATATCAGACCGAGGTCTTGACAGTACGGACCGAGCCATAGGCGAGGTCCGTACAAAAAAGACCGAGGTCTGATATTTTCCCGTACAGACCGAGCAAGCTCGGTTAATAAATTGTTTATTATATGGCTATTTTCCTCGCTGTATCGACAAAAATCAAGCGAACTTCCGATATCAGACCGATTGCCATGGAAACGGTCCGAGATGGGAAAATATCAGACCGGAAATCAGCCAATCAGAGCGCGCGTACTATCATAGCCATATAATAAATAGATACATTGTTATAAGACTTAAGATGAGTAAGCTAACTTCTTAACTCCTTGCTTCGGTAATAAGGGAACGTATAATAATAATAATAATAATAATAATTTATAATTTTTTAATAGACTTGAGATTATTATGTTTACAATTGTTTTTATGAAGATGAATAAAGAATTATTATTATTATTATAAAAAATATTATTATTATTATTATTATATTATTATTATTATTATTATTATTATTATTATTATCATTATTATTATTACAAAGTAAACGTAAGGAATCAGTGCTGTGTTTTTACCTTTGCGTTCTTGTGTATGTCCAAATCGTTCCAATCGACGATTTCAGCAGCTTTCTTTACCAGTTCATTAGCACCCAAATACCCAAAAGGAAGCACTTTGTCCAAAAATTGCCCTTCAGTTAACAGCTGTGGTCCTCCCAATGTATTTGCCGTCAGCACACCTCGACAATGATATCTCAAGATATCATACAATGGATGCTGGTCGGATAGCTGCCTCTCAAGACTCAAGCAAATGGCTTCGGTCACAAAGTGTACCTTGCAAAGATGTTCAACAACCTGACTAGAACCCAGGTCGGTTATGTGCATGTTGAGTTTGGCAAGCATCCATTTATTGCCATCTTGTGGTGTAAACACTTCAGCATCTAAGGATAGGAGGATATTGTAATCATAATTTCTTTCGGAATGATAGAGCCACTCAAATGAACACTGAAAGTCCTGGGTTGCATGTGACGCCACGGCAGCCGTCTTGGATGAACTTCACCGACAGAATCCCACTCTTTGGCGTCGATTGTTTGTTCATCCAACATGGCTACCGTCAGGGGTTGGAATACAGTAATTAATCACCTTGTTTATCGTCCATTTGAATAGCTACAGGCGTTAATTGACGTCCTCCAGAGTCCTTATTGTTCGCTGATGCAAAAATAGCAATCGGTGACATGTACTGCCACATGGTTCGTTCTTGGTCTTTATCAGTGAGATCCTTCATTGTTTTGATGTCTCTGCTGAGAGGATGATAAAGGACAAAGAGACGCCCATTCTTTATGGCCTGTAAGTAGCCAATGAAAATCAAGATTACACATTGCGCAGAATTGCTTAGCTTTTGTGTTGAAAACTGTCGAGCAGAATTTGGAATAATTTTTAAAAAACTTAATAAAATTCAGCGCAGTTGTCCGCTAGATATATTAATTACAAACAGTATAAATCGTGCTCACGTGTTATTGTTGAATTTTTAGTTTAAACCCGACTTGTTCAAACTTATAAATACCGTATTTACTCGTTTTAGCGCCGCCACCGATTAAGCGCCGCACCTAACGGCAAATTTATGACGAATTAAGCGCCGCCCTCGAATAAGCGCCGCATTTGCAATTGTTCACACAGTGCAGCGCTTATTCAAAAAACTTCGGACACTAGTCTGTCCTCTTGAATAAGGAAAACCAAGTACGGTATAACTCAACGTTGAAAGTGTGTAAAAAATGGAGGTTTTGTACATTTGAAGCACGTTTATGGTGTTGTTAATTAACATTTGCTTTTCTTATTAAGTCATTTATGCATATGAAACATGATTTCTCAATGACGCTGCCCTCGAATTAGCGCCGCATCAGAAACCCCAAAAATTTGATAAGCGCCGCGGCGCTAAAACGAGTAAATACGGTAAGTTCATAAGCTGGTTTGTGCTTCATTTAGTTCCTTCCTGTTTCCTTATTTTAATTTGCTATAGCGTCAAGGAATTTTGAATATATTAGCGCCAAATACCTTTGGGGAGTCAAATGGGTGAGTTCACTTTTCAAACTAATTATCATAAACTCAGGGCAATCAAATAGATCAGCAGATGGCTAGCAAAGCATGCAAGCAGACTAATCAAACAAGATTTTCTAACAACTTCTTACCCTCTTCAGAGACGCTTCATCAGTAATTCCTCCTAGTACTCGATTCACAGCCTCCACAAAGTTAAACTTTGGGTTCAACAACATCTTAAGTTTGTCAAAGTTCATGCCAACTGAAAACAAAAGAGCAGAAAAGAAAAAAAAAACACTTCATGATCAATAGAAAAAAAGAAGCTTAGACATTACTGAGAAATAAGTTGGAAATTGAAACAGAGAATCGAACAGTTTTGAGTTTATAGTGTTTGTATTTTTAAGGCGGTGTTACACGAGACGCTTTTTAACGACGATTTTTCGCGCAACGTTGCAACAACTTGCAATATTTTGCGTTGCGAGTTTCTGACTTGGATTCAAAAACTCGCAACGCGTTGCCGAAGCGAAAATTGCAAGGAAAATCGTTCCAAGTGTCATGTTACACGAGAAAGATTTTTAACGCAACGCCGTTGCGCTGAAAATCGTCGTTAAAAATCGTCTCGTGTAACACCGCCTTTAGAGTTTGTAGTGTACAGAAGAGGGAGTGAATGTCTCTATTGTTTTAGGCTTTCAGTTTATGCTGTTTCCTTTGGTGAGGCCCGACGATCGCGGCCACATAGCAAATGTGGGATCAGGCTGTGGATCATAACAGTTTTAGTTTATACACGAGTAACATTCGCCAGAAAGAAACTCTAGAATCATAAGAAGTCTTAAGTAAAGGTAAAAAAGGTAAGGTAAAGGTAATTTATTTTACTTCGAGTCCGCGGGGAGTGGTTGCCCAGTCTCCCGAGCCAAAGGCTCATGTATCAAGCGTTCGAAGGTGCGCCCTCTACCCGTCTATCTAAGTAAGCCAAAGGCAACTTGAAAAACAGGAGCTTTTGTTGTCGATCACCGGGTGATACCGGATCAAATGGTCTATCCCGGGGGTCCATCCCTATCTGATCACTCTCGATTTGTCTGTCAGCAGTTACTAGTATAGCCCTTTGCCTTCTATTATCATGGGTGTTATATATCTTACATGCAAAAATATTAGCTGCGAATATACCAGTTTATTAAACTTTATATTTCACTATATACACTTATTTCAAAAAGGTTGTCGTATGAGAGCTCCCAAGCCTACACAACTAGACCGAAAAGGAGTATGGGTAGTATAGCAAAACTTCACTTTCTTTTCCGCTTTGGTACTGACTTCATCAGTAAGTGAAGTAAGTGAAGTTCTTTAGTATATAAGGTCAGAGCAAGGTAAATTTGAATAATCGTGTGGGATTTTTGTGGTTTTATAACTTTACTAATTTCTTCCCATACTCCCTTTCGGGTGAGTCGCGTAAGCTTGATACCAACAACGTTTATTGAAATAGGTGTATCTAAATTGTTTGCTGTAAAGACTTCTACAACGGCGTTTTTGACACAATAACAAATTGTGTATTTTTCGTTCGTGTTTCAGATGTTTTATATATATTAATGCATAAAAGACATTCCGTGACCAAACGCGCCAGGTCAAATAGAACCTAGTTCCATGGAATAAAAATATAGATGGTCTGGTCCAGAATTTCGAGATTAAAATTCAGTACAAAAACCTCTCAAGATCCATATCTCTTGAATGCTTGAATGAGAAATATAATTGACTTGCCTCTATGTGTGTTCGTTTAGTAACATGTAGAGTGAGAAATTCGTAGATTTCCAGCTCAAAGGAAACAGTCTGAATCGCGGGAGCATCATTTCAAGTACTCCATTTAGAGTTCGATATTTAGTCAAAGTATTGGAGATCAAGCTCAAAATAACAGCCCATTCTGAAGCTCTTATAAGTGTATATATAAGTGTGTTGTGTTGTGTTGTGTTGTGTTGTGGGTTTGACATCCCCTTCCTCCTGGTAGTTTAATTAAAGGGATCTCACTATGGCATGCAGTGAGTGAAGGTCCCAATAGATAATCAAAAAAGTATCAGAAAATACGACGGTGTTCGTTCTTTGTCTTATAGTTAAAAACAAACGGACAAACACCCAAAAACAATTAAGTTTGTTACAATGACAGTAGTACGTTACCTGAGTCAGATAGGGTTATCTTTTGTATCGTCAAAGGATCTACTCCTGCAAGCCGTTGTTCAGCGAAAAATTTATCAGAAATGTATTGAGTATAATCACTTTGGAACGGTTCATAATCTGATGCGTACTTCATATAGCCCTGCAAAAGAATTTATAAATACATTATTATTGTTCAATTTTCACACACTGTACAAATTCTGATTTTCTGATTGGTCAGTTTGTACCACGTGACGTGTGCAACATGTCACGGCGTAATAATAGCCGTGCTGTAAAGACTAACACTGAACAGCTATAAAGCACAGTGATAAATTATATTTGAGGATTTTTCGAAAAAGAGAAGATTAACGCAGTTATTAATCCCTCTGAAAACACTGGGATGTGTTAGGGGGAAATTATAAATAAAAATGGTCATATCTCAGCCGATATTTAACCGATTTCCATGAAATTTTAAATATGATCGGGACTTCTTATAGATTCAGTATTAACTTTGATTCCTGATTTAATAGAACGCGTTTCAGGAATCTAAGTTAATGATTCTAAGGCCAAGTTCAGACGTCGAATTTTTGCCGCGTCGATTCTAATAGTTGCATTTTGGAGATGAGAAGTGCGGCTTCTAGTGTCCCTCGCAGCCGTGTTTAGCCTCGTCACGCAACGCTCCCTCAGAAAAACACGGCTGCTTCAACGAGGGAGCGTTGCGTGACGAGGCTAAACACGGCTGCGAGGGAGACTATGCGGCTTCTGAACCAAATTAATTTGACAAATTTGATTTAAACTGAATTTTTCAATTTAATACTTAATCAAATCTGTCAAATACAATAGGTCGGTTCAGACGCCGCACTTCTCATTCACAAAATGCAACTATTGGATTCGACACGGCAAAAGTTCGACGTCTGAACTTGGCCTAAAAGTAGTCTCAGTTTGTAACGTAACATTTTTGTACTCTATTGATTTTTCTACCATTTTTAAGTTTAACTGCTTAGTTTTGCTTTCAAGCAAATAATTCCTCTATGAAAAATAATTCATATCTAGCTAGTATAACTTCTTACTCTGATAAGATTAAGTGGCGAGGATACGTGATTTCTGAAATATTTCCTCATGTCAGCATATTCTTGCATGCTCATGATCTGAGGTGAGAAAAAGTGAGCTCCATTGTACGCAATTTGTGCTGCTGCCACTACCCCTCCTTGGCCAGTCCAAAGTGTAGAGTGAGCTGAAAGAAACGGATGTGTTCCAAGAAACAGCAGATATCCTGCTTTGGACATGTCAAGTCGATCAAATGGCATGTCTGGTGTGGCTTTTCGTATTCCAATGAGCATACGTCTCGTTGCCAGTTTTACTTCGCGATGTTTGTTACAAAGAGTTAACCACCACGGTCTATCTTGAGAAAGACGAATAGGACACACATGCATAGCCTGGCTATAGTAAATAAGATATTTTAGTAAATAGTGCGATAAGGAATTTACTCTACTTACAAGAAACCTACATTTTTTTATTGTAGATTTGTGAACGGACAAAATGCGTCGAATGCAATCTGATCGGTTTTTTTTATATATGAACTAGACGCACTCGTGCGTTCACTCGTGCTCATGTGAAAGGGAGCCCAAAGATTTCTACAACGGCGTTTTTGACACAATAACAAATCGTGTTTTGTTACGTTCATGTTTCAGATGTTGTATAAACGAACAGTATTGCGTAACCAAACGCGTCAGGTCAAAATACAAGTTCCATGCAATGGTCAGGTCCAGAATTTCGATAATTGAATTCAGTACAAAAACCTCTCAAGATCTCTTGAATGACAAATATAATTGTCTTGCCTCTATATGTGTTCATTTAGCAACATGTACGGTGTGAAATTCGTGGATTTCCAGCTCAAAGGACCCAGTGCTTCGCTTCAAGTACTCCATTTAGAGTTCGATATTTGGTCAAAGTATTGGAGATCAAGCTCAAAATAATAGCCATTTTAATTATAACTTTCTAGGTATATCTCAAGTGAAAAGCTCCAATTTACATTGTTTTAGTGCTGGAAGAGCCTGTCTCTGAAAGCTATTTTCTTTGTAGTCGGCCATCTTGCATTCCTAAAGTTCCCGCCATAGAAGACATGCGCACCGGCTCACGAGCACAGGGGTCACGACTGCTGCAAGTAATGGGCCTTCGGTTATTACCGTAAGCGGTATTGCCCATGAGATTACGGTCGAAAGCGCGGAGAAAAAAAATAATATGGAGAAATGGCTTGCATTTTTAGACTCGTACCCGCCGTAGGCCTGGGCACGAGTAAAAAGGTTTTCTCAATAAAGATTATTATTATTATTTTATTATGGTAGCCGGCCTTTATTGGTAAAATAGTTCAATATGTACTTCAACATCATTGCTGGCACAGCGGCCTAGGCAATGTGGAATTAAATATAAAATATGCATATGTACACGTAGAATAAACTCTTGACATTCAATATAGACGTAAGTTCTGCTGACCAAAGGATTCTCAGCTGCAGCTGGAGTCGCTATAAACGTTATCTTAATTGCGTTGCACGATTTTGAAAAATATGAATTTAGGTCAAGTTAATAGAAGTGCGCCTTTTCATCTTTTGTTTATCATTTCACATATTTTTATAAAAAGCTAGAAAACTTATATAAGATTCCCCTTGATAACTTTTTTCTAACTTCAGTATCAGCATTTTATCCAAGTTGTTTCTTAATCCTACACATTTCATGGCCATTGAAGCATTGTAAGATATCCGAAATAAATTATAAAAACGTAAATTTTTAGGCCGCTTACTTCGGGTTGACGTTGTTTTGGTCGTCAAGCATCTTCATTGTCCAGTTTTTTTCTTAACTTGTGAATTGCTTATTGCTAACATTTCTCAGATTTCGGTCAAACATGGTAACCTTTCGATAGCATCTTATTTCCTTGTTACGAACTACGCCAATCCAGTTCTGATATATATAGTAGAGCAACACCCAAACAACACTTACAAGGGAGATCGTGAGAATTGAGAGAAGTGGCATTGGCGAAAATGTCAAATTTCTCATGGCGGTGAAATCGACAACTGCGTAGGTTCGAAAATTGTGGTCGATTTATCGTGGCTCCCCGCTGTTACAACGATCAACTAGATCGATATTTTTGGCCCCTCGTATTCTCAACACCCCACCTACAACTGAAAACAGATTTCCAAAAGAAACTTTGAATTATATGTAGACTTGTGGTTACTAACTGCGATCTCAGTTCAATTCTTAAACAAGAATCAGTCGTCTTTTCAGTTTTGTGGGACCAGCACAGTATTCAATCCAACCGAACGCTACTCTGACGCGTGACTCGTTACGATTCGCCTAAATACGGGTGAACCCCACCCACAATTCCCCGAGGTCGGACTACACAGGAAGCCCGCGCTACATATAAAGGTTAATTGGCGTAAGCGTAACGTGAATTGGTAACCCATATAAACACGAGAGACGTTTAGAAACCTAACATTTTCACGTGCCATTTAGGTGAAACTCGTGCCAAAAATAGGCAAAATCAATTTTCTCAAATTTCTAGAGATTTTAAACGTTCTTTTCAAAAACAAACCACAAGGCGTTTCTTTACTTTGTAACACCTTTCTTGAGACATGTGGAATCACAGAGATTTGTAGATTCAACTGTGGCCAGGATTTAATCATTTTGTTTTATGATAAAAGATCTTCTTTCTTAAGTTCTATGTCACCGCCAAGCAGTAGTAGTTTGAAAAATAACTCAAAGTTATTTAAATTCTTCGATCTTCTGTTGCATAGATAACTTCTGTACTTGTAAGCACTTGCTTCATGTCCAAGAAGAAAAGCATTTTAATTTGGCAGGACACTTGAAGTATTTCCGAAAAAGACATTTGGTCTTACGTTGTTATTTAGATGTAAAATATTGAGTTTTTCCTTGCAGATAAAATCTACAAATAAAAATAAAAACAGAAAACACGAACCGCGTGGCCGCCATAATGGAACAATTTGTAGTACTTTCATTCCGGTTTAAATTCAAGCGATCCTGCGAACGGGGAAGAAATGACATTTTAATTTTTGTTTGAAAACCGTACTACGGTGGCCGAGAGGCGTCACGCAAAATCGATATTCAAAAGTCGAATAATCAAAATTCACTAATGATAAAGTGAGTAATTTCAAATTACAAAATAAGCCCAAGTCAAAAATAAAAAACCGTTGATGACAAACTGAAATGTTTGCAGAGTCGATTTATTTACTTTTATTTGAATCACTTTTGATAATTTCTTATAATTCACTTTCGATTTGTTGTACTTTGTCTTTTCACTTGGATCACTTTCGCTTTGCTCACTTTCACTTGAGTGACTTTTCGCTTTGCTCACTTTGACTTGGAGCACTTTCGCTTTGCTCACTTTCACTTGGAACACTTTCGCTTTGCTCACTTTGACTTGGATCACTTTCGCTTTGCTCACTTTCACTTGAGTGACTTTCGCTTTGCTCACTTTGACTTGAAGCACTTTCGCTTTGCTCACTTTGACTTGGAACACTTTCGCCTTGGTCACTTTGACTTGGGGCACTTTCGTTTTGCTCACTTTCACTTGAGTGACTTTCGCTTCAGAGGCCGATTGGCCGAGAAGCGTCAACCTCGTTCCCAGGCCATCGCGGCACACTTTTCAACAAGGCGTTCCTGGATGCAGACGAGAGGGTCCTGAGGACAATAAGAGAAACAAGATGGCGGACGGTAAGTCACTGACAACGGTCCAACATTTTAGTTTATAAATACTTGTTTTTGAGTAAGTGTCGTTTGATTTTGCATACATATAGAATTAAAAAGCTTTGTGGAAGATCTTCTGATGAAAAACAAATCTGCAGAGATCATACTTCTACACCTAAACAAGAAATTCGACATTAACTGGTCGTAAGTATCAAGTTCTTTTACTAATAAACTGCTTTAGATTCCATTTTTTTATTTTGTGCACATATTTTTTTAAATTTTTTAATTGAAATTCTTTAAATTTGATGTTATGGGGGAGAGGGGGAGCTAGCTAAATGTTTCTGCATTGGAAAAGAAATGACAATTTGCATATACATGTATACCCGGCGATAGCAATCGATGATTTCAATAATGGATAATAGTCGATAATAATCGAATGATTAGTCGATAAAATCGATAAAAATCGATAACCCATTTTTTGTGTGACTTTCGATTATATCGATTTTATCGGGATATTTTTAATCGATTTTATCAATGTTGTTGTATAACCCCCAAAAAGAGTCACAATGATTATATAATCATTTCTTTATTCTTACAGTGCAACTAGCTACTTGACAAACTTCCCGACATTACATTAAAACGACATTTCTCACAAATGTATGCTTATCTATACTGGGCCGTTTCTAAAGCTAATCTTGATAATCAAACGGGCGGATAAAATCAATAAAATCGATAAAATTGAATTAATCAACGTCAGCTCCAGTTGTGACTTTCGATTTTCATCGATTACTGGACTAATCGATAATAATTAACAGATGATTATCGATTAATTTCGATTTTATCGATCAGTTTTCGATGATCGATTTTATCGATTGCTATCGCCGGGATGTCAGGCGCGTAACATGGTATATGGGATCAGGGATCAAGCCCCAAATTATGGCCAGGATCAGGGATCAGAGGCCAGGGCTCAGGGATCAAATGGGTGGGATTGAGGATCAGGGATATTGGGTCAGGATCAGGGATCAGCTCAGTTTGTTGCACAAGGATCAGGGATTAAAATTTCTAAAAATATGGGCTCAGGGATCAAAATTTCCGTAAAAACCCGGGATCAGTGAGACAAAAATATACCATGTTAAAGGCCTAGTAATCTGTAAAGTGATAATTAATTTGTGCCACCAGACAAATTTAAAGCCTTATATTTTTTTCTAGATGTAAGCTGAATCCTGCATGCAATCTGATTGGATTTGGCAGGACAGATTGATTGAAAGAGTGGGAATGGTATCATTTCCACATGCAGTCTTCTCCAAAAATTGTGTCAACTTACAAACATGTTAAAAGGTCTTCATCAACTAACATGGTTTTCACTTGTTCTTCGTGTGAAATAATGTGTGAAAACATTTCACATGCTGTTATGCTTTTCACATTTCCTTACACATCTATTTCACACATTTCCCCCTGCAGATATTATAAATCATAAATTTTTCGTCCTCCACCTGCTCCAGCTTTCATACCTGCTCCAGCTTGCTTTTGTTCTGTATTATTATTAAAAGTTGAAAAAATGTATATTTTATGTTGAATTGATAAATGTTTATGTTAAATTAATTATGCTCTATGTTGAATAAACCCTGATAACTCTTTTAAAAAAATGCCTGTTAAAGTTGTTTCCATACCTCCACATTTTAGAGCCTGTGCTTTTATTGTTATGTATTTTTTCTGTTTTTCTGTGTGGATAAAATAGAAAAAATAAATTTATAAACCAAAATAGCTGGCAAACAGGAAACTCATACCATCCTAAAAATAAATGGTTGGCCTTTTTATTAATTGACTGTTTTCATTTGCTTTATTCTTGATGGAAAGGCCGGTGGAATGTCAGGGGCAATGCATGTACATGTTCTTTTCTATATAACCCTCCATATTGTCTCCACCCTAATTCCCCCTCCACCTGGCTCCTTGAAATTTCAGATAGCTAAGAACTGAATGCACCACAACCCCTTTCTTTCGTGCCTTTAATCTAAACTGTCTTCTTTTACCGTATGCATTTACAAAAGAAAAAAAAAACATTTAAAATAAGCATAAAATACACCGCATCCAGGTGATGTATCTTACCAAGCAACTTTATTTTGTCAGAATTGAATGTGACCCCTAATGTGTCCAAATCTTCGCTTGTTAGACTAACAAAGCTTTTGATAGTCTTTATCTAAAAGAAAAAAATATATATTGAAAATTAACTGTGAAAAAAAAAGTGAGTCATCAAAAACTAGAAAATAAGTAACTTTCTATGCATAAGTTCCCATCCAGGCGGCAATGTTGGAAAAGGAAAAAAAATAGCACATATAAATATAAGAAGCAATTAGTTGATATTACCTTGTTCGCGCTGAATCTTTCTTTAATATCATCCTGGATGAGATCCAGGTTTTCCCAGAATGTTTTATCTAGTTCTTCTCCAGCAGCACCAGCGGCCATAGTAGCGAGGGAATCAACTCGAGGGAACAGAAAAACCTGTTGTTGGGTTTCCTGTGGTAAAACCAGGAACGCCTTGTTGAAAAGTGTGCTGCGATGGCCTGGGAACAAGGTTGACGCTTCTCGGCCAATAGGCCTCTGAAGCAAAAATCACTCAAGTCAAAGTGAGCAAAGCGAAAGTGCTCCAAGTCAAAGTGAGCAAAGCGAAAGTGCTCCAAGTCAAAGTGAGCAAAGCGAAAGTGCTCCAAGTCAAAGTGAGCAAAGCGAAAGTGCTCCAAGTCAAAGTGAGCAAAGCGAAAGTGCTCCAAGTCAAAGTGAGCAAAGCGAAAGTGCTCCAAGACAAAGTGAGCAAAGCGAAAGTGCTCCAAGTCAAAGTGAGCAAAGCGAAAGTGCTCCAAGTCAAAGTGAGCAAAGCAAAAGTGCTCCAAGTCAAAATGAGCAAAGCGAAAGTCAACAAAGCGAAAGTGTTTACAGTCAACGGTGAAAGTTATTTCAGCCATTTTTGTAGACAGAACAATAGTGAGTTTGTCTTTTGGCGCTTGTTGATTCGACAATGGACTACTTTTGCATTTTGACTTTTCGATTTACAGACTTTTGAATTTGTAATTTCGGTTTTTCGATTTACGACTTTGAGTGACGCTTCTCGGCCACCGTAGAAAACAGCAGCATGATAAAAATATGATGAAATACAAAATATGCAAAGGAAGAGACGGAAAGAAAAAAATCCTGTTTATTTTGAATAAAATTCTTTTGTTTGCACGAGTCTGTTGATTCAAAACCAAAGGACCAGTAAAAAGTTAGACAATATTACCGCACTCGTTGTCTCTTTGGATAGAAGCCTACAGAAGATTTCTTATTCATTATAGTTTAAATATATCTTTAACTAGATTTGTATATTCGAGCTTTTTCCTTTGCTGTTCTGTTATCATAAAATTACATTGTAAACTTACCAGCTTGTAAGCATCAAAGCAATCATTACCAGGGAAACCATCATGCTGCAAATTAATTTGGGATTTGAACCTCCTGAGGAAGAATGAGAACAACAAGGTCAAATTTCTCGTCGTTTCATTCTTATTTCTTTTATTTTGTTTTTAGAAAGACAAGTTGGTTTACTATATAGCAGAAATCGAAAGAACGAGAAACTGACGTGGAAATCAGTCCACTCTAAAAGATTTCTCACCAAGATTCATTTCTCAGCAAGTCTTCTAAGACTCTTTGAGTTTTGAAGATCTCTCACGAGTGAGAACAGCTCACTCGTGAGAGATCACTTCAACACTCGAAGATAAAATGCGTATTTCCGCGCGCCTATGTACGTAATATCCTCTATTTCTTTTGGGGCTCTATTATTTCTTCATCTACTTTTCTATTTTCTTTAAGTAAATTGCTAGTCACAACTTTTTGAACAAATCATTAAGGTGTCTGGAAACGGATCTATGAGATATTTTAAGACAACTAGAGTCAAACTCTCTTTTCTTGAAACTGACGCCCGACAATTTCTTTAAAAATTTCTACGCATAAAACTCTTCGTATGATGTTTCCTGTAGTAACAGCGGTATTAAGGGATTTTTGGCTTTCTTGGTGTTGCAATGCGCCTGAGGCATGCAGACAATAATACATTAGCCAAGAACAAAGAACTTTGAACGCAACACTAGTCTACTACAAAGAGCTCGAACTCAGAAAACAACACCAAGAAAGACCCAGCTTTTTCGCGTCGCACTGATCCCTTAATCCTATCTATTGTCTGACAGAGAACGATGATTAAAGCAGAACCAAAATATGCCATCGCTCCCCTTTTGACTCGAAACGCAATTTGTTGAAACGGAATTAAGCAGATTTTGTTTCTGCTGTCTCGAGTATATTAAGGCCTGGGTCAATCGTTAATAACTTAAAATTCGAATAAAAATTATTTTGAAGACATAGAACATCTAAATGAACTTTTTTCTTCTATAAGTTACTAAACTCGACGTCCTTAATTTTTTGAGGGTACGTTTATGATGTCACGTGACCTGATGACGTCACAGTGATCAAATATTGTGTTGTAAACTTCAAAGCAAAATGCGGTCGCGGTTATTTCTAAAGACTTCAAAGTAACCATGCTTAACTGTGAGCCTGAATGTGCTTCACAACATACAGCCCGAAAAACTTGTCATCCACTTTACAATGTTGAGTTTTTCCATTTTTAAAAGAAGTAAGTAAAAGTCACGTGACCTGTTTTGGGCTTTATCTCACTAAAGCAAAACTGTAGTCAGGTTTTGCGGGCTGTTTGTTTGGAAGCACATTAAGGCTCATAGTTAAGCATGGTTACTTTGAAGACTGGGGTTATACCCACGACCGCATTTTGCTTTGAAGTTTACAATACAATATTTGATCACTGTGACGTCATCAGGTCACGTGACATCATAAAAGTACCCTCAAAAAATTAAGGACGTCGAGTTTAGTAACTTATAGAAGAAAAACGTTCATTTAGATGTTCTATGTCTTCAAAATATTTTTTTATCCAAAATTTATACAATTAGCGATTGACCCAGGCCTTAATATACTCGAGTGTTGCATTTGTTTTAATATTCCAGACAAATGAAGTTTAGTAATATACAGTACTGAGTCCGCTTAAATTTTATATGCAGGAATTTTGAAAGAAATTGTTGGAAAAGACTACGATTGCCCCACTTACGAAAAAGTCATCTTTCTTTATGAGCCTCTAGCTCCGTAAAAAAATAAGGGAACTGCATTGTCTCCAAACAGTTTCAGAAATATAAAAAGTCTGACAAACAACAACTGACGTAAAATCGTCTGATGTACATCAATATGATATGGTTAAGGTATAAAGGTTAATTTATTTTACTTCGAAGCTAAGAGCGGAGAGTGGTTGCCCAATCCTCCCGAGCCAGAGGCTCTTGTTTAAGCTTTCGAAGGTGCGCCCTCTACCCCCTCTATCCATCAGTGCTCCTTATTACGGGTATTTTAAGCTAATTAAAGCTACACGGAAAGGAAAGAAGTTGAAACAAGGATGTGAAGTCACTGGGAATCGAACTTGGGACTTCTCGCACTATGCCATCCTTGCTCCAAAGTTTTTAACATCCTTCAGTGCTCCTTGCTCCAAAGTTTTAACATTGCTTTTCGTGGAGATATTTAGATTCGCCTTAATAAGTCATTTTCAAAATTTAAGACACCAAAACTTTGAATCCAACAAACAAAATTCCTTGCATCTCTGTGAATAGTTAGTTTATACTTTCAAGATGAATTTCCAGAATTAACTAAAGATTCTATAGTAAAATTTTGGAGAAAGAACTAATTATAAAAAGTCTGTTTAACGGGATTTCTCCACATGCGTCTGAATTAACGCCGATTGCCATGCCATGCCAAACCCAAAACTCAAACTTAAATCCTTCAGCAACTACATCTTAAAATATCTTTAAGATCCTAGTAGACGAAAGTGATTTTCAAACCGTTTATTTGTCATTGGTTGGTGACCCAAAAACTGTTTTCAAACACCTTAACACGGTCCCACCTGCATAGTCAATACGGTTTTGAAAAGATAAAGGATGCTGATGGTCTTGTAATCCTGAAGTCCTTGAAGTAGTATAAAAAGATCAAAACTAAATAAAAAGATCTAGAATTGGATTGTTGGGAAATAAAATCGATCAAATAAACAAATTCAAAACGTCTTGGTACTAAACCCTGCTTACAACCAAACTTGTTGATCCCAAAATTTCTGCCATTTGTCATTAACCCAACATTAACAGACGGAAAGAAATGTTAAACGTTGTTTTATATGGTCTGGGGAGTGTCTTGGCCATTTTTCACTTACTTTCACTCAGATTTTTATCACCTTGAGATTAATAGCCAAGTCCTTCGTCTTGTTCGCCTGCCTTAGGTTAGTATCCACTGAACTCTGTGAAACAATAATCACATATTCAAAATCCAGCCATACTAAATAGAAAAGAAAGGAGAAAAAAAAGGAATACAGCAGCGGATCCAGGATTTTTCCAAGGGGGGTTCCGTTTCTTAAACAAAGCTGCGTATAATCCTCTATTCTTTGGTCGATGTTTGATAAAAAAATGGCTTAAAACCTTCAAGGGGGGTTCCGTTTCTTAAACACAGCTGTGTATAATCCTCTATTCTTTGGTCGATGTTTGATAAAAAAATGGCTTAAAACCTTCAAGGGGGGTTCCGTGGACCCCTTCGATCCCCCTGGATCCGCCACTGGAATAATTTGATTCCACTTACTGAGGACCACGTCGTCTTGTATTAAAATTAAGTGAAATCTGCATATTAATTACTTCCTGAAACGAATCGGTTCAGGCCTGAAAATATCCCCACTTCATCCATCCAGATACATATTGAACATAACAAGTCATTGTTGTATGAATAAAACGAGTCTTTTTACAACTGAAATAAAATTGAATGCTTCGTGTACTAATCAGTTACATCTTACATGTGCGATCGTGATACTTACCACGTGGATAACTCGAGGTCGTCAGCACAATACCATTGCATGAAGATCGTTGCGAGGAAAGCCCTCTTTTGCTGAACATAATAGCTGTACCTTTTTTAAGAACGAGAACAAAATAAACCTTGTTATATGATTTTTTATGTAGGTTGATTTTTATGTTTCGGGTTTTTTCCCACTTGCTTTGTATTTCAAATTTTAGTCTGAATTATTGAGAATAGCGAGAAATAGTTTGTCACAAGTTACTTAGACATTTGCTTGAAATTTTAATTTTCCATCTGTTCGAAATGGTCTCTTACTAAAATTCACATTTTTTAAACCAATTTAACCAAAATTTTAGGCCCAAAAATGCCAAATTACCCCCCATTCAATGTACATACACCTTTACTTACATAACACATATTTGTAAGTCATTGTTGAATATTTTTGCCGTAAAACGGGTCTTTTTACCAATAAAATTAAATATGTATATGTTTAATTATATATATTGAATTTTACTTGCCATGCTGTCACTTGAACTATACCATTGCGTAAAGCTCGTTGCGAGGCAACTCTCGGCTCTTTTTCACATAAACACAGTTTCTTGAGTTTTCTTTTTTCTTTTTTTTTTTTTTTTTTTTTCTACTTTTCTTTTGCTTTGCTTTGCTTTGCTTTGCTTTGCTTTGCTTTGCTTTGCTTTGCTTTGCTTTGCTTTGCTTTGCTTTGCTTTGCTTTGCTTTGCTTTGCTTTGCTTTGCTTTGCTTTGCTTTGCTTTGCTTTGCTTTGCTTTGCTTTCCTTTCCTTTCATTTCATTTCCTTTCCTTTCCTTTCCTCTCCCCTCCTTTTTCTTTCGTTTCTTTTTTTTTTTTTGCAAATTTGTTTTCAGGTCAAACAAAAATAAACGTACTATTCCTGGAATATTGAGAATAATTAGAAATAGCTTAGAAGTTTGAAAACTGCATGCAGCTGGTTTATGGGTACATAGGCGAAATATTCTCTACTTTGGTGCATGGTTTGGTGTATCGTTTACGGTAATGAAGATGGATCTACTGGTCCAATAGCTCGGAGTTCAAGTTGTAAGTAAATCATCGTAGACGAGCAAATCCACGAAGAATATGTTCTAGCCTGCTGGCCTGTGTACAGCTAGCCGTTTCCCAAGAAACGGCTGTACACAGGCTATTTAGTAAATATGTTCAAAAGTTATACTTAAGAAGAAAACTTCTAAGAGGTTTCTTTGAAATTTGTTTTAAATCGAAATTCAAAACAATTTCACGTGACTGTACTTGTCTTACTAAAATTCACTAAAATCAATTTTTTAATTTATTTTTTTTACGTATTCAACCAAAATGTTATAGGAGGGTCTGAATGGGGGATCACCATATCATTTAAATATTTGGACCTTTTACAGTTATCAGTCAAACTCGTGTTAATAATTATAAGGTCTAAATAGTTCTAGAGTTGAAGAAGACTGTTCGATCTTCATTACTGGCGAAAGGAGCCTAGCTAGCTACACGCGATCCATCACAAATAACCTTACAGGCTCAAAACGCTGCTAAATCTCAATCTCAAATTCAAAAGAAATCCAAGGTAAAACTATCGATCAAGTAGATGGACCTCAAGGACAATCTAAACCCAAGACAAAAAAAAAGGAAGAAGAAGAAAACTATAAGAAAAACAAGGAAACTAATGCTTTTAATTTTCCTCAAGTCGAAAATTCAGAAAACCAGTCTCAAAGTAAAAATAATGATATAAAAATCAACTCTGCAACAAGGAAACCAGTAACTGTAATATGCGGCGATTCAATGATTAAGTACGTAAGCGGATGGGCCATGTAAGCACTTCTATTCTCGCCAGCCAGTAATTTTAGGTCTCACATATAATAATCATTAGGTAGTTGCCGGCAGGGAATCTGATGTTCTCACTCATTCCTCACAACAGGAATCCCATTCAAGCTAACGCGACAAATGGTAAGTCTAGTAACCCTCTGAAGTTAAAACAATGTAAATGTAAATGCTTTGTTTATAGTGGAAGAGCGCTTAGCTATCTAGCTAGTTTCCAGGCACTCCACTTAAATAATCACAACTAAATAATGTAAATGAAACATAAAACGTTTAAGAAACGCAACTGGCAAGGAGGCAAACCAGTTGGCTATATACAAGCATGGTCGAAAAACTGAATTTGAACATGGCGAACCCGGAACAAATACAGTCTCGGCTAGTGGTCAGAGCGGGACTCGAACTCGGGGTCACCAGATTCTGAGACCGACGCTCTGACCACTCCACCATGCTACCTCCTGATCCGTACGTAAAAGTATGGGCGCGGTCTCGTTATGTGTTGCTTAAACATGAATAGTCTAATAACCCATATTGACGAACTTAAAGTTTTTCTTTCGGAAAATAGGAATATAGACATTTTGTCGATAAATGAAACCAAACTCGACCAAACAATTACTAATCACTAAATATCCCTACCTGGTTTTGAAATCGTAAGAAAAGATAGACAAGCAAACGGTAGGAATGGTGGAGGGGTTTGTATTTATCTGCAAAAAAATATCAACTTCCAATGGTCCGAGAAAACTTAAATTCGATTAATCTTGAATGTCTGACTGTCGAAATATCCAATCCTCGATCGAAGCCGTTTCTGGTAAGTACCTGGTATAGACCTCCTCAGTCTAACTCTGAAAATTTTCAGGATTTCGAAAAACGTGTTGAAAAAATCGACAGTGAAAACAAGGAATTCTATCTACTAGGAACGGACCTAAATTGCAATCTTTTACCAAGCACTTACGAGTCAAATTCCAGAGATCTTAAATTAATTAACATTATGGATATTATATTTGGACTAAGTCAAATGATCCGCGAAGAACCAACTAGGATAACCAACTAAATATAGAATTAGAAAGTCTCGCAACTTGGATTAGAGCAAATAAATTGAGCCAAAACACAATTAAAACTGAATATATGGTTATTGGCTCCAGACAGAGATTATCAACTCAAACAGTTCAAACCAACAATACCACCAATGTGCACATAGAGGGAAAGGATATCAAAAGGGTTAAAAACACCAAAACCCTTGGCGTGCACATTGATGATAACCTAGTTAACCTGTCATGGCAGAAACATGTTAGTGAAACATCTAAAAAGATATCCTCTGGCATCGGTGCCCTAAAGCTTATCAGACCCTTCATAAGTGAAGAAACTGCAATTAAGATCTACAAGGACATGATTGAGCCACACTTTGAATAATGCAGCTCAGTCTGGGATGGTTTATCTCAACAGCTAAGCGACAAACCCCAAAAGCTACAAAACCGGGCAGGGCTGGGCAGCTCGAGTGATAACATGTTCCTGCCGTGACAGCAGCTCTAAACCACTGCTCCAGAGGCTTGAATGGGATACCTTAGAAATATCTAGGAAAAAGCAGAAAATTATGATGGTGTATAAATCGCTAAATGGCCTCTCACCGGGCTATCTGCAATCATTGTTTGTGCCAAAATACACCACATACAATTTTAGAAATTTCACCGATAATTAATTAAAAACATCCAAGCCACGCACCGACTATCTAAAGCGTAGTTTCAGCTACAGCGGTGCAAAATTGTGGAATAACCTACCTAGCTGCTACAACAAGAATGTCGACAACTATTTCTAAAAAGTATCAACCACTTCTTTTCAACATCAGACTCCCACACGGCAAACATGTAAAACAGTTTTTAGAATATTTGTATAGATATCAATTATTTATATATATTTATTTACTAATATTTGTCAACTGATGTTTTTTAACCGTGTTTTAAATAAATTTACCTTACCTTAGCTATACTGCTGCGTCAATCGATGGAAATCGGTCCACGTACCCACTCCGGTGTGAAACAATAATCACATATTTAAAATCCAGCCATACTAAATAGAAAAAAAAGGAGGAAACAAAAGGAATACAGCAGCGGATCCAGGATTTTTCCAAGGGGGGTTCCGTTTTTTAAACATAGCTGTGTGTGATACTCTATTCTTTGGTCAATGTTTGACAAAAAATGGCTTAAAACCTTCAAGGGGGGTTCCGTTTCTTAAACACAGCTGTGTATAATACTCTATTCTTTGGTCAATGTTTGACAAAAAATGGCTTAAAACCTTCAAGGGGGTTCCGTTTCTTAAACAAAGCTGTGTATAATCCTCTATTCTTTGGTCGATGTTTGATAAAAAAATGGCTTAAAACCTTCAAGGGGGGTTCCGTTTATAATGGTGTATAAATCGCTAAATGGCCTCTCACCGGGCTATCTGCAATCATTGTTTGTGCCAAAATACACCACATACAATTTTAGAAATTTCACCGATAATTAATTAAAAACATCCAAGCCACGCACCGACTATCTAAAGCGTAGTTTCAGCTACAGCGGTGCAAAATTGTGGAATAACCTACCTAGCTGCTACAACAAGAATGTCGACAACTATTTCTAAAAAGTATCAACCACTTCTTTTCAACATCAGACTCCCACACGGCAAACATGTAAAACAGTTTTTAGAATATTTGTATAGATATCAATTATTTATATATATTTATTTACTAATATTTGTCAACTGATGTTTTTTAACCGTGTTTTAAATAAATTTACCTTACCTTAGCTATACTGCTGCGTCAATCGATGGAAATCGGTCCACGTACACCACAAAAAAAATTTTGTCCGTTATGATGAATTTCATTAACATTTTCAGTAAATAGAATTGAAAAGCAGTAGTTGTTTAATTAAAATATTCTTCTGGGAATTCATTATCAATAGGCCATATGCACTAACAGGTCACGTGACCCTATCTCCCCTAAATCAAGCCCCGCCATCAAAATGGACTCCAGAAAATGAAAGAGCACCTCGATATTAATAAAAGTGCAACGTTTCAGTTTATAAAATGAATAAGAGAAAAAATGACAGCAAATTTAAGATTATATATTTTCTTAAGATTCGTTCGGAAAAGCGCGTTGGATGGCACGAGCTTGCCATCCAACGCGTTTTTCCAAACGAATCTTAAGAAAATATTCAATCTTCAATTTACTGTCATTTCTCCTGTATTGCATCTTATGAGCTGAAACTTTTCACTTTTACTAATATCGATGTGCTCTTTCCATTTCTTGCGTTCATTTTGACGGTGCCACTTGATTTAGGGGAGATAGGGTCACGTGACCTGTTAGTGCATATGGCCTATTCGTTTGAGAAACACTCGTCCTTCGTGTTTCATCAGGGGTTCCAAACACCTCAAAACAATTCATCTGTTTCTTGATGTTTGGAACTCCTGATGAAACACTCGTACTTATGTTTGATATATTGCTTCACTGCTTAATGTAGCTTGTATAGAAATTTTGCGCCCACAATATAACTCAAAATTGCGGAGTTCTGGTCCTTCTTACAACTTTAAACTGACTTTGACGCGTGACATTTTAAATGAAAGAAAGAAAGAAAGAAAGAAAGAAAGAAAGAAAGAAAGAAAGAAAGAAAGAAAGAAAGAAAGAAAGAAAGAAAGAAAGAAAGAAAGAAAGAAAGAAAGAAAGAAAGAAAGAAAGAAAGAAAGAAAGAAAGAAAGAAAGAAAGAAAGAAAGAAAGAAAGAAAGAAAGAAAGAAAATAAAAAAGACATTTTAATTGAAACTCCCCTGAAGGGCCTTTTCAGTGTCAATCACTCCACACTCACTACCACTACATTGGATATACTCTACATACATCACTCAACTCACATGTTGATTTTTGCTGAGGGAGGAAAAACCGGAGAACCCGGACCACAGGGGCGAAAGGCGAGCAGTGAACCGCTACGCCATGCATCCTTGCTACCCTACATCTGGGGTGCCTTCCTTTTAAATTATTATCCACAGCGCACTAGCGGTAGGTAGGCTGCTTATGCCTCACAGTTCTCAGTATTTCGGTAGTTGAACATAATTTTGAAGAACGAGATAGCCAGCCAAATGTTCCATGCCAACAAAAAATTTCTTGCATTCGATATGCAAATGAATTTCAAATCAAAAACACAGACATGCGCAGACAAATTGTATACATGCTATTTCAAGCTAAAAATGAAAACAACGTAATATGCACGCATGCGCAGAAATCTTGGACTAAAGATGGTTTGCAAGATTCTAGTGTAACAGTCCCAATGCGACAGAGTGCAACGACTGAGCAGCTAGGGACTGAGGGAGAGTCTAGTGTCACCCGCGCGTCTATGCAAAGGACTTAGTGAAGCGCAGTTACAGGTTGCCAAGCATATGCAAATTCAGTGATTATGATTATTAAGATAAAAAATCTATTCATGGCTCTCTATTCACTGAATCCAATTCAAAATAGAGTCCATACGAAATACGAGCCCGTTTTTAGGGCTATATCAGGCGACCACCCGATTGGAGTTTACCTGAGATAAAATGTACATGTTACGAGTTTCAGGTGTGGTCATTGAAGTAATATGGACACGTTTTACATTCATCTCTAGAAAACTACGTATCGTTTAATAATGATTATAGAGGGCAGGATGTTCTGTTAGCATTTTTCAATAAGTTTTAATTTCTATAAATTATTTTTATTCGACGATCTTTTAAAGATTTGTGTCCCAATGGGGTTAAACGTTAGCCAGAAATAAAACGGCCAAAATGAGTCTCTCAAGTGGTTTTATTTACGAAAGCGGACCTTTCGTTATTGATTTTGTCATAGACAACAATACTAAAAGGCGACAACTGATAGAGTGGTTTTCATTAACCCGTGAAACAAAGTGTATTAGTTAAAGTGTAATAGGCAAATGACAACAAAAGAGCACAATGAAAATAGGGTGTATTAGGGTGTAATACACTAAAGTGCGTTTCACGGGTTAATGAAAATCACTCTATTGTGTTCATGAACTAATTTTGCACTATCTTCCGAGGCGATACAAGTTGATAGCAGCAGTTGAATCACTTTCCAGTGTTATAGAGAGCGCCAGCTCCTTGACCATAGCCATAGCCCTTAGGCCCATACTTTTTTCCATAACAGCCTATTAAAATACACAAAAAAGATGTAATGGATACACATTTATTTGGGTCAAAGTTAATAGCCCTATAAAGCTAAAAACAGCCCTTTCAGTCTCAAGTTTGAATGCGCATTTGAATTTAGACTTTGGTAAATACCCCATTCTCGTACTCAGAGCCTGCGTTCCTCTTGGTCAGCGACCGATCGAGTAACGAAAGGTTCTGGCTATATTCAGTACGCTACATGATACGCGGACAAGACTTGACAGAAAATATGAAAATACAGCCGAACCTCCACTTGCGACCACCTCCTGTAAGCGACGACCTCTCTTATCCGACCAGTTTCCAAAAACATCAAACGTTTCCATTCAATGCACTATAGAGCGATTTTCGTATGATTGGGAAACTTACCGCGCCGTACCGTGACTGTATCAGTACCGTAGTTTCTTTAAAACATTTGAAATTCCTGCCGTAACCGTACCGTGCGGTGACCGTGTCGTTTTCCCAGTCATACGAAATCTACTCTAGTTGGCACCTCCCGCGGCCCGTAAGCGATCATCTCCCGTAAGCGCAACCTCGTTCTCAGGCCCTGTTCCCTTCTCCCCACCTCCAAGCGAAGGGAAAAGGGCCTGGGAACGAAGTTGCCGTAAGCGAACACGACCACTTTTGCATTCAACCTCTCGTAAGCGAACACGACCACTTTTGCATTCAACCTCTCGTAAGCGAACACGACCACTTTTGTATTCAACCTCTCGTAAGCGAACACGACCACTTTTGCATTCAACCTGCCGTAAGCGAACACGACCACTTTTGCATTCAACCTCTCGTAAGCGAACACGGCCACTTTTGCATTCAACCTGCCGTAAGCGAACACGACCACTTTTGCATTCAACCTCTCGTAAGCGAACACGACCACTTTTGCATTCAACCCCTCGTAAGCGAACACGGCCACTTTTGCATTCAACCTCTCGTAAGCGAACACGACCACTTTTGCATTCAACCTCTCGTAAGCGAACACGACCACTTTTGCATTCAACCTCTCGTAAGCGAACACGGCCACTTTTGCATTCAACCTCTCGTAAGCGAACACGACCACTTTTGCATTCAACCTCTCGTAAGCGACCACTTGACACATAATCCTCTCTCACACATTGCAAGTTCCACTGCTTTCCTGTCATATATTTTACACACTACTAAAATAAGGAAACGCAAACAAAAAGATTTACTGGCAGTTGAAGAACAATACGTACTTTTACAGTAGATTTCACCGTCTTGTTTGTGTTCTGCTAATGTGTTAGAGTCCAGGCCTTTGTTACAATCTTTGCAGGTAAAACATCCAATTTTATGCCACTTCTAGAACATAAAAAATCAAGAGAGCAAGAGACTGAAAAGTGATACAGAACTTACTTACTTAATTAGTTTGTTTTAACCAATTACAAGCGTCTTTTGGAAATAAGAAAGAAGTTAGAACACTATTTTCACCAGGGAATTCCACATATAATAGCCCAAAAATTAACAGAATTTGCACCATTTAACCCACTGGGCGTGGCACGGGGTATGTCCAACATAACTGCATGGCATTCTGCCTATACAAGACCAACCTTATGAACTTTGTTAGAGTTTTAGGTCTTCTCGACCTAACTTGGATGACTCAACGACAATCTCCCACCCATCCCCCCCCCCCCCCCCACAGCGATGAGCCTGAACGTTTAGGAGCTCCCGCTCCCTCTAGGCTCGGGCCGACTTCTCCCCATATCTTGGATGTGCCTGTAGCTATTGATAGCGGGGGACCCTGATGAAAATATATCACGATTCGTGTCGTTGTTACACAGACGGACTAAGCGAGAGTTTTTCCGGATGTGATTAAGGCTATATGTAGTAAGGCTCCGATCAACTGAGACGCAAGTCAATGCACATTTTGACTTGACTTCCTCTCCTTTGGACCACGCTTCGAAGATATCAGATATCACGCAACGAAAATCATCTACAGCTGACTAAGGAGGAGAAAACACAACCACCATATACTTCGGACCTACCTAGCCTGCGTGGCGGCTCTAGGGGAGGAGAAGAGGGGAGGGGATTGGGGAGGAGGGAAAAGGGAAGGGGAGGGGGGAGGGTAGGAGGAAGAGGAGAAAAATACCCCAATCCCCTAGAGCCGCCACGCAGGCTAGGACCTACCGTACTATAGTTTAAAAGATACGCAAAGCAGTCGTTCCGTTGAAATTCAAAGTTCCCAAGTGTCATTCCTCATTTTACTGATGTAATAGTCCAGTTTCTAATTACTAGAGACCGCTGATTTTCCTGACAGAAAGCGTTAGCCACGAGTCAACGTAAATTAGTCAAAAATACCAGTGAGAGAAATGCAGAAATTGTTGATAAAGAACAACACAACAATCGAGTTTATTCCCATGGGTTTTCTTGAAAAGGAGGCTAAGGCTGCATAAATGCGCCTTTTGTCAGGAAGCTCAGCGGTCTCTAGTAATTGCAAACTGGACTATTGGAATCGGCACTAATAATAGACCACGTTCGATAGCATGATAGTGAGGCTTTCAAGAATAAAACTACCGAAATACTACCTAAAACATAAGAAAGCAAGTGGATACAATTTTGGAAATTCTATAGTAATGCTGTTGGATTGTGAACTAACTAATTTTCCAACCAAAATTCTGAAAATATACTATTGGGTAGAAACGTCATTCATGGTACATTCAGTTTATTCGTGACACTAATGATACTCGGCAGTCATATTTTGTATCTACATGACGTACCATCCGATCCAAGCCTCGCATTCAAGCCAGAATTACGAGGTCTAAGGATAATTCAAGATCTCTGCCCATATAAGTATTGACATACCTTTCCCGCTCCAATTCTCTCTTCTGCTTGATAGACAGATTTACCACATCGTCCACATTTCGACGACATCCTGGGATTCGGAAATTTTCTATCGAACGAATAGATAACGTTATTTACAAACCTCTGGGTTGTACGGGCTGAATAGACCCCTACAAATACATGCAAGTTGCCGAGAAAAATTATCATGATAACAAAACAAATTTTATGATAGAGTTAAAGTCCTATTTATAGTTTTAATTTCCACACAATGACAGAAATGTCAAGTTTGTACATTTTGAAAGGTTTTATTGTCTTATTCCGACTCAGAAAAAGCATTGCTACGGGAAGTTGAGGATCGAAAGTTATCTAATATAAAACTGAATGTATGTAGGAATTGTGTGGGAGGGGAGGGGTATGGGGAGGGGAGGGGAGGGGAGGGGGGAGGTGAGAGGTACTTCCCATTGGAAAGGGTTGGTGTGCTGCGCACTCGTTGAAACCCTTACCCTACTTTGACTGTGAGCGTGTCCATATAAAAACCATTCGAAATACCTGCCAGGGAGAATTAAAGCGGAGTCCCCTGATAAGTGTGCCGTACAGTGGCCACGCTGTTTCACAGCGTACAAAAACAGCTGGGGAGTTTAAACACTTAACCCCGAGGGAGGGAGGGAGTGGGAGGCAAGGAGCTTATGACAAATCAAAAACTCATTCATGATTTCTATTAAAACCTTCGGAATTCCTGCCATAAGGGTGCAGTATCGTAACATACGTAACCGGGCCGGTCTCACATTATATGAAAGGTGCTCTCAAAGGAAATACTCCCCCGGGGGGAGGGGGCGGAACCTAATGTTGAAAGCACTTGTGTCTCGTTATGCATGATTTCTTTCTAAACATGTACATTTGTGAACTTTGAATAACTGCGTAAATCCGATGGCGAATATCAAAACCCTCATCAATTTAGGGATTTAGTAATATTAATCATACGGCAAAAATAATGTTGTTCAGGACCATATAATCAATCAATTCATATCTTTGCGCAAGTTTATAGAAGCCAATAAATTGGCGAATCATTTTCAGTGTGATCCTCAATGAGGATGGTTGTGAAGATCGTTCCAGAGTGTACATGTAGGATTGGACTAACTTTAAAGAATGTTCTATCGCAAATCGTTGTGCAAATTGTTCTGGGTAGACTATTATTGCAAGGAGTTTTCTACCCGCAGTTGCTGATTGCCAATAAAATGCAAATTAAGTGATTATTATTATCAGATAAAAATCTATTCACGGCTCTCTATTCAAGTCCAGTTAAAAATTAAGTCCATACGAACTACAAGCCACTGGTTTTGGCCGTATCAGGTGCCATGAAAGGCCTGCAAAACCGATTCGTTTGGATCTGCTTGAGCCTAAATTAGCATGTTACGAGTTTCAGTTGTGGTTATTCAGTACTATTGACACGTTTTATATTTATGTCTAGAAAATACGTATCATTTAAAGCATAGTTAGAGGGCAGGATGTTCTGTTAGTATTTTAAAGTATTTGAATTATGTCAGTAAGTATTTGAATTATTTGAAACCAAATTCCATTTCGTTTGAGGACCCTTAAATGTAGATGAGATTAAATATTACAAAATATATCAGTCTGGGCTATTATTTATAAGTCATTCGCTTAAATTCTTTTAATTATACTGGTAAAGTTAAAATAACACTTTGCAGAACTTAGCTCAGTTGTTGGCAGACTAGTATTACCAACACACAAGAAAAAAGGTCATTTATACTCACCTTAAAAGTCGAAGGCTTTCAAACTCAACTGTACTTCTAGCAAGTGACTTGTTAGCTCTGGGCGTGATACACGACGTCATCGATCACTTCGTGACAGGTAATACGTCACTCAAAAGGTAACGTGTCTTTCCTTGACTACACGTTCCTTGACTGCAGTTTCCGTTTTAAGAATTATAGGTTTTAAGGCATGAACATTTTTTCTGCAGTGTTTCTCTGCAGGTTTTTTTGTTGTGTAGGCCTGGCAGGGTAGTAGCAGCGGGATCTTTTTTCTTTCACAGGATTTTTTTGGGAGGAGAATTGTCACCCCGTTCCCAGGATTTCTAATGGCTTAACCTCGAGCCATTAACAGGGTGAAAAAATCCAGTTTATGGCCACTGACCCGTAGATTATTAATTAGCACAATTATTTTGTATACAAGCGTTTGGCGAACAAAGAACGAATCCCCGGGAACGAAATGTCAAGTGTGGCACCAAAATTTGGCGAATGCGCCCTATGAGATATAACTTCCTGTACTTTGTAGTGGTGATATCTTGATTCGCAGAACAAACATCCTTTTCGATTCATAGGTCTTACTTTGAGTTTCAGTTAATGTAAAATGTGAAAACAACAGTTTCACCGTCGAGTTATTTTCCGCTATGCCAGAGTGATTCGATGTCAGCTCGATCTGTGTTACTATGGCAACAATTAGATAACTACGGCATACGTACGCAGCAAACTACAGATCAAAGCAAATCCAAACTTTGATAAAATTCAGCAGTGTTTGATTTTGAATGATTCTTACAGTTCGCAGACTCTTTCGCGATATATTTATCATTTATGTTTGTTTTCACGATTTATCAATCAATCTGACACTCTGCAGTATATGGGAAAATTATGAGTTATGGAAAAACATGTTTACGTTAACACTCAACGGTGTCGTTCTTTATCTAAAAACTGTCGGGTATTAGTTATTAGGGTCAATTAGGGTAATTTCTTTATAAAGATTATAAAGATTAATTTGCATTGTTGAATTACACTATAAGGGGCTGTTTATATGGAGGCGCGCCAGCCCGGTAAGCGGGCTGACTTCTTTTGTTCTGTGGCCCCCCAGGGAAAAGAAAACAAAAGAAGTCAGCCCGCTTACCAGGCTGGCTCGCCTCCATACAAACAGCTCCTAAGGCCTAGGACTCGATCTTCTTCTTTACCGCACTCACAAGACCCCTACCCCTATTTTTGTGCAAGCCACGAAATGGGACTCATAACTGCCTTGACAATTCTGATTGGTACTTTCAAAGTGAAAAATCGTTCCTAAAAAATATTTAAGCGACGTTTCGGCGTCACTGACGTCAGTTTGACAAAAAAAAAAATTACATGAATAATTTGGCCTTGATAGAATCTGATTGCACGTTACGTTTAGGGACAGACCATTAGAAAATTGATGGGGGGAGGGGCTTTTGAGTGTTGCAGGAATTTTCTTTATTTTCAGTCTATGATTTTTTTCATGTCATTTTGTCTTGCTCGATTTTTTTTCTTTCTTTGCTTTTGACCCATCCCCCATCACAAGTTCTGATGGTCCGTCCCTTAGAGGTCTTTAATTTGTCTCTAATGAACTGCACTTCGATCATGAAGCAGACTATCAAATTTACTTGCGCATTTTTTCCGATTTTTTTTTTTACCATCTTGTTTCGCGGGAACAAACGTTCAACAAAATATACATTGACCAATAGGAGGACTACTTATAGTGCCTATTGAGTAGCCAATCAGAATATCGATACCATATCATAGTTGCAGTGCTACAGTCGTATTCTGAATAGGTAAGGCAAATATGTTCGAGGATTGTATTTAACAAATGAAATAAAAAATAGAACAGAACAGAACAGAGGGGAACGGAACGGAAATTACAGAACGGAAAGAACGGAACAGAACGGAACAGAACGGGGCAGAACGAAACAGAATGGAATAGAATGGAATAGAATGGAATAGAATGGAATGGAATGGAATGGAATAGAATAGAACAGAACAGAACAGAATAGAATCAATATTGTGACATTCGATTATTTATTCAACTCATGATCAATAAAAACTTTACAAACCACAAAAGGACCTAAAGTTATACAAAACAGTTTAATTCATTCTATGTTACATCAAAAAATATTTTCCTTGTTTACTACCTAATTAATAAAAACAGCAAAGCTTTCCTTGATGGACTTCATTAAGATGCCCAAGAAGCACAGTCAGCAGCAACAACTTGACTTACATACCAGTGTTAGTCAGAGCTCCAGCTCCTTGGCCATAACCATAACCCTTGGGCCCAAATAATTTGCCATAACATCCTTAAACAACAGCAAATAAAATAAAGCAATTAACAAATGAATGAATAAATGAATGAATAATGAATGAATGAATGAATGAATGAATGAATAAATGAATGGATTTAATGAATGAATGAATGAATGAATGAATGGATGGATGGATGGATGAATAAATGAATGTAAAATTGGATGAATGAATGAGTGAATGGATAAATAAATGAATGAATGAATGAATGGGTGGATGGATGGTTGGATGGATGAATAAATGGATGAATGAATGGATGGATGAATGGGTGAATTGATTAATAAATGCAGAATGTATGAATGAATGCAGAATGAATAAATGAATGAATGAATGCACTTATTTTTCTGATTCCTCTTGTGAGATAACCAAAAAGCAGACAAGAAAGAATGTTGAATGCATAATTATGTTTCATTTGAATTATGCTATCCACAGAAAAATGAATGAATAAATAAATGGATGGATAGATGGATGGATGGATGACTGAAGGTTGGATGGATGGATGGATGGAGGAGGAATGGAGGAGGAATGGCAGGGTATGTGGATGGATGGAGATGGATGAATAGAAACTGTAACTACATGCAGTCAGTATTGAGATTTTCAAGGTACCCATTAGGGAGAGGGGATATGTCCCGGTACCTACCACCAGATCTAATAAAATTGGGTCGCTAGCTACTGTAATGGACCATTGTTTTGACGTACTCTCCCCTAACTTTGAATGCAAGCCTAAATTCATGTACTCTTCCAACTCAACCTAAATCTTTCAGAGAGTTTAGGAGAGCCTGATGGAGAATCAAGATGAAGTCACTCCTCCACTATGGTCAGAATTTCTCATTACCCTCTTGTCAAATCCTGAATTCATACATTTATTCCATATTGAAACCTCTATATCTCTATCTCTGTCCCAATGTGACCATTTTAGAGAGTTTGGACTGTACTTATATTAATTATAATGCAGGCATTTTCCTGTTTTGTGATTAGACAATACTTATGTTGTATCACCTCTGCAATAAATCTCTCCTTCATGGTCTGACACCGTGGTAGAGTCACACCCCTTCTTGCATTCCTTGCAACTAAAGCAAGATTTGTGCCAACTCTAAAAAGGATTAAAATTACATGATTCAGAAGTATCAAGAAAATGTTATCCACACTATATAAAATTATGTAGAACAGAGAGATCAAATTAACAGGGGGTTGATATATCTCCCTGATCCTTTTTTGTGTTCTACTAATTGTATTCCTGGCTCCCCCTAATCCACTTTTCTGCCCAATTTTAAGAGGAAGTTTTTTATGTAGCATTGAGCAGAAAGAAGGATGGAAAAATGGAAGGAAGGAAAAAAAGAAAGAAAGAGAGAGAAAAAAAGAAAGAAAGAGAGAAAAAAGAAAGAAAGAGAGAAAAAAGAAAGAAAGAGAGAAAAAAAAGAAAGAAAGAAAAAGAAGGAAAAAGGAAGAAGAGAAAGAAAGAAAGGAAGAAAGGAAGAAACAAGGAAAGAAACAAAAGAAGGAAAGAAGGAAAGAAGGAAAGAAGGAAAGAAAGAAAAAAAGAAAGAAAGAAAGATAGAAAGAAGAAGAAGAAGAAGAAGAAGAAGAAGAAGAAAAAAAAAAGAGTGAGAAAGAAAGAAAGACCAGCACCCACCACCTCTGGGAGTGAAACTCAGGAATGGAATTTTCCCAAATTGTATGCTGACGATGAAACAAAAAATTCAAGTTGATGCTGTGGGGAATAAAGTATACAGCGAATGTATTTATTTATGCATATATATATTCTATTATATTGTTTCATGATCAGTTATGTGAATTTGGGAAAGTTCTAGCTTTTCATTAATAAATGAACAACAGGAAAATATTTTTCTGTGGGATTCACACCTGTCCACCACTGGCTATCCTTTCAGCATTATAAACAGTAGTATTACAACGTGGACACCAAGGTCCACTGCCAGAAGATGACTTTGTAACTTGACCCATATTGACCCTCATGTCTGGTCTTGTTTGTGCATCACCAGTATCCATGCTTAAAGTCCCTGCGCCAGCACCAAAGCCATACCCCTTAAGGGCAAATAATTTGCCATAGCAGCTTTTACAATAGATGTCATCTATGACATGGAATTAATAAATATTTTAATGCAAAATGAGAGAAAATACAGTCTCACATAACAAAACCCAATTATAATTTAATAGAAGGGTTTCTGGTTACCCAGGGTAGAATATCAAGAAGAAGGAAAAGAAAATAGATAATAGGAGATTTGCATTTGCATGATGGCATGACTGTAACGACAACTACCAGAATGCTTTATAAATTTTTCAGATTCCTACTCCCTACTTTTGAGAATACAAGAACAATTGCCACTGATTGTTTCATAAAAAGTGGGCAAAGCATTCTGGTAGTCAAAACAAAGTAGACCAGCAAACACTTCTTTCTTTCTATCTCTCTCTCTCTTCCCTGTTTCTTTCTTTTAATGCTTTCTTTTATTTTCTTTCTTTCTTTTAATTCTTTCTTTCTTTTATAAATTCTTTCTTTTATTCTTTTATTCTTTCTTTTCATTCTTTATTGCTTTCTTTTAAATGTCTTTCTTTTATTTTTTGTTTATTACTTTCTTTCTTGCATCTTCCCTTTCTTTCTCTCGTATTTTCTTTCTTACCATTCTTCTCACACTGATTGGTGCTATCCAATCTTTTATTACATTTGGAGCACTTAAAACATTCTTTATGCCAAGATCTTCCACGACATTTTTTTTCCTCAGCAAAGTAGACTGGTTTGTCGCACTTTGGACACTTCGGGGCGCTAGACATTTTGGGTTTCCACCAGGGATTCTGAAAAATTGAGAAATGCATTTAAATTAGGACATTTTAAAAGTAGTTCTTTCCTTGAAAAGATCACTACGATTGCTGACATCGGAACAAAAATATCTCTGCTTTAATAGCTATCACGATTCGATCGCTACGTCGATTGGTAGCTGTTCAGCGAATATATGGAAACAATTTTTTTCGACCGTAGCGAATATATGACTACTCCGTTGCATGCTTAGCCAAAGTTTAAGGAGATATCCGCCGGGGACACTAATTTCATACTCGATCGGTTGTTCACTTGATACACTGCTGGGGTAGTTGCGTGCTCAACAACAATTAATTATACTGTCAACACGTTTTTATAGTGGACGATTAATAGTTTATGGGACGAGTTGGGTCATGATTTTTGGGTAAGAGAGACCAAGGGCACTGAATGAATTCCTGACATGAATCTTTTATACCTAGGACGATATGAAAGTCTTTTCTTACAGACGAACTCATCCTCTGACACAAATAACAGAAATAGGCAATTTTTGCTAATTAATCTAAGTCAAGAAGAAGAAAAAATATAGGCCTTTTAGCCAATCAAGAACAAGAATATCATCTGAAGAAAACATTGGAACATTAAGTCACAAGGCGTTAAATTTGAAAAGACTATCGTTAATATAAATAAGTTCGCATCCAAATCATAAAATTAAAGTTCATGTGGATCCTTTTCTTTCAGCTTGGAATTACGGAAGTCAAATATTGTAGTTGAGACGGAGGGTTGGGTTTTAGTTTAGTTGCAAAGATCAGCTCAGTAAACGCCCCAAATTCATGTACAAATATCGAAATTTTAGAAAAATTCGATGTGCTAGCATATATGCATGTTGTCTAGAACACAATATGGTACATTTGTATGCCCATACAAAGCCTTACCGTTTTGACGTTTTACTTCACAGTATTGAATCTCACTGAAATAGTTTTAACGGGATCACAACACTTCTATAAATGCACTCCAGCAGTTTGTGTGGTAATTGATTAACTGATTTTAGCTCAAAACATTAAGCTTTACCCCTGGTGAGAAACCGATTAGTCTAGAGCATAGCGATTGTGGTGAAGTATGAAAACACAACCCGATGAATAAACATGTTCTTTTATGAATATTGAAAATGCGGAACGACTTACAAAACTGTCACGTTTGTGACATCTTTTTTATTTCAAATTCGACGAAAATCACATAATTCGATGGTTGTCGTTATTTGAGCTCCTTTCTAGCCATGAAACTGAAAGCTAACTACAAATACTACGTAAACGCCTCTATGTTTTGAAGTATGTTTGTTATGTCTGGAATGTCACGCACTCATCGCCGCGTAACCACTGTTGAAATGATATTTTTTTGTTTCAATTTCCCCCATAAAAGGACAAGAAAAATCTAATGTTGTGAGTTTGTTGAATCATTTATGGTTGAAAAGCTAGTTTTGTGAATATTATCATGGCCGGCAGCTCCTTTGGTATCTCCAATATAATGACGTCAAAGAGCATTTTCAATTTGGCCGGGTGACGTGCAGTACATCATAGTACATTAGACTGCGCGGATACGAATATTGCTCTGGATGTTGCTCTAGCTATTCAGATTTGATCTAGTCAATTTCACGGGTTTTTTATTTTTATTTCGTTATTTTATGAATTTGAAAAAAGAAATTGACAGAAAAAAGGTTTTTTATGATAAAACGCGCAAAAATGAAAAATGAGCGAAGAAAAGGAAGCGAGGAACATTTTGCAACTGAAGGACAGATACATTTGAAGAATATGATACTCCACTGAGCAAAGCTTACACACTGACCAAATATGGCTTTCCTCTTCTGAAGAAGTTAACAAAAGAAGTTAACAAAATCGACTGCCCTACTGTGTTTTAGTGACGTGGTTTCCAGGTTTCTGGTTGGATGAATTCTTTCCTTTTTTGGTTTGAATCATAGTTAACTATATTTGAATCATATTGAATAGTCTAGTTCATTTTTTGATAATAATCCTAAGGGTTATATTTAAGCTTTTTGAAATAGCTTAACGCAGTCGCATAACATTTCAGCGGCACAAGGATAGGGAATGTTTTAAAGTGCATTTCAAAAAGGAATATTTTTGAGTAGGTTGAGCAATGATACTGAGAAAGAATAAACCGCCGCAAAGGGGTCCGATATTTATAGTTTCGAGATTTATGGGAGCAAGAAAAATTTCAGTTCACAAATATTTTTGGGAGGGTGTTCCTCTAAATCATGATGAAAAATTCAAACTCCCTGGACCCCTGGACTGGTTTATAGCCTTTTACGAACACCTATTCCATTCAAACCAAGTCCAGGTGTGTCATATTTTTGGACCAGTTTTGGATTCGCCTTTTCTGTCTTAGCGATTTACCCAAAGTTCAGAAAGTTCAGAAGTTGCCCAAAGTTCAGAATGGGAGGCCTTTATCAAAATTCCGAAAGAGACTAAACCCTAATAATATTTGGCGGGAAAATTTATCACACGTGACTAAATAACAAAATCCAATATGGCGGACGTAGAAGAAATGGAAACAGATTCGATCGCTGAAAAGCAGACGAAATCAGTTTCTAAGGACACTGAAATGGAGATAGATCCCGAGAAGAAAGACAGTAAAAGTAGTTCTTCAGCTGCCAGTGGAAAGAAAAATTCTCGTGGATTTGAATTACCCTGGTAAGGTTTCATAAAGCTTCTATTTTCCAACGTCGAGAAATATATTATGCTTCTGACAGCCACAGAAGTCTTTCAGATTTCTCAAATTTCAGTTCAATATGGCAGTCTCTGTTTGCTTTATCTTGGCATTTCTACTCCAAAAGACTTTGTCGGGACATTTTTGCTATTAAACTGCATGACCTGCATGATCAGACTAATTTCTTGTCGAGTTCAGTAAGCTTATTTCTCAATCTTTCAGGGTTGAGAGATATCGTCCAACAAAGTTGGCTGAAATCGTTGGCAATGAGGAAACTGTCAGTAGATTACAGGTGTGAATCACTCTTATTTTCATTGTTATTTGCTTATTTAATTTTATACTCTAACCAAAGTGAATGAAACATTCAAAAGTGCTCTTTTTTTCACACACGAAGATGAGACCCTGTTCCAGGTTAGGAGGGGTCTAGATATGCTGCATCCCCCTTTATTTGAAATGTCACTTCCAGAAATTGTTATAATACTATAAATGTTTTAACTCAGTACAGTTGAGTTAAAGGATATTCAAAGAACATAGGAATACAGGATATATCCTAAAATCCTGTGTTTTATCCTTGAATATCCTATGTTCCCAAACTCCTAATTGAGCCTCAAAGATGCTGCTGTGAAATTTTTCTGAAGACAAGTTTGATTAGTTAGCTGATCGTGACCTTGACTGCTGTCTACTTTCTCCCATGCAGTTATAAGTCCTACAGTGTGAAGCTCAAAACTGTGGCTGCTGTTAATGCATTTCCTTCCTTTTGTCTCCCTATTCTCCAACAGGCCATTTGCATGATATTATCCACTTTCTTGTGTGAAGTAGTTAGTACCAAATAGTTCTGCTATTCTCAATTAGGAGATAACATATCTGAATAACAAAGAAAACTTGTAAAGCATTCTCACTGGTAGTTGTAGTCAAATGATGCCATCATGCATATCACCTATTAGCACTCAGATAAGATTAGAGAATTTTCAATGCTGATTGGATGATTGCTCAGTCATGAGTATGCAAATACATTATAGTTTGTCATACTAGCTGCCACTCACTTTTGATCTTCACCATGTAATTAGCATTGTCACTGCTGAAAGTTATTATTGTGTTTTTAGGTGTTTTCAGAGCAAGGAAACTTACCAAATATCATCATTGCTGTAAGTACAACATGCTGTTAAACCCCTCCACAAAAGCCACTTGTAGAGAGGTGGCTATTCAGTATTGTACAAAGGTTTTGATCAAGAGAAAATGTATGGATATTTGGTCAGTGGAGGGGGCAGAAAATGCTGGTCATTATATTGTTGAGAGGTTGGCCATTGTACAAAGGTTTCAGTATTGAGAAAATGAATGGATTGGATTGATTGTGAGGGTGGAAAATGCTCACCACTGGAGATGTTGCCATTGATTAAGGTTGGACTGTATGACTCTCATCTTGTTGAAACATGGGTTTATAATTATATGTGTTAATTGATATAGGGTTTGGCATAAATCATGTTTTCAGGGCCCACCAGGTTCAGGAAAGACTACCAGTATATTATGTTTAGCAAGAGCTTTACTTGGTAGTTCATTTAAGGGTGCTGTAATGGAGTTGAATGCTTCTAATGACAGGTCAGTCAAATATGGGATACCTTGCTAGTATTACCAATGATGATGCATATAGGTATAAATATGATTAAATAATTATATATTATATTTGCAAATCTTTATAGGTTGCTATCAATAAGCTGTTTTTTTCGGCATATGACTGAGGGGCATTTAATTGCCTCCCCCCTAACCCCTAACACTAACCTCCACCCCCCCCCCACCCCCCCCCCCAAATGATGTTCTATCTCCCCCATGACCTTCTATCCAGAAAGAATTCTTTTGAAAACTTGTAATTCAGCTTGTAAAAACTCTGCATGAGACAGGATATGACTACTATCGACTAATATTGAATGATAGCAACCTGTACATCAGTGAAATTACCCATCAATGGCAACGCAGTTGTCAAGTCAAGCCTAAGGGAGGTTGTTCCTAGGAGAGGTTCAAACTGTAGTTTACAGTCAAAAAATAATTGAAGATTCGATTCATTTTTGCAATTAATTTGACGTTGACATTTTCTTTGAAATTTGCATAACGTAATGGAAAACTTTAAACTTCAAAAACACATACTTGATACATAAATTCTATTTTCCTAGCTTTTCAGCTGTCTAGCTGTAACTGGTCATGGCTTTTAGCAATGGTAGCTAAATAATCCACTGTTTATTATTTGAAATATTATTTAAATAAACAGATAAAATCGTGATATTCATTCACGAGGTACATTGTAACATTTGAAGTTTACAATGTTGATTTCAATAACATAACTTCAAACTGAATAATGACTCCGATAATGCAAAAATGAACTGAATCTTCATTGTTTGGGTGGTATTAAAGCACGTTTTGACTGTAAATGGGAAGCTCAATTTTTGTAATTTGGAAAACTGGTCACTTAGGAGAGGTGATTATTGATGAGAGAAATGTTTCAGTTGATAATAAAATTGTTGATCTTTGTAAATTTCAGAGGCATAGATGTAGTAAGGAATAAAATCAAGATGTTTGCCCAACAAAAAGTCACTTTACCCAAAGGAAGGCACAAGATCATTATCCTTGATGAAGCAGATAGGTGTGATTGCAGTGTTTTATACATTGTCACTTATGAGTATCATTTGTGCATGGTGTACTGTAGAAAATGACTAGTAAAGGTTAATGTTGGAAAAATTTGTAGAAATGATGCAGAGTGTAGTTGTATTGCCATTTGTTATTCAGGAACAGGGATGGCAAGTATGGCACAGTTGGCTAGTGCAGGACCTTTGGTGCAATAGGTCACAAGTTCAATCCCCAGTCCTGACCTTGCATCCTTGTTTCAACTTCTTTCCATTCTATGTAACTTTAGCTAGCTTTAAATACTCTTAAAGTGGAGCACTGTTGGAGAGTGGGTGGTAAAATGAGCCCACCATTGGCCTCACGTTTATCAGTCTACTACTGTTACGAGTTATTGATGTTAAATGAGGTTGCTTTAACTTTACCTTTAACACCTACAGCTGTATGTGGTTATTCTGCAAATCCATGAAACAGTAATTTTGATCTAAAGTTTTGATTTCTTTTTCTCTTTTAATGACAGCATGACTGATGGAGCACAGCAAGCACTGAGAAGAACAATGGAAATTTACTCCAAAACCACAAGATTTGCCTTAGCATGTAATACTTCAGAAAAGATTATAGGTACTGTACTATCAGTTGGAATGTAAATTTTTCATATTCTTAGTGGTATTTCTCTTATAAATATCTATAATTATTACACTTGTAGAGGCTATCCAATCAAGATGTGCCATTTTGAGGTACTCAAAGCTTACAGACAGCCAAGTCCTTAGAAGACTGTTAGAAATTTGTGATAAAGAAGAGGTGTGTCATCCCATCTTTAGACATTAGGGATCCTCTGATTTGAGTATGGGAATAAATGACTAAGAGTACAGTCATGTACATGTTTTGCTGTTTCTTTAGTGCACATGTATCAAATTGCAACACTAGGGCTGTCGAATTGTCAAGGTGGGAATTTGTGAGACCTGAGACAACCATACTTTGTTGCAAGAATGAGGCCCTTTTTTGCAGGTTTCCTCTGTTTTCAAATTTGTAGACTTTGAGAGGGCTTTTTGTGTAGTTTTAAGTAGCTTTAAATACCTTAAAACGGAGCACTGATGGAGAGAGGGAGTAAAATGAGCACGCCGTCAATCTCAAGTTTATCAGTTACTCAAATTACTGTCATGAGTTATCAACATAAAATACAGTCACTTTACTTTTCTTTACTTTATTTTACTTTTTTTGTGGGGGAAATAAAAATAGGATGTAATGAAACATTTATTCCACATTTTTGTTTTTAAATCTAAAGTATGATTTGTTTGAGCATGACTGTGACATTGAGAAAGCATGCAAACCCACTGAGGGGTGGGGAGGGGGAAGTTTTGAATTAAGAAAACTATACAATTTGCAAGACAGAACACAGTATGTAATTACAGGGAAAAAAAACTGTTGTCATTTCTTTAGTGATTATGAGGGTAATGTACATTCAGTAATTTTACATTTTTTTCAGGTTCCCAAGACAGATGATGGCCTGGAGGCAATAATTTTTACAGCTCAAGGGGACATGCGCCAAGTAATTATTAAATGATTTCATTAATATTTAAATGGAATATTGTAAACAATAATATTGGAAAATGTGATTTTGGGTATTATTAGTGGGACTTACATTTTAACAGCATTTTGTATAAGTTATGAATTTATTATACTCTTCAATGAACATAAAATTTTAACTTTAGATATAGGGGGTGTAGACAACACTGGAACACACACATAACCATCTACTTTTATTTAGAGGGCTTGAACTTGTTGCACATCTTATCAGGAGATGTAGAGGATAGGGAAAGGCAAGCAAAATGAGGTTACCATGGCAACTAAGCCCAGGTCATCTCTGGCACAGTGTACTTACCAAAAATGTTAATAAAGGAGGGAGGGAGTTGGGGCAATAATAGTGCCAAGCAAAGCAAAGCAAAACCAGCAAGGCAAAGCATTCAACTAGATATGGCAAATATAATGTACCATGAGGGTTAAGCAAACCTGCAAGTATTATTTTGTTTGAAATGGGTGAAGAACCAGTAACCCTAGTCTATCTCCCTGTTAATTTTGATCAGTGATCAGTGATCAGTGAATAATCCAACTAAAACTGCTGGCCCCTTTCCATCCAACCTGCTCTAATTGCAATTTTTTATTTGTTTTGCCAGGCTATAAACAACTTACAGTCAACTTATTATGGCTTTGGGATTATCAACAGCGAAAATGTTTTTAAGGTCAGTTAACTACAGATTATACCACAGATTAATATGAAGAGATTTTGAAAAACATGTGCAGTGTGTGTGTTTCCTATAATCCAGCGAATTTGTAAAATGATGCCTTCACTAAAACTGCTGCCTCCCCTCCCCTCCCCTCAGGTTAAAACGACAAACCCCTTAGTAAAAAGCAGTTACTAAACAGAGAAAGTTAACTCACCATTAAAATCGATGATAGATTTAAAAAAAAGTTCTGCATAATTTTTCAGGTTTGCGATGAGCCACATCCATTACTTATCAAAGAAATGTTAAGGGCATGCTCAAAAGGCGACATTGACAGCGCCTATAAAACCTTGTCTCATCTGTGGCAAATGGGCTACTCCCCACAAGACATAATTTCCAACATTTTTCGTGTTTGCAAAACTATGGAACTCGCAGAGTTTGTTAAACTTCAGTTTATAAAGGTAAGTAGTCTAACTGTATTTGTTGTTCTTGTTCAGGTACAGTCGAAATCGTTACATCGCAACCAACAAATTACGAATTTTGTTTTGAATTTGTTTTCTTTTGGTCCGTCAATCAGTTTAGGGGCGGAGCTTATTTCAAATCAACCAATCAATGAACGAGTTCATGTAAGCTCTGCCCCCAAGCCGAGAATGATGGACGGATCAGAAAAGACAAAAACCTAGTTACCGACGTTGGAGGTCGCGATTCAACGATTTTTGGTGTAAGGTGACGAAACAGTGTTGGCTTAATGGAGGGAGGAAAACCGAAGTACCAGGAGAAAAACCCTCGTGGCAAGGGAGGGGCGAGATACCGTTACAGCACGGAACGGTTCGTTTTACGCATTGTTGCATTAAAACTGGTGTAGTTTATGGAACTTGTTGCTGCGATAAATGGATGAAAACAAAGTGAGTTTTCGAGGCTCGTATAAAACCCCGCATTGTTGCCGCAACAATGTTGCGCTAAAACCGTAGACGTGCACAACTTATGCAGTGAGTAAAGTCTGCGAATAGAGACGAAACTAGTACTCGAAGAAACTTGACTTTGGTGGATTAAAGGAGAGCAGTAAAGGTTTAAAACCTAAGAAAATGAGGACAACTAAATCCTTTGAATTCCTTGCAATAGAAATATCAGCAAAGTGCGCAACTAAAAATTTGTGTAAAACATGCTTTTTCGCGCGTTTCGTATGACAATGAGAGACGACGTCACGTCACTACACTGACACGGTACGGTAATGCGCGAAACTTTAGAAACTGATGTTTGAGTGGATTTCATATGACTGTGAAATGTCACCACATGGGCACGGTTACGGCACGGTTACGGCAGCAATTTCGAATGTTTTTATAGACAACACGGTGCTGACACAGTCACGGTACGGCGCGGTACGTTTCACACTCATACGAAATCTGCTCAGACCAGAGTACTTTTAGTGTGACTGTAAACGACAAGGATTTGAATGGTCAAAAATGTCACATTCCATCTTAACTAGAATATAATATATTGCTATGATTTTATTCATAGGAGATTGGATATACACACATGCGAATTGTTGAAGGAGTGGATTCCCTCTTACAGCTTTCAGGCCTTCTAGCTCGTTTGTGTAAAACAATAGATAGCTGACTGAACCACTTTGGTGTGTGTATAAAACGTCTATTGCAATGTAAAATCTAAAGGTACTTTGTGAATAAAACCGATTTTCGTGATCATGTTTACTCTTGCCGTTCACACGTGTTCAAAAAAATTAAATAAATAAATAAATATTAATTTTTTTAACAAAATAAATAGTCCAAATTGATTAATTAGGAATTGCATGCAAATTGATTAAATTGGGGATTACAAAAGAAGCAAGAAAAGTGGTTGTGGTTTGAAATTTTGACACTGGTTTAGATTTTTTTTGGAATCTATAAAACTAACCACAAAACCCTAAACCTAACCAATCTATAAAAAGTTTAAACCATTGAGGGAAATGAATGGATGAATGAACGAATGAATGGATGGGTGGATGTATGGATGAATGAATGAATGAATGAATGAATGATGCTGGGATGGGATGGGATTGGAGGACCAATGACATATTTGAGCAGCAAGTACCACATATTTTTCAATTATATTAGTGTTTATTTATTCCATTAATTATCATTAGAGTGATGGCTATTAGACTATTAGACATTAACTATTAGATTTTGTTTCACGGATTAAGTGCCGCACTTAATCCGTGAAAAATCTAATAATCAATGTCTAATAGTCTAATTAAAACAAAAGAAAACAATAGAAAAAGTGTCTACTAATGTCTGTTAGACTAATAGCTATTTCACGAATTAAGTGCCATCACTCTATTTGACTATTACACATTAACTGCTAGTATTTATTTCATGGGTTTATGAAAACCACTATCTGTTAGACTAATATCTATTTCACGGATTAAGTGCCATCACTCTAAAAGTGTGCAATACTTTGCTATGGGCGGATCCAGAATTAATTTCAGGAGGGGGTGCACCAACTTTAGGACGGGATGCACCATCATATAAATTGGAAATTACCGAGAGGATATTTTGGAAAAATACTGAGAAAAAAAGTACTCAACTGAGTCGTCTCAGGAGGAGGTGCACAACCCTGTACCCCTCCCCTAAATCCGCCCCTGTTTGCACTATTTAGTATACCATATAGAACTAACTAAACAAAAGAAAACAAAAGAACTTGCATAATTTAGCACTATTTAGTACTATTTATTGCACACTTTTAATGTTTGTACTCTAGAGTGACCACACTTAACCCGTGAAAACGTACGAAATCTAAACAGCACTAAATAGTACAAAATTCTTTGTTTTCCATTGTTTAATACTGCTATTTTGCAATATTTTCACTGTTTAAGTGCAATCATTCTAGCACTAGCTTTCCCGATTGTACTCAATTACTTTTTGTTTAACAAACAAATATGTCCATAAAGTTTTCTTTTTATAATTGACTTTCGATTCAATCGTAAATTCAGTCTATGTGTAAGGTGACTATCGAGCAATGGTCCATATGAATTTCGAGTAGCTCAGTGGTGGATCCGTCTAGTTAGGGGGTGTTTACATGACACTAGGATCATCCTAGCACTATATAGGATCATCCTAGCAGGCGAATCATCCTACCTGCTATACATTTACTGCATTCTGCTTAGTAGGTTGATCCTAGTACCCGAAGTGAAGACACAAATTTCCATGTAAACAGAATGCAGTAAATGAATAGCAGGTAGGATGATTCGCTTGCTAGGATGATCCTAGTGCCACGTAAACAACCCCTTAATCGGAAGGTCGTGGGTTTGGTTCTCTCCTGGAGCTCAGATTTTTCTGTAGTGGTTGTGTGTTTTAACGTAGAGTTATCACCTATCCATTCACTGGAGTGATTTTCCTTCGCCCGTGAAAGAAAAACGACTATTTAGTTTGTATTAGTTAATCAACAAAAGAAAACAATGGATTTAAGAGTCTACTACTATTAGTTAGACTATTCTTTCACGGCCGAAGGAAAAATCACCCTAAAATCGCACTTTCACAACCTAATGCGCACATTTTTGCAGTAAAATCTTTAAAGAAATCGATCGCACTTTGTTCGTTTTTCCTGTGCTCCACATCTCCCTTTGAGTTGGTCTAAAGGCCCGTTCACATGCACGAGGGTGCCCCTATGTAGTAGGGATAACTCTTAATTTTCTTTTTTTTTTTTCTCTCTCTCTCTCTCTGGGGCACACAACTGAAACAAAAGAATTATCCCTGCTATTTGGGACATCATCTCTCATGTGAACGGGCCCTAAGTACAGAAATTTGCGCGATCAGATTTAGGGGGTGTTTACGTGGCACTAGGATCATCCTAGCAGGCGAATCATCCTACCTGCCATACATTTACTGCATTCTGTTTACATGGAAATTTGTGTCTTCACTGCGGTACTAGGATCATCCTACTAAACAGAATGCAGTAAATGTATAGCAGGTAGGATGATTCGCCTGCTAGGATGATCCTTGTGCTAGGATGATCCTAGTACCATGTAAACGCCCCCTTAGTGCATTCTGTTTGGTAGGATGATCCTAGTACCCGAAGTGAAGACACATATTTCCATGTAAACAGAATGCAGTAAATGTATAGCAGGTAGGATGATTCGCCTGCTAGGATAATCCTAGTGCTAGAATGATCCCAGTGCCATGTAAATTATAAACACCCCCCCCCCCCCCTTACTTGCATTACGGTAATTAAAAAGATTTCTCTAATACATGTAACAAAAACGTGCAAACTTGCATGCCCACTCCGCGCCGTCTCAAGCTTTCAGTGTTGCACAAAGTAGAAGTCATCTCTAGTTGCAACAAAAAACGTATTGCGTCCAGAGTGGTAATACGACTAACTTTGCAGCACAAAGTTTAGAGATACGTTGCACGTATTTATTGCCCGTATTACCGTTACGTATTAGCCCGAAGATCAAACTGTCGGAAACCTTTCGTTCCAACGCCTGATCTCCCGACCGTGTGACAGTCAGGCCAAGATTACTCAAAAATGGTTGAGAAATAAGCCTTTACCTTTATGACATTCCATACCTCTATCTATACCAGAATTCTCTTCAATAATTGTTCATAATTATTCAAATTTAATAATCCCTGGCCTGGAGAATACAAACACTATATTCTTAAATTGATGAACAATAGATACTCCAAAAGGATTGTGGTATAGAGAGTGGAGTGGTATGAAACACTATAATGCTGAAGGCTTATTGCGGTGCAGTGAAATCCCTATCATGGCCTAGAAAACATTACACTTACGCGCACTTTCCGTTAATTATTAGCGTTTGCGTTAGAGCGATAACACTAAATTAAAACCATGAAACAACTTGGCAAGTAAATAGCATGTACCACATAGTAATAAAATCGGGATTTATACTAGAGTGATTTTCATTTGACGGTGCATGAAAGAAAAATGACTATGTAGTTTGTAGTAGTTGATAAGAAAAAAAAACACACAAAGAAAGGCTCGAGTCTACTACCAACTGTATATTTGTCAATTCCTTCATGGTCACATGAAAACCACTCTATTTACCATACTATTTAGTTAGTGCTTGTTTCATGGTTAGAGCGATGGCACTTAATCCGTGAAACAAAATCTAATGGTCAATGTCTAAGGCCTAGTTCAAACGTCGCATCTCACATGTGCCGAATTCAAATTAGTCAATTTGCTACTACTCATTATCTCATTTGCATTGAATTCAGCACATGTGAGATGCGACGTTTGAACTAGGCCTAATAGTCTAATCAAAACAAAAAAAAAACAATGGAAATAGTGTCTACTAATGTCTATTGGACTGATATCTATTTCACGGATTAAGTGCCATCACTCTATATTGTTTTCGCTCTAGCAACCAACGCATACACGTAGGCGTAGTGTTAAACTTAATTAAGAGGGGAAATGGACAAGTTGAGACCTTATAGAAAGTTCACTGTACTGTCCTTTAAATTGCCAAAGCCTGGTTTTCACTAGCAAAGCAAGCACAAGCGCAAGCAGCATCATAATGATTCGTTTTCATTGAGATAACATGCACGCAAGCACAACAGCAAATACGCGCAAGCACGATGCTCCGTTTTCATTGAGATAACATGCACGCAAGCACAACAGCAAGCAGAAGGAAAATTTTTGATCCTTGTACTTGCTGCTTTTGCTTGCGTCGTAGTGAAAACCAGGCCTAAGGAGACAGCTAGACGACGATTGTGACATTTAATTTTATTAGTCTTCTTTAATATCTATCTTACATGCACGTTACTGCGTTGTCTAGATCTACCAACTAACTACTTCTTACACAAGGCTATCCTTTTGCAATGTATAACAAGGCAGGCCAAAACGTGAACAAATATTTTGGTGAACTCAATCAGGTTGGACGGCGCCTTTTCCAACGCGATTGGTTGACTGCAAAAAAACTTGCCAATTACGAACCCGGTTGCCTGCTTGAACAATATGAAACTTGCCAGGAGCATTACTCAAGGATGTCAAAGCTAAGACTATTCCTATTTGATCACGTTGCACTGAAACATTTTACATTGGTACATTTTACATTCCTTGTTATTTCGATTACAGAAAGTTCTAATTTGCATTTATTTGAATATATATAAGGCTCTTGCTGTGCACTTCTTGCATTGGCTAGTAACCCATCACTCTCCTTTTATTTGGGACTTGAAGAAAATAGACATCGCGCTGGATGGCCATCTGAAACAAAAAAGAAATCCATAATCAAATAAGTTAAATCGAAGAATGGTATAAGAATTAGGAGGACGCAGATCTCTTCAGCCTTTCACTTATTGAGTTCCCAAGGTTCAGTACTTCATCCTCTCCCGTTCCTGCTCTACTCTCAGTGCGCATCTTTGTAGGTAACGTACACGAGCTACCTGCGTAAATCCTTCAGTAAAATTATGTCAGAAGCCAAAGAAGTTGTAGGTGAATGTCCACAAACACGATTTGGACTGGAATTTTTCGTGTCGTTGCAAACATCTGAAACAGAGAAAAAATCCGTAATGAGACACAACAACTCGAGAAATGACATTTAAGTTAATAGATACAACAGTAGGACAGCGAACTACCTGTATGTGTACATGCATGGTACGTCTCATCTAAAAATCACTGTCAACAGCTGCCAATAGTGCGTTGATACCGAATCGATCGAGCAGGAATTTCTCGTGTCGCTGCAGACATCTGAAAGGATGGCAAAATCAAAAACAAAATAGAGAAAGAAAAAGGATGGAAAAAGAAAAGAAAGATTTTCAGAAATTTTATTAAAAGTTAATATTTTTGCCTTATTTTTATTACTTTATTTTACTTTATTTTTTTTATATTTTAGTGTACTTTAATTTATATTATATTTTGTTTTGTTTATTTTCTTTTTAATTTCGAAATTACAGTGAATTTAAGACAAGAGAAGAAAAGTAGTAATAGTCATGATCAGAAGAAAGACTGGAAATACAAATGAAAAGGAACAAAAATAATACAAAATATCGAACGGTGTTTTTCCCTGGCCGTCGGAACTTCTTGTTCTAGTCTGAAATGATAAAAACAAATCATTTGTCAGAAACTGAGAATTGAGAATTCCACAGAAAAACAAAAGATACGATGTAACCAACACGTGATCCAAGATCAGACACTATACTGGAAGAACCTCTTTGACGTTAAGACAACTTTGAAAACAACTGAAAAACACTAGAAGGAAATGTTAGTGTAACCTGGAAGAAATGTAGAGTTCAAATGCTAAACCCACAAAACAATACTAGGTAGGAATCATGTCTTATAACAAAGTCAAACATGCACACAAGAGAAAATTCTAGCGATCGAAGTGCAACGTTCCGATCAATTCTATGTTTCATGGATTGAGTTTTTGGACTCTATTAGGTTAGTAGTTCATGAAGTACGAAAATTCAATAGAAAGGAATGAATTAACAGTGAAAGGAAGAAAGAGCAACGTTGCAAACATCTGAAATGAGAAAAAAATCATGATCGTGAGTAACATATAACCTGAAAAGGACAACAAGTTAGTAAAAACATTGAAAACAACTGAAAGATACAAAGAAAATATGTTAGTAAAAGCTGAAAGAGATGTAGAGTTCATATACTGAATACATGAAAATTTACTGGGTAATATAGGAATCGCCACATAGCCACACAAGATATAGCCACACGAGAAAAATGGGGTGGAAACTTTGCAGGTTTTGTTTCATGGACTGAGTTTATGGACTCTATGGGTTATTAGTAAATCAAATAAGAAAAGTACAATGAGGGAAGAATCAAAATGGAAAGGAAGATGGAGTTGCAAACACCTGAAAGACAAAAAGGGAAATCGTAAGTAAAACCTGAAGAACAAAACGTGTTAGTGAAAGGTCGAAAACTACTGAAAAATAATGAAGGAAAAATTAGTATAAGCTGGAAGAGATGTAGAGTTCAAATACTGAACCTATATGAAACATTTCCGACTGGTCCAAAAGAAACCGTTTCTAGAAAGAAAGATAAAATATTTGATTTTCTCAGTTTTGTTTCATGGCTTCAGTTTTCGAACTCTATATATTGTTAGTACTATAACAGTCGATTAATTTAAACAAATGTATCAATAGAATAAAATACATAATGAATAAATATGATGAATAACGTCAATGAATGCATTACATATATACTGTATATCAATGCTGTAATTCCCCACAAAACAAATGAAACAAAATCAATTTCCCACAATGAATAAACTGGCAAAAATAAGCATTTACGAGACCAACTAACACCTATCCCTACCCAAAATCCCCCGACATTTTTGACATATTTTCAATTTCCCCGACCCTGAAAAAAAATCCCTGACGATTTCCTGCCCTTGAAAAAATGTCAGAATTCCCCGTCTTTTCATTGGCAACCCTGATATGTATTTTTTCGTTAACTTTTAGATGAGATGCTATGTATAGTTTACAGTCGATAGTTTTGAAAAATACAATAAAGCAAAGGATTGTTAATTATTAGAATTATTAACACTGAACCCAAATGCGCGCATGGTATTAAATCATTAAATTGGAGCAAAGTGGCTGTCAATGCTTACTCCCATGGAAAGGATACATTTTCTCAGTTTGATACAGAAATATAATTTTGAATAATTACAAGTCATATTTACAGTGTTTACTCATAACGTACTGATTATACATCTATGGTTCACACTCGCTCATACACATTGCCGAAAACACACGTGTACACATTAAAGTTATAGTTATTGTAAATAATTACAAGTCATGATTTACAATAATACACAATAATGTACAGTAAATATCTATGGTGCACACTCACTGACACACATTGCCGGATTCACATGTGTACAATAAAGTTATCATTATTGCGAAAAATTACAAGTTATAATTTGCAATAATGATAATGTACAGTAAATATCTATGGTGCACGCTCACTCACACACATTGCCGCAAACACGTTCAATTTATCAACATATCTATAAACAATTTAACATATCTACATATAATGTTAAATTAACGTATCAATGTTGCCCATACAGAATGATAAAAAGTAGTCATGATTGAAAAATAGCCCCGCCCATTGTTTTTGTGATGAAATAGTGGAATCATTGTAATTCGGGTAATATGTAATAAAGGCCCATGTTTTCGTGAAGTGAGGATCTCGAGGCTGCATGTGGACTCCTTGTAATGTAGTTGATGTGATATAGCCATAGTTCAGACCCACGGTTTTGGGCGGATGATGAAGCCTTGGAACTCGTCTGGAGAATTAAATCCAACTCATCTTTTAAAGAAATCCAACTCATCGTTTAAAAGAAATCCAACTCATCAATTAAAGAAGTCCAACCCGTCAGAAAAAATCCAACTCATCGTTTAAATTAAGAAATCCAACTCATCAGAAGAAATCCAATTCGTCTTTAAATGAGAAATCAAATTTATCTGAAAAATGCGGCAAAAATTGCTAGTTAAGCTAGTGGAAGTCGTTGATGGTCCCGACTGGACCAGTGCCGGAAACACATACCTAATCCTAGTCCTAGACCTAACCTAGACAAAACAAAAACAAAACAAAAAACAAAAACAAAAACAAAAACAAAAACAAAAACAAAAACAAAAACAAAAACAAAAACAAAAACAAAAACAAAAACAAAAACAAAAACAAAAACAAAAACAAAAACAAAAACAAAAACAAAAACAAAAACAAAAACAAAAAAAACTTAAAAGAAAAAAGTAGAAAAAACGAAGGGAAAAATTGACTAAAAAGTGAAGGGAAAATGTGTGTTGTAAGTCGTTAGTCGAACGAAAGGAGTTGGGATCACAGCGCATGCAAGTTCTGCCATCCCCTCCGAAAATTTGACAAAAGTCAAGTGCGAGACCTCATCTTTTGCCATGTATTATAATTATTCGTAGAACTACTCTGCCAATCAGCCGAAATTTTAATCCCTAGTTCCTTATCTAAAGCTACCACTATAAATGAAAAAGCTATGGTACTTGAACACTCGTCGTCGCAACCCAGTTTGGCTGTTCTTGGTAGACTTGGCTGAAACAGAAGGTGCAAATGCCATGGTATCACTATTTGTGACAAACCATGTCATTTACGTTGGGTTAGGACGGGCCAAAACAAATCTGATCAACACTAAATTTGGGTGGAGCTAATCTAGAGTACGACCATTACCGTCGGCACGCACAACAATGGAGGGCGGGGAGGGAGGTTTGGGGGAGGGGAGGGCGGAAGGGGGGGGGGGGGGGAGTGGGGTAAATACAAAACGTAAAAGTAGTTGTGCGTATCGACCGACGTTGCAGCCTGACCAGCGCTAACCTTAAGACCTATGTCGCCAGAAATCTAAGCGCCCTACGCGCGTTGTATGTAAACCGGCCAGTTAGCAACTATAATGGTAGAACTCTACATCTAAAGATCACGACACAGACTCAGACTACAAAGGAGGTCTCTCAATTTGAGAGCATATGGTCGATCAGGTCCAATGGCTCCATCGGTGATCCAGAGTTGTCTTCTTGTAGGCCTAAGCATTTATTGAAAGCTAACCTAAGCAGGTCAATTCACCCAGCCCGAAATGCCGATCCAAAAGCTAATAGATCCGACCTAGTTTACATGTGGTAGCTTGCTCTAATGCAACTCGCTTGGTCCATATGTATGAACTATGGATCCCTCCTAGTCCTAACTAATGCTAAGTGAAATTCCCATACGTTTTGGGGTACTAGATGAAATGGACCCTTGCTCTTGTGACTACAGGCCAAAATGAGAATGAAAACAGTGCATCAGCAGCAACATACACAGACGGGTTTACAAAACACCTCCAACACAGCCTACAGCCAACAGGCGCCGGACATGACACGCCATATTTGCAAGCAAACAGACGAGTGCAGGCCATGAGGGGCGTCTGATTTCGCAGGCACAAAACAACGCTTATACAAATATGAACATATAACAACACTGAACAAAAGCGATGATGACAATTTGATTCATCACAAGTAAAAATAATCCATTTCTGACTATATTCTAATTCCTATCAGTGAACAGGAATTATGTTGCGAGTTGCTTCTACATACACACACATGCACACCCACACAAAACAACCAGAACCTCGAGGAATTTAACAAATACAGCCAATTAGAGGCTAAATGAAAAAAATATCCTAGAATTTGGTTTACTCGAGGTCTGTTGTCATACTAAACCCTGTGGTCTTCATCTGTAGGTGCAGCAGCTAGAAAAAAAAATGGAAAAACGATCAATTGATCAATAGTTACAAAAATCACTATTTTGAAGAGACCATAATACTAAGAGACCGAAACTCAGTATATGTCAGTGCAATGTTCGCGGCGACTAAGGCTATTTTTAGTAACCTTGCCATCGCGCGCGCAAGCCTCAAACAGTAGAATTTGATTGTCTAGGAGCCTTGCGCGCGCGCGATGGCGAAATTACTAAAAATAGTCTTAGCCGCCGCGAACATCAATACTGAGTTTCGCTCTCTTAGTAATATGGTCTCTTGTTATTTTTTTAACTTTGATGACATTGCCTAAGGATTTCGTTGCATTGAGCAGGGAGATCCAATCAGGCAATGATACAGAACTAGTGTAAAAAAAACACCCCCATTCGTGCATCAAATAAAATAGCAAATATTCCAATACTGCGGCTACTAATGACAGAGAAAATGGATTTATTTATATTGTGCGCTCGTGGTTTTCCAACTCACAATTGCACAATTTCTCAGTAAAAACCAAAAACAGTAAATTTGATCTTAGATGGATTCCAAAAGAAAAGACTTAAAACCTCTATTCAAACTATAATATTTGCTAGATAGTTGATTTATTTTGAAAGAAACTTCGAATTTACTGCTACTATTCTATTCTAGTCATCCAGCGGTTATATAGCGAAATTCTACGAGAGCCGTAATCGAATTAGTCTTTGAATTATACTGTAAGAGAGGTTTGGAGGTAATAAAAATTTTCTAGTAGCTAAAGAAACGGAAATTTGTACTCTCAACGCTCGAACTTTTAGAAAACGAGTAATATTCAGTAACGACTCAAAAGCACATGGAACAGTAGAAGCACCGAGATAGTTGCATTTTAAAAACACTCTTTTCTCGCTTTGAAAAAAACTTTCTTGATACAAAAACACAAAACATTTACTTGTGCAAGAATACCCTCACTGTCTCTTTGCATAAACAACAAGAGTTCAGAAGAAAACCCCTAATAAATTAATAAAAATCTCAGAGTTCTACTTACCATGCAGATTTGCTGCTGTGTGAAGTCGAATTCTCTCGCATAGAAATAAGTACATGATACACGTGATCAATCCATTGTTTTTCGACCAATCAAAATCAGCAATTCCGTGTGGTGTTTTCTAAACGCTTTCTGATTGGTCAAATAACTTGTGAATTCCGATTCCGTTTGTTGCATTCATCCTTTGTTATTTTGATATATAAGCCACTGAAATTGCTGTTAAAAATTATCATACTCGGAGCTACTCGGAAGGTTTACAAAAGGCAATCAAATGTGGCATATCGGAATTCACAAGTTCAGAAAAAAACTGGACAATGGAGATGCTTGACGACAAAAAGGTCAACCCGAAGAAAGCGGTCTAAAAATTTACGTTTTTATAATTTATAACAATTTACGTTTTTATAATTTCGCCCTTCGGGCTCGTGCAGTTTTGATAATCTTTGAAAAACACACTCGTGCAAATTAATAATATAGTTCTACAAAGGACACTTCTATAATTATATTACCACGTCGCCTGTTATACTATGAATATTAACTTTTTTTTTAAATATGCACAGTAGATGCATTCACAGAACAATCCTTTTTTGGAATTGTCTTATATATATACTATTGTCTTGATTTAAACAAGTAATACTCATCGAGTAAAGGAGGACGTCATCGAGGAAACGAGGAAACAATCGATGATTGGTTAAGGCGCTGTTACACCGTGCAATTTTCTCACGGCGTTGCGAAACAAGTTGCTGGAGGAGTGTAACAGGGGGTTGTCTCGCAATTTTTTTTGTTGCGCGTAGCGTTGCATGAAGTAGAACTCAGGTCTACTTTTCGCACCGCATTGCAGCAACTTGCAATGCCATTGCACAGTGTATCACCCCTCCAGCAACTTTCCTGGCAATTTTTGAGGCACGTTTTCTACGAGCGCATGCGCAATTTCTCATTTCGCTCTGAGGAGCCATCTTGAATCTCGCTCCCAGCTTGCCTCGGCCAAAAATATTGCAAGTTGCTGGGGAAAATGCACAGTGTAACAGCGCCATAATTTTCTCTGCAACTTGTTTCGCAACGCCGTTGCGAGACAAGTTGCTGAGAAAATTGCACAGTGTAACAGCGCCTTTACGCGTTATCCAGAATAATGAGCTTTTATCATGTAATTCCAAAAGTCACAGTACAGAAATATAATTACCATAGCTGGAAAGAGCACGTCAAAATTAGTAAAACTGTGAAGTTTGAATGAAGTAACTTTCAAACTCAAGAAGATATGAATTTTCCGAAATCGAAATTTTGTATGAAAACATTCGCTGATATAGGCAAGAGATGCCTACCAGCAAAGGTTTTCTTACAAATTCACACTTTTCAAAAATTCATATTCTCGCGAGTTTTGGATTTAATTCCTTCAAACTTCACTGTCTTGCTAATTTTAACATGCTCTATCCAGCTATGGTAATTCTTTTTCTGTTTTACGAATTTAAAAGTACCTGATAAAAGCTCATTGACAGATCCCATTAAAGCTACACTTTGAAGCCATATTATTGTTCGTCTCCTTAAAATATCTTCCAGTATTGTCCCCACATGATTAGAATTTTACCATGCCCCAATAACAGGGACTTAGCAAAATATAACTTATAAGAAAACTTATTTCTTTGACATACTGCTACTAAATTCTGAATGTTTCTAATAGTAGTTGTGCTTATAACCAGGTAAATACATATTCTGGAATATTCGCTGAATTTTAGGACCACAATTCACAAACAAGCACTTGTTGACGGAAACTTATCAGTTTGCTCAGAAAACATTTCTACACTTACGGAATGATAAGTCCCCAAATGCCTGGATACAGTTTAGTCAACGACTAAACTTTTGAGGTCCCCACATTGTCAGGAGTGCTGCAAGTCCCCACTTGGGAAATCGCAAAAAAATATATATATATATATTATAATTATATTTGCTAAGCCAAACAAAAAACTAATCACATGCTTTAAAATTACTGCATAAGCTTAATGCTTTCTATGATTTTTGCCGTATAGAGTGCAATCCCCACATTCCTGTAAAGACGTGAATGAATGAATGAATGAATGAATGAATGAATGAATGAATGAATGAATGAATGAATGAATGAATGAATGAATGAATGAATGAATGAATGAATGAATGAATGAATGAATGAATGAATGAATGAATGAATGAATGAATGAATGAATGAATGAATGAATGAATGAATGAATGAATGAATGAATGAATGAATGAATGAATGAATGAATGAATGAATGAATGAATGAATGAATGAATGAATGAATGAATGAATGAATGAATGAATGAATGAATGAATGAATGAATGAATGAATGAATGAATGAATGAATGAATGAATGAATGAATGAATGAATGAATGAATGAATGAATGAATGAATGAATGAATGAATGAATGAATGAATGAATGAATGAATGAATGAATGAATGAATGAATGAATGAATGAATGAATGAATGAATGAATGAATGAATGAATGAATGAATGAATGAATGAATGAATGAATGAATGAATGAATGAATGAATGAATGAATGAATGAATGAATGAATGAAATCCGGCAGTTGGTCTTTGATCTTTGTGTGTTTTTATATCTACCCATAATTCCTTTTGAGTTTGTAGTAATTTCTCCCCATAATTCCTTTCGACTTGGTAGTAATTTCTACATACTCCTTTTGGAGTTTGTGCACATTTCTAGCTCCCTTTCGAGTATATAGTAATTTCTACCCATACTCCTTTTCAAGTTAATAATTTCCGTACCCAAACTGCTTTTGGAGTTTGTAGTAATTTCTACCCATACTCCTTTTCAAGTTATTAGTAATTTCTACCCATACTCCTTTTCAAGTTTATAGTGTTTTTATTTGTGGGATTAATTAAATTCGTGCGACAACTGTATAAGTTTGCACTCTTTGCTACTCAGTAGCCTTTTGCGATTTTTTGTCACGAATATACATGGCGGATACTCTAACTGGATTTTCGATATTTTAAGTTATAAGAGGTAAACTCACGGCGCTAATTAGTTATTTTTCCCCTTGGCGGTATGCCAAATTGAAAAATCTCTGTCTAGTTGCCAATGAAATTAATGGATCTAAGATCAAAAAGATATATGTTTCCGTGATAACATCGTAAAAACAACTTTTTGGTGTATTCCTTCTAGATTATTCCAAGTCTTTGGACATTAAATATTTGTTTTGTTTGCCTTATACGGAGAAAAAAGGAAAGAAAAAACGATCATTCAATTAACTGTGCGGGAATAGATATGGTGTGGTTGTTCACAAAATGTTTACATTTGAAAAATTAGACTTGATAACTTCATTGAAGTCTCACTGTTCGGGATCGAACCATTCTTATTCATTTCGTATCTTTTTGTCATTTGAAAACGACTTACCGAAAACCATTCACACTTAAATTCAAAACGCAAACCCTATTTTATATTTAAAACTAAACAAGTAATAAGTCCTGATGTCCGTTGACTGTGACTTCAAGATTCATGTTCATTAGAATTACGGCTATTGCCATGGTTTCTTGTTGTCATACACCTTCACCTATAATTGTTTATTATTTTCTCTTTTCTCATTCAAATTAGTGTTCTCGCCTTTAGTTCGTGAAATCAAGTACCCGAGCCATCGATCATTGTATGGGTTCTGGATTTAAATAACATGTTCTTTGCATTTGTAATTCATGCTCACTATGTTATCGATATGTGCGTCTCTTTCGCTTCCTTTGTGAATAACGTTTATTCGCTTTATAAAAAATAATCGTTAATTTCCTAGATTCCTATTTATCTTAAATATACAGCTATAGGGGGGATCTTTTATAGTTAAATTTTATATTTTTTGGTTAAATCAACGATAAATCTGTTAAAAGCAATTGGTATAAGACCATATAGCTGTTTCATTATTCATACAGCAATAAAGTGTCGTGTTCAAAAACACCTTTCGACAAAACGTCGTGGTACTTTAGGGGTTGTTTTCGGTCCAGTCTCTCTTTTAACTTAAAGTGTAGCAAGTAGCCAAGCCGAAAAAAAATCCGGCTTCAATGGTATAAAGATGCCAGAAAAGTAGATTATAACGAATATCATATTAATACTTAAATCGTTTCTTCGGCCCAACTACTGCGGGGCAAACTATACAAGGCAGCAACAGCTGTCCATTTTGTTTACGTTATGGTAATTACAGTTCTTTGGTTTACTCCTTTCTCCTTTTCTTCTGCTTGGTCCACCATGCTACACATCTCACCGAGTGTATATCTATTTTCCCTGTTACATGGCCACACAGTCTTTCTTTTTCGTTTTCTTTTTATGTTGAACTTCCCTTGCTACCTCCTTCAATTTCTTTTTCTTGGGTTGGTGTTTTTCGTGTGTATTCTTTGCAACTTTATGTTCAGTTTCAAATGTCAACTTCTGTTTCTTTTTGAGCTCGCTTGTTTCTTTTTTCTTCCCTTTTTGGTCCGGATAAGCAAACATATCGCGCTTGTCGTGGCTTCCTCTGCGACCACCATTGTGACTTGTGGGAACTGCTAAAGCCTTGTTCAGTTGACAGCTCGTTGGAGCGCTCCAGGAACTTTTCCTTGGTGCTATAGGACTCGTTAGAGGACTTCGTAGAAGAGTACATGACACTGCTGTTGTTATGGGATTCATTTTGACTCCTCTTGCGAAAACTGTGTTTTTTTTTTCAGCTCCGGATATCGAGTTATAATTTAACTTAGCAAAGAGCTCTCTGCTCTTTCCTCAGTCCAAAGCTTCTGATCTATCCGACGTGTCTAATTTCATGAATAAATTTTCCTACTCACTTTGACTTTTTTTAACAACACTGCCGTTAATTCCAATTGTGACGGAGAACTTTTAGGCCGAATGTGTTGATGTTTTTTCAAAAAGCCAAAGATTGAAGAGTTGATAATTTTCGCTTGCATTAACTTGCTATTCGTCGATCTCTCAAAATGTTATTTCGAGTTTAAAGCTTTAGGTGAAATTATTTCAGCTGTTTTCGAATTTAATTGATTTCTGACGCACGTCGTCGCTGCGCTGAATTTCCTATCTTAAAATAGTATTGCTTACCCGGAATTAATGATATTCAATATATTCAAAAGAACATGTGATGTAGAACCAAAAAGCCAGTTAATGTTTAAGGTACGTCCATAGATATCACGTGCTCTCCTCGTGATCAGCCACAATCTGTTATCCTGATTAATTATATGTTTTACTAACCAAGTGATCTTTTCATTCAGGATAATCATGAGGTTAACGTTATTAACACAGAAATTAATTCGTAATCAATAAAAATTAAAATATTGAAGTGGTAAACTCGTGGATTCATGCTCTCACATGAGCCGTTTTTTAATCCATTATTTATGACGTCTTTTCACAAAGTCACTTCATAAATTTAAGTACAAATTTCTTATAAATGACATAATAAAGTATTTTTTCGCAGAGTACAAGTACCTGAAGTTTTGAAGGCTTTTGAATGGGTTTGCAAATTTGGCCATTAATGCAGTAGTAATGCCCCTCTCAAATTCCTCAAGCAGATGGTCACGTGACGTCGACAAGATTACGTTCAGCTGTTTTTGGGTTTTTTTCGTGTCTTTTTTGCCATTCCTAGCAATGGTCAAACCATCACTCCGCAGTCGTTTTCTCATGGTGTTGCGGTGACAAGTGAGTTTAAACAACAGTGTGTCTGTACAAACGCATCCGCTGAAAAGTGACCGCAAACACACTATCAAAAGACGCAGTTGTGCCACAGATCCGCCTCTTCTGGCCAGTTATTCTACCGTAAATAGCCGATTAAGCCCCCTGCCCTCGGGCTTATTTAAAAAATCGGACGGACGCTTATCGAAAAATAACAAATGAGTGATAAAAAGCAACAAGACATTCTCGTAGTTTGGCTTGGATGGAGGGGGAAGGGGATGATAAAGTGCTCTGGAGAAATTCAGAGAAATATTGAGTATTGAGGACTAAAGACCCCGCAGCTGGTCCACCCTCTACACGGCCCTTGATTTTAATTGTTTAATAAAAATTCGGTACCAAGTGAACTACATTTGTACTTCTCTTTTAAGATGATTAACGCAGTCTTAAGGCAAATCTGAAGAAAAAAAATAGAGGATAAAAGAGTTCTTATTCGAGCCTGGGCACTTGTCTTCTATAGAAAAATTTTGACTTTCATTTCTTAAAGAAAAACCTCAATTCGCAAGTAGGTACGTATGTGCATTTAGCTGACACTAGTGAAAAACGTCTGCGCATGCTCGTAGTCACATCTTTGTGCTTTTGTAAACTTATGAAAATTTCGCTTTTACGCTTGCCTCCAACAATAGTTTTCACAATTCTTGAAACTTAGGATCAGTATTTACCTAATGTCTTCATTAATGCAATATCCATCTCACAAAAGTATACAAGATAAATTTTATGTATACACCGAGAAAACGAGCATTTTATTTCAAGCTAAAACTCACACAAAACATCGTAAAATGTACGCATGCGCAGACGTTTTTCACTAGTGTCCATTTGCTTGTGCACATGTTTCTGCAACATTCAATTCAGGCAGATTAATGAGCCATGTAAAATCGCCAAAGATTGTAAGTATCGAAATTCTCTAGGCTTTGGTTGGATAGAGTGCAAGTTGTGGTTTGTAAATATTCATAGATCTATAGACTGCAAAAGTCAAGAGTAAACGGATACAAAACCAGTAATTTAAATGTAATGACCAAAGCACAGTAAAGTAGCTGTTTGTTACTGTCCATTGAATTATAGTTTATTTGAAATAATCTTAAATTACAATCTTCCTTATCTAGAATTGCATAGAAAGACATCTGGACTTTCAATATCTAAATTGTCTATATCGATTTATACATATATGTATATATGTTTAATGTTAAAGGAAAAAATTATTCGGTCAAGCACAAAACAATTTGTTTGCAATGGAAGAAAAGTCCCAATTTAGACTCCTAAAACTGAGGACCTTTCCCTGCACACTCATTTCACTTTTTTCCTTTTCAATAATGGTAAATTGCAACTGTCATTTTATGTTGAGGTTCTGGTTAGAAAGTATCCGAATTCAATGAATGGAGGTCTAAAAATGTTTGGCGAAATAATTCCAAGGTTAAATCGATATAACGTTGGCGTCCTACGTACGAGAACTAAAAGATTTGCACGTAAGCAGATGTTGAGCCATCGCGCCATGTCGGATCTTCTACTACCTTGGCACGACACATCGGACATGTTTGCTCTCGATCAAACCACAGCGATATGCAGTCCTCGCAGAAAATATGCTGTAAAAAAAAGAAAAAATGTCGCATTAGAATGATGCCACGAAATCAACTTAACCCATGAAACAGAATTTAATACTGATGTCTGCAAAAATCTAAAAATATTAGATCAATTCTTGCTCAAACAAGCGCGTTTATGGAATTTTGAAAATGGCACTTATTCACTGTACTCGTATTTGCGGTACTTATTAGAGAACCGCGCAACTATTGTGATCGTTTTTCGGTTAGACAACATGCGTGGAGAATAAAATAGGATAAAAAGGATAAAAGCAGTTGTAAAACAGCCATTTTAAAAGACTGTCTCTGGATTAATGGACAGACCAGGACAACACGTGTTCAGTCAATGATGACTGAAACTAGTACGTAAACTAGTATTATTTTGCATTCCCGTGCGTAAACGTAGTATGTAAACTAGTATTTGCATTCCCGTGCGTAAACGTAGTACGTAAACTAGTATTTGCATTCCCGTATAGAGTAGTTTTCGTATGACTGTGAAAACGGCACGATCACGGCACGGTTACGGCAGGAATTTCGAATGTTTTTATAGACATCACGGCATTGACAGTCATGGTACGGCGCGGTCCGTTTCCCTTACATACGTTACGTAAGCACGTTGCGTGCCAAGATAATGCGTGATAAAGTTAACACAAGCAAACGTAAGCACGTTGCGTACCAAGATAATACGTGATAAAGTTAACACAAGCAAACATAAGCACGTTGCGTATCAAGATAATACGTGATAAAGTTAACATAAGCAAACGTAATAACGTTGCGTATCAAGATAATACCTCGGCTCATAGGTAAACGTCAGCACGTAATGCACGTTGTGTATCAAGGTAACGTAATAAAGTTAACATGGGAATATAAGTTGGTTAGTTAGTTAACAGACCTTACAAGTCCTGAGCATTATTGGGTCTGATAAATCTTCCTGACATATTGGACAAGAATTACCAACTTCAGTAATCTGCTGTTTGGATGGGACGGTACCATATTGCTGAGAATACCAACAACAGAAACAATCATTAATGCACGCACTGCTTACTTAAATGTAGATTGAAGCCTCCGTCACATCAGGAAAAACTGTAGATGTGACAAAGGATACATTGTTGCCTTAATTGAACAGGCTCTTGGGAGGGAGAATGGGAAATAGTGGAATTTCAATTCAGTGTGATCTCTGTTACTGCTGCATACAGCTATTTCAAGAATGTTGCCCATGGTTTGTTGCATTTTGCATTCCAGAACCGAAACGTATTATGGAAATTGAAGGGCTCCCTACGAAAATAGCCTAAGTGACTTTTTTGATGATATTGTTCAGTAATCTAAAATGATATCAATTAACTTTCTTGTGCCAAAAAAATCAATGTCTGGACATCCATCAAAAAGTCACTTAGGTCATTTTCACAGAGAACCCTTCAATGGTAAGTATAAATAACAACTGGCCAACTGTAATTAATGATGGTAATAGGACCGAGTGGAGTCCAATTCGGTCTGTAATCATACGAGGGATAAACAAAATTGGACGACCGCGTAGCGGGAGTCCAATTTGTTTATTCCGAGTATGATTATAGACAGAATTGGACGACACGAAGTCCTATTACCAATTAATCATAACTATTACAACTTCCGAGAAAAATGCTTTCATGCTAATCATAATCAATGCTATGCGCAACTAAAATGACCAAATTTAGTTGAAAAAGTGAGAAAAAGTAGTGAAAAATCTCTTGAGCGCGCGCTTAGTGGCGTAGCGATTACGTGACTGCGCGCGCGCTCAAAATGCGAAATCTGATTGGCTCTGGCAACTGTCCGATTACAACTGTCCTATTACAGGTGTCCAATTACAGCCAACTGTCCAATTACAACCTACAGCTTGATTAGTGAAAAATAGAGCAGTCTTTCAACCAATCAGATTTGAGGAAATTGTAATAGTTTTGATTAATAAGAAAATTCAACAGCTTTTAGATATTTGCTCTTGTTCATGCTAAAATATTGCGAATTTTTGTCCCATCAATGTCTGATAGCTTTGTTCTGAAGTGAGGCTTAAGTTGAAATTCAAATGTGCATGCAAACTAAACATAAAAAGGGCTTAGTGTGCACAGTGTATTTTGGGTTTAAATACAATATTCAACATGCGAAAAACCAATGACAACCAGACATTTCTAAAGTAGTAACTCTTCACACTAAACATACCATTCCTATTATAAAAGCCTATTATTTAGATAAGACATTACGGCCATTTATCGAGTGAAAATAAAACGCCTTGTCTTAGGCTCAACTTAAATAAGACGCCAAACTCTCCATATAAATGGCAACTTTTAATCAAGGTGCACCTTGTCAAAGAACAGCGGCAATGAAAGTGCCCCTTATATACGGAGAGGTTGGTGCCTTATATAAGGCTCGTATTATGTAAGGGCCCGTTCACATGAGAGATGGTGCCCCTATGTAGTAGGGATGACTCTTTTGTTTTCTTTAATTTCCCTGGGGGACACAAAACAAGAGAGTTATCCCTGCTACATAGGGGCACCCTCTCATGTGAACAGGCCCTAAGGTGTCCTAGTTGGAATCGTTTAAATGGTGCTATTGAGTAAGATAACTGGCAATTTCACTTACCACATCACGACAAAATGTTTGATATCCACTATACACTTCTTTGAGCTTTCTGAAGACCATACGTCCCTAATAACACAACACGAATAAGAATCATCATTTTTTGAAAAACAAGTACAAATGTATGCAAGTACAAATGTATGCGTCAATTGACCTTACCTTTAATATTAAGTAAATAGTTGTTGCAATAAAAGCAAAGTACTCTCCACCATAGTTATAGTCAGTAAAGTAGGCAAACCACAACGGAATAGGAACTAACATTCTGTAAAACTGTGAAAAGTGTTCCAGTAGCATGTAGTATTTACCCTGTTGACATATATACAGTGAATAAAGCTGTGGATTTTACAAGCACAAGAAATACTACAAAGATCACTCTCTACACCAGTGACAAACGTATCATTCTCTATGTATGTATAAATCTGCACAAAAGTATAGCTTTTCAAGGGAATTCCTCCCATTTAGTGGAAGATGCCACGAAGAAAAGTTGTCATCTTAGTACAAACAGGGAAAACATTTCCTAGCAAGACTTTCTTACTATCCAACTTACTGTATCAAAATTCTGCAACCAAAATGATGTCATTTGGTGGCAGATGGTACAGTTTCAAAATGGTCCCTTTCAACCCTACAGTAGTCTTGAATTACAGACAGTAAATTTTATAAAATCTCAAAAACGTTTGAGCTTCATAGGCACTTAATTTGCACTTACCCTTTTCCTGAAAGGAATTACTCTCTTATGCATAACAATAACCACTGATTTGAGAGCCATTGTGATAAGACGAATAACAAAGTCTGGAGAATAAAGTTAAAGTTTGATTACCTCTTTATAAGGTAATTCCGCTCAACTGAACAGCACACAGCACACACAGTTTGTACTATTTTTGAGTATCAAAATCCCATGACTTTCAATGACCTTTTCCATGACTATTTTGTATTTTCCATGAACAAAATTTAACTGTTACTTTTCAAAACTGGAATATCTGCATATGCTGGTTTCTGTTATTTTGTTGTTGTTGCTAAAATTAAGCTTTTTTGTGTGTGACATTTTCTATGATTTTCCATGACTTTCCAGGCCTGGAAAATGAAATCTTAAAATTCCATGACTTCCCGGCCAGTTTTCCATGATCAAACCCTGAGCACAGCACAACACAGTACCTGTTATTCCAGTACACCAGAATACTGTCCACACATCCCATGAGTAGAAATGTGGCTTTCTAAAGATCAGACTAGCAAAACAACATTTGTGTAATTAATTTCCAAATCATGCAATGAAAAAAAAAGGGACGAGAAAATAGGCAGAACAAAGTTTAACTCACCAATTTTCCAGATGTTGATTGTAGAAAACATAGTAAATAAAGAACACATTACCAGACAAAAACAGGAAGGTCCACAGAGAAACTCTGTTTAGACGTCTATCCTGAAGTTAAAAATATTTATGTTATTCAAATTGAGACAGAGAACACTAGTGGAGGAGAAGAAAACAGCTACTTTTGACAGTGCTGAGAACTACATGTAGTTAGATGTGCATGCTTCTTCGAGTATAGATTTTTGCTCCGAAAAAATCTGAGCCATCTGCAGGGATTGAACCCACAACTTTCAGATTTCTGTTCCAACACTCTACCAACTGAGGTAATTGAAGGCTCTAGTGGCGAGCAGGTTGAAGTTCATTATTTATGCTGAGCGCATGTGGGACATACACTGTCCAATACCCGAGTGGAATGACTCATACAGAAACTGCAGAACTACAATTATATAATATTATGTAAATTAATGAATGGATTACAGTCACTTGGAAATGTGTTAGGTACATTTGTAGATGTGTACACTTCTTTGAGTATAGATTTTTGATAAAAAAATCTGAGTCCTCAGTGGGGATTGAACCTACGACCTTCAGATTCAATCCTCACTGAGGGCTCAGATTTCTTCTTGAAGCAGCATATACTTCTAACATCTAACATACAACACATTTCCATTTCTAAACTTACAAGTTTATCCTATTTTTATATTTTCTATTTCAACTTTTGTATATTTATATATTATGTTTTGTAAATTCTATTAATATTTTTGTATTATTTTAGTTAGAGGGCCACAGGGTCATCAGCGAAAGCTGTCACATGTCACCCTCTTTAAATAAAGTTTATTCATTCATTCATTCATTCATTCATTCATTCATTCATTCATTCATTCATTCATTCATTCATTCATTCATTCATTCATTCATTCATTCATTCATTCATTCATTCATTCATTCATTCATTCATTCATTCATTCATTCATTCATTCATTCATTCATTCATTCATTCATTCATTCATTCATTCATTCATTCATTCATTCATTCATTCATTCATTCATTCATTCATTCATTCATTCATTCATTCATTCATTCATTCATTCATTCATTCATTCATTCATTCATTCATTCATTCATTCATTCATTCATTCATTCATTCATTCATTCATTCATTCATTCATTCATTCATTCATTCATTCATTCATTCATTCATTCATTCATTCATTCATTCATTCATTCATTCATTCATTCATTCATTCATTCATTCAAGTGTTGAGGATGTTTTATTTTCAGTCTGTTGCAAAAAGTTTGAAAAAGTGTGTGCCTGCTATGTATTTGCTGAGCTCTCATAAAGAAAGCAACACAGACATTAGCAAATCAGTGTGTATATTATAACAGTTATATAATGACCTTTAGAGCAACTTGTCTCTTGACGGTGTTGTTTGCATGAAGGTATGTTCCACATAATCCAATAAACACTAGAATACCTGTATGAAAATAATATAAATAAAAAGAACAAGTAGAAGCATTGTCTACTTTTTGCAACAAAGAAAATTTGTTGCGCGCGGGGTGGTAATACGATCAACATTTGCTCTGCAACTTGCAATGCAACAATGTTGCGCGACAAGTTGCACGATTTTGTTGCTCGTATTACCGGGCCTTAAAGAGTAGAGCACACAGTTGCAATAATTTTATGTGTGGTCTGTCCATCCATCTACCTAAAAAGCTGCACTTACAGTACAATTGGGCCTGCATCATAATCCTAGTTTCTCTTGCAGCCATGCTTAGTCTTGTCACAGCCGCATAAGTCTCCCCATGACTGCGAGAGAGAGACTGTGCAGTGTATCTCTACCATGTATCCCTGTTATGTGGTAGATGACGTCACAGATCACATGAATATTCATTATATAAAAAATATTCATAAATTTACAGTTCTTGATTAATTAATGCTTACCTAACCTATGGTCCCACATAATACGACTTAGCAACAACAATACGAAAGGCAAACTCCTCTCTAACCACGAGATGGTACTCTGGAACTCCATACGGTCGCCATTAGCTCTCTGATTTCCGTTTGGTGTAGCATTGCTCGTGTCGGGAATTGCTTGTTCGGTACTTTCTTCAGTATCAGACGAATTCCCAGAGTTTGTATTCATATTGGAAAGTCTTCCAGACTCATTCCTGACTCTGGCACCATAACTGTTAATACCCTGCTCAACATCGAAGCCAAACGCTTGGGATAAATCAACATACGTGGACGGAGACATCGGAGACAAAGGAGACGTCGAAGTTGACCGAGAGTTGGACGTTCTTCCAGAAGTTGTACCAAAACTCGGGACAAATTCGCGGATTACCGACGTGAAAGGATTCAAATTAGAAAGGTTGATTTGTCTATTACCAGTTGTGTAAGACCATGAAGAAGATCGCACATGAGACGATCTCTGTCTATACGCAGTAGACGAGACGGACAGATTCCTGTTTCCTTCTGCCATTTTTTATCAGCGATCAATATTAAACAATTAAAAATGTCTGTGTTAATTTTCTCCTGAAAAGACCACTCAGGACGAAAGTTTAGTCGCTATTTTTACCAATAACAAAATGACTTTGCATTAGAAGGACACACAATGAGCGTTGAAGACAAATAAAGTTCACTTTCTCAGTACAGACTTCACTCCATTTCAGCCATTTTGTTTACACAGCTTAGCAGCCTTGCCACATTGGTTGAAGTGGAAGTCTGGGCCGGTACCACAGAAACACAGGTCTGAAACGTTTAGTACAAGCTGTAGAAAAAAAGTACACAGTAAGAAATCGAAGCTAGTAGGCCTACAAGATTAATATGTTTTTCCTTAACTTTTCAGAAATGGGCTTAACTTTTTGCCGAGGAGTTTAGCCGTTTTTCAGCTCCGTTTGGACATGCTATGGGGATGACCATCCCTCCTAAACTAAAGGAAAGGCTAGGCCAGGCTCGTAACACGGTATATTTTCGTCTCACTGATCCCGGGTTTTTACGGAAATTTTGACTCCTGAGCCCATATTTTTAGAAATTTTTGATCCCTGATCCTTGGTGCAAAAAACTGAGCTGATCCCTGATCCTGACCCAATGTCCCTGATCCTCGATCCCACCCATTTGATCCCTGAGCCCAGGCCTCTGATCCCTGATCCTGGCTAAAATTTGGAGCTTGATCCCTGATCCCATATACCATGTTACGAGCCTGCAATGACCGACCGATAACTCGTGACAGTTATTTGACTAACCGATAAACTTGAGGTCGACGGTGCGCTCATTTTACTCCCCTCTCTCTATCAGTGCTCCGTTTTAAGGGCATTTAAAGCTAATTAAAGCTACACAGAAAGGAAAGAAGTTGAAACAAGGATGTGAGGTCACTGGGGATCGAACTAGGGACCTCTCGCACCGAAGGCCGCGCACTAACCAACTGTGCCATCCTTGCTCCTTGAGGAGATAGGAGGAAGGAGATGGGAGGGGGGGGGGAGGACGAACGGGGAAAAGGGGAAAAGGAGGGAAAGGGAGGGGCCTTGTTTTCTTCCCCTTCCCTAGTGCCAAATAGCTGTAAATCTAGATCTATCTGAAGCTTTTAAAAACAAACGGGTAGCCTACTGGCTAGTGTTTTACAATGAAATTTGAATACTGTTTCGATTTAGTACAAATGCTATTATTGAAGATGATTTTTGTTCATCTGTAATGTTTTTGCTTACTGATCACTATTTTGAGAGAATATTTATATTCTTGCAAAACAGTTTTGGTGAAGAGTATTGGCTTTACCTTTTAACATACTTTCCGTCTAGCCAGTTGACACAAGAACTTAAAACCATTTCTTTTAAATCAATCGATTTTATTTGGTGTCATTAAACATCATGAAGTAAGTCGACTTTATGCTTCCCTGAAACACCCTAAAAGATATAACTTAGATATAACTAAGATTCCAGATTTCAAATTCAACATCCTAGAATTATTAAAGATATACCAAATCGCTTTTTTAATCTCTAAAAAGATACAACGAGCATTCCTGTACGTTGTTTTTTTAAGGAGATCGCCTCCCTCCCCCGAATTTAACATTAGCATGTATTTTGTTTCAAATCGAAAGCTATAGCTCGAACATACTATAATCTTCAATAATCCATCAGGGTACTGTAAGAACATATACTGAAATGTTGATTTTACTGTTATATTTAAATGAGTATAATAAGTTTAGGTGTGTTGTAATTCCTGTGATAGTTATATACGATTTTTGTTTGATCAAGAAAAATTATATACAAATCCAACTCAGAGTATACATTTTAAAATATAAATTTATTACAAGTAATTTAGATATACAGTGCTGTTTACTTTTTAATGCACTCTAATAAGTTATTAATGGTCATCATAATTATTGCTTGTATCATTTATATACAAATTCTTTTCCAGTTAAACCAACATGTTTTACAAAATATAAGCTAAACTATTTGGTGAAATTATTTGGAATCCGATGTGGAACAGTGCGACTTTTGAATAAGCCTCACCCATGGACAAACGTAATATATTTGTGTTTATATAGTAATTGATATATTATATATTACGCGCGCTCTGATTGGTCGAGAACCGAGTGTGATTGCAGTACACACTGTACACACATATAGATGACGTTAGACTATTGAATCTTAAGCGCGCTCTGATCGACCAATCAGAGCGCGCGTAATATATCATTTGCGTATTCTATTTTCATTTGTTCAGTTTCATTGTAATCTTAGGTCAGTAGCTCAGTAAATTACCCCTTTTTAGCGGCACTTAATTGTCTGCCTTTTTAGTTTAAATTCTCGTTTCTCGTGAGTTATATCTTCACTTTTCCTAGACATTATCCTGTAGTTCTGCCTCAATATGGCTATGGGCCTATCGTCATCATAATTGCTGCAGTTGCTTAAGGCTCTGTTACACTGTGCAATTTTCCCAGCAACTTGTCTCGCAACGGCGTTTCAAAACAAGTTGCAGAGAAAATTATGGCGCTGTTAGACTGTGCAATTTTCCCTAGCAGCTTGCAATATTTTTGGCCAGTTGCTGGGGAAAATTGCACAGTGTAACAGCGCCATAATTTTCTCTGCAACTTGTTTTGAAACGCCGTTGCGAAACAAGTTGCTGGGAAAATTGCACAGTGTAACAGCGCCTTTATTATATGTATCTATTTGCTAATCAAACGATATTTGTGGCATATTTATACTAACAAACTTCAATTCTGTGCATGTAAAGTCACTATGAACTTTTTTGTTTGAAACAAGAGAAGATGTGGTAAAAAAAAGAATCGCGCGTATATAGGTCTTTGGACAATCATATGCTTCGTTTGATGCTATTTTTAGAGTGAATCTGATTGGTCGAGGGCGCACGAGCCTTCGCATTGCCTCAAGATCACAATGGCGGCAAAAGGGTGTATAACGTTTGTCGATGAAACAGAGTTTAAACTTGAGAAAAAGGGCAAATGGAGGTTTCCGATCCTCCGACTACATGTTCTCGTCCACGCGGTCATGGTGATGAGTTTCTAACAATAGCATCAAACTGGGCATATGATGGGTCACGGGGATTCCTTCTCTTACCTGATCATTTTCTCTTGGTTGAAATCATTGGTTATAATTAAGCCGGTTTTTTTTACCAATTTTCGTAAAATACCTCAACATCGTCTACATAGAAAAAATTTTCGCCGGTACCAGCAAAGAAGTTACAAAATGCTGCAAAAGTACACCCAGGAGGGTGATAATATATAAAAGGTTTCGTGTGGGAACTCTTTGTAGTTGATGCTAAGTCACAGATGTATAGGTCATGGCTGCTACCAAATGTCGGACCATATAATCTATTTGTATATATAGCATTGGAACCTGGTGCCGTTCGAATATTGAGCTTGATGGGTTGATACCCTTTGACGTTGTGCAAGGAATAGAGAAATGTTTTGGTAGTGGCATACCATTGGCCTATTGGAAATAATAGAGAAAAATAATAACCTGTAATGTGTGACTTCACTAGCTGTACCTCATATACAAGATCAACTTTTTTGGGGAGGGTAAGGGAAAAGCAAATTGCACAAGTATTGACAAGGATAATTGATGATCTTGAACAACAACAACAACAACAACACTTTATTGTATTAATTATTGTATTAATTAGTCTTATTATACATAAAACAAAGAAAGAAATTCAAATATTTAGGGGTACCAACTTCCAAAAATAACTTAAAAGCTAAAAATGCTTGGAAGTTGATTCATGAATGGAGCTGTGTATATCTGTATAGGAAAGGGGGCGCGTTCGTTACTCCCCAGCCCTCCCCCCTCAAAAATATATTGCTGTATATACCTGCTGAATCCCAGGATATATCGACATAACCACCAAAAATGTTTTGTCCCACTCGAACTATGGTTACAGTTGGCCCTTTGTTGTCACATTGAACGTGAAATATCGTCCCTACATCCCAACCATCTACTGCAGCGTGCCAACATCTTATCCATTGACTTGTACTTTGACTCTGCAAGTAAGGTTTGACGTACTCAGCCAGTTTCTGCACATAGCTGAGATTGCCGTAATTTGTAAGGATGGTAGAATCTTCAAGACCCCCTGTGAAATTAAAGGCAATTAATTAGTCTTATCATTTTATTTTCTTTAATTCTCTGTTTCCTCTTTCCACTTTAATTCTCGTGCAGTTCTTAAGACCCTTTGTTGACGGTAAATTTACGGGACAATTCTCGTACTTTTCGTACCCCCTTTCTTCTTTGAATACTTGTGATTTTCAGACAGGTTATATCGGATACATGCGCTTTTGTTCCTTTGACTACCCCATTTGAGTGTCAATTAAAATATTTATTTATTTACGTTTGTTGACAACTTTTCAAAGTGTCAATGCAAAGCATGTCCCTTGTTATACCCTTCCACCTCTCTCTAGGGTAAGAAAGTGATAGGTGCATCACATTACCTGCTATATTTTGAGTACAGTTTATTCCGTTCCCTCTATAACCTTGTCTACACGTGCAGTTATAAGACCCTGGAGTATTGGTACAGTTCGCGTTCTGGTCACAGTTGTGTGCATCTGTGGCACATTCATCGATATCTAAAAACAAAGATAGTCTCGCATGAGAAAGTAGTCTTACTATTCTATGCATGGCCTAGATTTTGCCACGGGCTCCTCAGCTGTGCAGACTATAGAGCAGATTTCGTATGAGTGTGAAATGGACCGCGCCGTGCCGTAACCGTGTCAGTGCCGTGATCTCTATAAAAATATTCGAAATTTCTGCCGTAACCGTGCCGTGACCGTGCGGTGCCGTTTTCACAGTCATACGAAATCTACTCTAATTTGCATGCTAGTGCATGACTTGCTATAAATCTAATATATTGCAGAAGCACAAGAAACGCGACTACATTTCATTTGATCATGAAGAGACTTGAATCAAGCCATTACAGGCAAATTTGCATAGTTACACTGTAATTGCGGCTAACACGAAATAATATGTTGTGCCTGACATTGCATTTTACAAGGTGTTCGTTTGAACGTTCACTCAGCGGGTTGTAGACCTTCTTTGGCTGAGCATGCGTTGTAGAGACCTGTCTACATTTGTGACAGACAAAAAAAATGCGTTTTATTCTTTGGCCGTCTTGATTTAGTTAGATTCGGCTTCTGCAACTGTTGCGGGCAACTCTTCAGCTGTGTAAGCAGCCCTCAAAAAAGTAATTAAGGCTCAGTGATGTATTCATTAAGTTTTAGAACTCCTGCTGTTGTTCTACTTGTTTAAAAGAATATAGAAAACTACGCCTACAGTTTTATCATAGTAGTTCCCTAAAATTGTAATTTCTCATGCACACAAAACACTCAGCGCATGCTTTTGGTGGGACAGGAAACCATGTAAGGCAAAAACCTGGCTGCTCTTCAAGCTATGAAGTTGTCTTTCTGGTTTCATAAAATGGTTTTGATTTTTTGTACGTAACTGAAAATGCGTTGTTATTTTTGTCATACTTTAAAATTTATGATACACTGGATTTTTTGACAAGAAAATTACGCTCCCTGCCTTCTCCTGACCCTGTGTACCGATCTTGTCGAGATTATTGAAAATGTCCAAGGTGTAAATTCATGCATGTTTACTGAAGTAGTTCAATAAGAAACTCACCGTTTTCACAATGTTTTCCTGAGAACCCCGATGCACAATTGCAAGTGTAGTCGCCGCTATTGTAGTTAGGAATACAAACTCCATTGTTCTTGCAGGGCTTCTTCAAGCATTCGGTCTTAATTTTGTCCAAAAAAGGAAAATAAATATCAGAAAAAAAATCAAAGAAACTAACATATAAATTTCAGTATCGTCAACGTCCATAAGATCTCACCTGTAAAGTAAAGTGATGGTAGTTCGAGCTGTTTGTCAAATTGTTTGAATTCTTTAACATGTCCGTTGCAAGCAATTCGCACTGGTACTGTCCACTGGTACTGGGAAACTTAGCAAAGTTAAAAGATAAGCATTGGAGCTCAGCCACACAGCGTAGCAAGCAAACTTTTTCTGTCTTGGCTTCGAGGACTTTGATGGGTGTGACTTTCAAATACTTATTCTTCTGTGTCTTAAAGTTCAAAAATCCTTGCCCTGTATCTCGTCGAAGTATCGAGGCGTTGGCTACATCGAATTGGATGGTCTCGTGAGCTTCACCATGGATTGGAACAAATAGAATTAAATCTAGCATCAAAATCCAGCAACCTAAAGCTGCTATAATGTCCATTCTAAACTCTTGCACCCTACTCTACAAAAGTGGCGCTCTCCTGTTGACTAACTTGAAGGATTGATCGATCATCTAGTTTGTTGATATCACCCATAAAGCGGTGTATGCATTACAAATGTATTAAAGCGCACTAACAAGACCCCCCCTTGACTTTTTTTGTTTATTAATTTTGAACACGTAAGGATCCGTTATTCATATTGAAACTCAATTCATAATTAATATGAGCTGACATCCATCTCGCTTGACTTAAGCTTCGACCCGTATATATATATAGCTAAAGTTCAGTCAACGTCCTGAGAGCGGAATCAATGAATATTTTTTCACCGTGACATTATTACAATAAGAAACTCACTGTATTGCTTGCAAATTCTATCTAACTTGGACACATATTCCTTAATTTCTCAGATAGCCTACAGCAAAGTTTGTTAGTAAACAAAAGATATTTGAAAGGCTTTAGCCTTTAGCCTTTAGGCTTTTTTCAGCGACAACGTTAATTGAAATAGCTATATACATATTTCAAAAACGTTGACAGTCGGAGATCTGAACCTGACACCTGAATCTGACATCTAAAACCAGCTGCAAATTTTGACACCTATGTACGAAACTCAATGATGCAGTTTGTTGTAATATTAGAATATCAGTTATGAGGCTCAAGTTATTATTATACAGCTATTATTGTTATTATTATTTGACTGATAGCCTTATTAAGGTCCCGGCCCTCATTCCCGTAAAAGTGTTTTTTGGAATGGTTAAGGTTTAGAGATTATCAAACTTTGTTAATCTCTTGTAACTGTTAAGAAAACTTGAATTTTGAATCTTGAATCTTCTTCGTCGTCGTGGTCTTCTTCTTCTTCTTAATTCTTCAATTCTTCTTCTTCTTCTTCTTCTTCTTCTTATCTCCTTCTACTTCTACTTCTTCTTCTTCTTTTTCTTCTTCTTTTTCTTCTTCTTCTGCGTATTTTAGTCAAGGAACACGAAAGAATTTATTCATGTCTCGTCTGTGATTAAGATTGACAAACGTCGATAATGTTTTCTGAATAAACATGTATTAACTTACATAACTAATCATCCACAACTAATTGAGTACTTCTGCATCTGGTAAACTGATTGTTTTTTGTAAAAAGTTGGCCAATTTTGAGCCTTCTTATTTCATATTTGGTCTACTTCGCGGAAAATCCTCACAATTCGATGCAGAGTTCATTACCTCATGCAATGAAGATTATAAAAGACTTGAAGAGACATATGAATCTTTGAATTTCCCATTTGGATTTTTAATAAGAGTGTAACAAAACGTTCAATTAAAGTGTAAAAACTAATGAGGTCTCACAAAATAAGTAAATTAACTCTGTCATTGAGCTTTGAGATAAATTAAAACAAGGCTGTTTTTGGTCATGTTTTCCCAATAAAAGAAAATAATGGCCGCGTTCACATGATCAAAACAACTAATTATAGTTAACTCACTTTTCGCAATGCTTACTAACATACTAGCAGATGACTACTATAGTGTGCGAATTAAAGTATATTTTGCAATTGCAATGGGGAACTAGGAAGTGTGTTGACTTGATCAGTTCAAAACTGCAACAGTTGTTTACGCCGCAAAATGTAGCAATCTACGCAATTAATGTAACTGTAACAACTGAAAATGTAACAGCTATTATATAATAATTGGTATATTACGCGCGCTCTCATTGGTTGAAATGTTTCGATCAATATTATATAAAACAAATAGATTCCATTTTTCCATGGGTCTGTCAGTTATAGTAAAACTGATTTTGTTGTAGAGAGCTGACTTACAGTGCGATGTCTGCATGATCGATTTTCAGCCAATCATAGCGTGTGTTCTATCAAAACACTTACATTTGACCGCGTTAAGCCAATCAGACTGCACGTTCTACAAACTACTACTTCTGGCACTTAGATAACTTTCAGCCAATCAGAGTTCGCGTTCCTTCAAATTAACTACTAAGACTTTCCAATCCCCATTTATCATGCATCCAACTGACAACACTTTAACCATAAGTACTATTATATAAAAAGTGAAATCAAACTATTACGATACGATACGATACGATACGATACGATGGCTAAAAACATTTGCAAAGCAAATATGTTAGCTTTTATTATGTACCCTTTACTATATTTGACACTTACATTAATATTTGAGAACACAGAAATAGAGTATTTGGTCTGTACAAATATACATGAATATAACAAGAGTTGCAGATTAATCAATGAGACAGATTAGACACTTTTATATCAAATTGGCACAACAACTGAAAAATAGCTCTAAGCCCTGATAATAGTAAAACAAATGTAGGGAGCGTCTATGGGTACATATTGACAAATACAGTGACATGGACTCAATTGGTTGTGTCAGAGACACCACGTGATGCAACCCCAGAATCAATGTCTTCCACTGCGGCTTTGTCTTCCTCGTTCAAGGAAGTCTGGTTAGTACCAGTAGAGATACCATTTGAGTTGTCACAGGCAACAGACTGACCACCATCATTGCCTGAACTCGAGGTGGATGCATCAGATTCATGGTACTTCATCAAAGCCAAAGCTTCTCGAGAGTTCTTAGGTTTCTTGAGTCCCAGGAGAACTTCAATGTTGATGATATCCTCATCCCATTCAGTATGCAGTCGGTGAAGACTTGGTGTCTTAGTCCATGGGATGCCAGCTTCACGTTCTTCTTTCTGTCTATATGCTTTCATCGAAGATTGATAAACCTTTTCAAATGATTTGACTTTGGGAGGGGCTACAGGGATTGGTTTGGGAAGTCCCAAATTAAGAGTGCGTTTAATCAACTTGTAGACATCAGGGATGGTTCCACCAGGAACTACGTCTAACTCATCAAGCACAGGCCACTTGGAACCCTTCTTCTCTGCCTTGACATGCTCTGGAAGGTTGACTTTGTTTGACTTGCTTCCACTGGAACCGATACTTGTCCAAGAAGTCGAAGGCGACATATCAACTTTCTTGGCTTTGCCCGCCTAAAAGCGAATGAAGTTGAGTTGCGTCAGTAAGCTATTTAAAAATCTCCAGGTAAATATAATTTACTTCCCACCTTGACAGTTTTCTTCTCGATGTCTGAAGCACGGCTTGTCCATGAATTCACCTTGCTTGCCGAACAAGATAAGCTTCCAATACCATTTGACGCAACAGCAGAGCTTCCAGGACTGCTAACCCATTCCAAGTCTTGGATGCTCAAATCGTCTTCAAAGTTGCACCTGACGGCTCGTCTTTGGTCGATCATGTCGGCTCCTGAAAGAAGCCATTGAGGTACAGAAGAACGTTTCTTCTCTTGGTTCGATCCTTTACTGGAGTTGCTCTTGTTACTTATTTTGCTCCACGACCACGACAACCAGCTCTTTTTCTCAGATGATTTCTTGCTTACAAGATCTTTTTCTCCACTGCCAGCGCTTGACTCCGAGAGCGAGGCAGGTGAATGTTGTGTCTTGGAATTGGAATGACGTGGTTCGTGAGTGCTTCGATTATGAAATACTCGATTCGAGTTCAGTGGATCCAGTGAAAGAGGAGAGTCTTGACGAGATGGCACGCGCTCTGCAGCTTCATCTGGAACTTTAGAAAAGAAATCAAATGAATGAGCGAGCTTCTCGCAAAGTTCTTTCGAACGCGTTCACATTTCCAAATAAGGAAGAGCGCCTATAATTAGCTGTAATTAGTCATAGAACTGTTGATGACGTCATGTACCGGACAAGAAATAATCAAAACTTGCAATGTTATTTTTATGAAACTGTCTTCATTGAATTGTTGAAATTTCACTTTCTTTCTAAGGTCTGAGATCATTCAGTGCTTACATATAATCGTCTAGCGTAGAAATATCATGGAATTTTTAACGTTTTCTAAACGTTTTTTAAAGAACATCTCCGTCTTACCTTCGGTGTTGTTGACAGTTCCATCGTGTAAGATACAATAAAACATCAGATTGACAAAAGAATGCCAGGCATTGGCCAAGCGCCCTTCAGGGCGTGGCTTTTGTTGGCGATTCTGCCGTCTTTGTCTGAAATAGTTCATAATAGTCTGAAATGAAAAAACAAAATTTGACATGGTCACGTCACGCTTTCATGAAAAGTTTTCAAACTCTCCAAAATGACTCACTCGAAAAGATTCTGTTGTAGGTTTTACTTACCAAGCAGAAATTTCACACGACATCTCGCGAAATCACTGTTTTTACGATGAAAAACGTCGAATTGTAGATTTATCTAACGGAAAATACGCTCTGAAAATTAGCACTGTTACGCTATCGGAAAATTTGACGAAATCTGTCTGTAATTGGTTAATTGATTGATTATACGTTTGATACGCTATGATTGATAAGTTGATAATGTGGTGACGTAATCATTAATTTAGGCGATCGAATTTTCTTTGATGCAACTAAACAATCATAGCAGGCAATAATTAACACTTATTTACTGGGACCGAGGGAAACAGTATGTTTTGTGGTCCCGAGACCGCCAAAACACCACAAAACATACTGCTTTCCCGAGGTCCCAGTCAATAAATGTTTTGTTATATACCAACTGTCAAAGAACAAAATAAAAAGCAAAACGTCGCTGCCTACAGTTAAAGTTTATAATCAAAATTTACAGAAAACTGACCTTTTTTCACACATAGTTTTTCGGAGAATTGTTGCAGCTCTTTTGGTGACATTCCTGGTTAATTGGTTATCATCTTTTTCTCGGAACAAATGTTGTATATTGGTCTTAAAAGTTTGACAATAAACCCGAGTTTTGCCACATGCATGTCCGAATGAATGAAAAACGCGCGCTGCCAAAAACGTGCCTTCAAAGCTCAATCAACTTCCGGTTTTGTTATTACCGGTCAATAAAACTCACTGTTGCCCGCTGAGAGTTGTTGCTAAGGAAATAGCAAAATTTGTTGACGTTCACGTGATACGCTCTCGCCCAATCAGAGCACGGAAAAAATTGACTTTGACAGTCGGTATATAACAATGTGAATTAATACTTTTTCATTCGAGCTTAATCAAAAGGTACTAAATAAATACTACTATAGCACATTTATTAACTGGTCTTGTATTATAGCAGGCTCGTAACATTTTAAAGTGCTACTCTGATCAAAAAACGGTGAAATTCTATTTCGCAGAAAATTTGTGAAATAAATCCTCAAGGGTCTATTGATCACCAGTTAAAATATCTTTTTGATATTCAAAAGGGAAGTACTAGATTTTTAGCGTTCTTTTTAAGTGCCAGTGACGTCATCGACTTAACTCATGGATTCACTCCATACATTTCTTTGTATTTTGCAATCAAAATATCTCAGTGTAATTTTTTTCAATTGCAGATCACTGACCATGCAATTAATCCTTGACACATTAACTGCAAGAAAACTCTTAAGCAAAATTATTAGCGCAGAAATGAATAGAATAATTCAAGTCATAAAATACAAAGAAATGTATGGAGTAAATCCATGAGTTAAGTCGATGACGTCACTGACATCTAAAATGGACGCTAAAAATCTAGTACTTTCCTTTTGAATTCTAAAAAGATATTTTAACTGGTGATCAATAGTCCCTTGAAGATTTATTTCACAAAGTATCTGCTAAATAGAATTTCGCCGTTTTTTGATCAGAGTAGTACTTTAAACACACTTTAGTGTGTTACACCGCAATTCCATTGCTCTTTTGTCATTCGACTATTACACTATTTAACTAATACACTTTGTTTCACGGGTTAGAGTGATTTTCATCGGACTGTAAAATACTAACTAGCTATTACTGAATAGCAGTTAAAATTCAACAAAAGGAAACAATGGAATTGGGATCTACTAGTGTGTATTAGCTTAGTAACTATTTCACAGTCCGATGAAAATCACTCTAACGAAAACCACTCTATTTGCGCATTTGAAACTTAGTACAGTTCGTTCTTTTTGTAAAGGATTCAAAAGAATAAACACCTCCAACGTGAACAATTTATTGAAAGAATGCAATCAGTTTAATTTATAAATCTTTTTCACCATCCCGCCATGTACAAAACAGAGCAGTTTTCGTATGTGTGAAAACAGAAGGCACTGTGCTGTAACCGTGCCTTTTTCACAGTCATACGAAATCTGCTCTAATATAAACACGTAGTGGTTTAATTCTCGGCAGTGGTTTCAATTTTTCCAAGCGTAATGAGCTTTTATCATGTAATTCCAAAAGTCACAGTACAGAAGTATAATTACCATAGCTGGAAAGAGCACGTCAAAATGAGTAAAACTGTGAAGTTTGAATGAAGTAACTTTCAAACTCACGAAGATATGAATTTTCCGAAATCGAAATTTTGTATGAAAACACTTGCCTACCAGCAAAGGTTTTCTGACAAATTCACACTTTTCAAAAATTGATATTCTCGCGAGTTTTGGATTTAATTCCTTCAAACTTCACTGTCTTGCTAATTTTAACATGCTCTATCCAGCTAGAGTGATGGCACTTAATGTGTGAAATAGATATTAGTCTAACAGACATTAGTAGACACGGATTAAGTGCCATCACTCTATGGTTATTCTTTTTCTGTTTTACGAATTTAAAAATACCTGATTAAAGCTCATTTTAGGACCCAGTTGAGAGATTTAAATATGTATTTAGACTAGAGTGATTTTATTTAACCCGTGGGGGGGGGGGGGGGGATAGTACGCATAATAATTAGTAGTAGACTCTAAACCCATCGTTTTCTTTTGTTCTTTATCAACTAGTCCAAACTAAATAGTCATCATTCTTTCACAGGTTAAATAAAATCACTCTAAGAAGTTTATGACAAAAAATTATGCCCTACGATATTTAAACCAATGAAAAAACTTAAACCATTAAAGACTCTCTCAGGTGATACAAATCAATACAATAGTGCTATGTATTATAAGTAAATCAACAATAGAAAATTTAATACATTTCTCTAAAATTGTGTATTTTTACAAAAAATTATAATCTTTATTAACGATATATATAACGATTTCTCTCTTTTTCATATTACAATGCAGTTCTTTTCTGTTTTTAGCCTAAGAAAACAGCCATGTCCTTTCTCTTGGAACGTGGGTTCTTTTCTCAAGCTACCTCTGTTCCTGTTCTTGTAGTGTTCAGTCTTGAATTATGTCAAAAGAACCGTTATCAGAAGCAGATTTCGGGAGAATGGTGCAGGGGGTGGGCACCCCTCCTGAGATGACTTTAGGCCCTTTTCTTCTTGATACTTTTCTAAAATACCCTCTAGATCCTTTGGACCGTTTCCAATAATTTCTATAAAACCGCACCATTCCCCCCCGAAGGATAAACCCGGATCCGCCCATAGGCTTCAGTCAAATAGTGCAGGCCACGAACTAACTGGGAGATCTCACTGACGGCCATCTTTATTGCCCAAACAATAGGCCCCTTGCAGCACGTCGGAATGCAGCTGAATTTGGAGGGCAAGACAATAGGTTTCTGGTTCTCTGGAGTTGAGATTCTTTTGTCTTGCCCTCCAAATTCAGCTGCATTCTGACGTGCTGCAACATGGCTGTGAGATCCCTGTATATCATTCGTTACATTGGTTCAATTTATACTAGAATTATTCGTCAATGACGAGTTCTTTGCCTCAGACAAAGAACCAGTTTCAAAATTATCAAGTTATCTGTCTGACGACATGTCGTTTGATTGTGTTTTCGGATGAATTACAAATCATCATGATAGATAATCCGTCCAGGGCCTGGTTGCTCGAAATACGATTAGCGTTAAACGAGGATTAAATCTAAAAAAAACATTTTTACCCAGGATTAGCATTAATTGCCATTTGAGCAAACATGCCCAGACGGTTAATTCGTGTTGTAGTAAAAATAAGGCCAATTTTAGGTGCAGACTACAAAATTAAAAGATGTCACTTTTTGGTTACAAAACCGTGTGAATAAATAAAGCAGTTATCTAAATTCAAGTTATTTGTTTAGTTTCCATAAATTTACTGACATTGTCCAGTCCATCGAACACTGTTCGTGGCAATCCAACATGTGACTTTGTCACTGTTTTCTTTCATCTCAAAATGTAATAACGTTCTCCAATCGCTCGTGGAACCATGAGTTCCATCTTAGTGGTAAGGCCAAGAGGTCCTTATTAAATGGTACAGTGCATGTCTATCGGTACAGTCAGCACTATCTTGCTGTACAACGCCCATCCCATTTATTGACAGATAACTGTTTAATAGACCCAACCAGCATCATCACGTCCTCTTCGACCCCTTCCACCGCCAACAGTAACAGAACCAGTAGAGTATCTTGATCTTCCCCCTCCTCCTCCTTCTCCCCCATCTGCTGCATTGGGGCATTCTCTTGCAAAGTGACCTGGTTGACCACATTTGAAACATCCATCACCTACAACAAAGAAAACATATGAATGAACTGTGCCTATATTACAGAAAAAAATACAACTTGTTTTGAAATGCCGTTATGAAATAACCTGATTTAAATTTGTGATGTAAGCACAAGCAAACTCACCAATGCATTTGTGGATAAAGACAAAGCGCCGTTAATCAGCAGTACATTACTGAGTCTAGAGCTGTATGTTGCTTATGCTTATGTCACTAGTGAAAAGACAAGTGCTGCAAATGGCCAGTACATTACTGTATCACTGCACTAATAGGACAATAACATGACTTTTGGAGGGCATATTGTTTATTTGTGGCCCGAGTAGCTTCATTTGCGCCCGAGCGCAGCGACAGGGCTGCAAATGTATTTGCGGCCCGTCAAATTCAATTTTCGCCCGCTGAACGGCGCGTTTTCAAGAGGGCAGTTTGTTATTTGGCCTAGTATATTGATGATAATAAGGTTTATCACTACACTAATAACACATTGCTTTGTTTCACCGCTAAACAATACTCTACCTCCACGTCGTTCTCCTCCTTCTCTGTTGAAACCATTTCTTTCCCTGCGTTCCTCGTATCGTTTGGCCATGTCATGCAGGAAATCAGGTACGACCTGTGAAATGAAATGATGAAGAATGTTTTGCTCGTGCGTTTTGTCCAAGCTAAGCTTAACAAATTTGAAATCTTTTTTGCTACGGTTCGACCTCGAGCCCTACCCTGAATACCACAGTTTTTGACTCACTCTCAGGGTTATTTAATAATAATAATAATAAGTTTAATTTCAACATTTCTCGCACATAAATGAATTACAAATGTTGTAACAAACGGAATTAATATCTATTAATATATTATAATTGGCTATAAGATATACTATTGATTATTAAAAGATAAAATTGTACTTGGAAAAAAACTACGACGTAATCTTTCAGTTCTATGCTTTGGTATTGTATAGTTCTTTGAGTTTCTTGTTTGGTAATGGTGCGCAGATGCCCTCGTCGTAGGAAGATGATTAGTGAGTGGGCCCCCTCTTGATATCTTTTGGAGTGTGTTCAAACAAAGTTCACTTCGTCTTTCATCTAGTCTGGGTAGTTTTAGATAATGAAGAGCTTCACTGTATGAAAGTGCAGGCATGATGATCTTGAAGGCGCGTTTCTGTATACGTTCTACCTCTTCAGAGAGGTACAGGGGTAGGGCGTGGTGCCATACAACACAACAGTATTCAAGGACAGAGCGTATCAGGGATATATAAATTGTAACTAAGTCTTTGACCTCTACACCCGCACTGTTTAGAACTCGGAGAATGTGGAGACGTTTAGAAGCTTTGGTCACCGTAGCGTCAATATGTTTGTTCCACTTTAAATTATTCTGGATCACCAGACCAAGTACTTTATGAGAGGTGACAAGTTCTAGTGATCGATTGTCGATCTTTAGCAATGGGAGTTCCGTAGTTTCCTTTAGAAAAGATATCTGCATTTCTTTGCATTTTTTAGCATTCAGTTTCATCCAATTACTGGAGCTCCAAGAGGCGATGGTATCAAGACTTGATTGGATGTTTGAAACGTTGTTTCTTTCAAGCCCTTCGGACAGAGATACGTCGTCGACGTACTTCCAGATACAAGTTTCGGGTGAAGAGATATTCAAATTATTGACCATTACTAGAAAAAGTATCGGGCCGAGTTTTGTTCCTTGGGGAACTCCGGCTTTGATTGGAAGCCAGTCAGAGATCGAGTCAGGTACCTTAACTCTTTGGCGACGGTTGGTCAAGAAGCTTATAATCCATGGTATTAAGGAGGTGCGAGCACCTAGGTCTAGAAGTTTTTCTATTAGCACATTGTGACCGATACGGTCAAACGCCTTGGAAAAATCCAAGAAGCACAGGCGAAGATGGTGTCCAGGTGCGTCGAGATAGGAGAGCCAAGTATGAATCATGTCAAGTAGACAATACGTTGTCGAAGTCCCCTTCAAGCAACCAAACTGTTTTGGGTCGATTTTATTTTTAACATCCTCTATTAACCATGTCACTACAAAGTCCTCGATTACTTTGGACAGGCAAGGGGTCAGGGAGATAGGTCTAGTATCGCCCTCGTCCTTGGGTGGTTGTACTTTCGGGATTGGAATGACGTTGGACTCTTTCCAGATCCTGGCTCTTTTCTGGCTCTTTTCTGGCTCTTTTATTTGACATTTTGATTTCTAGGCCTAAGAACTAAGGGTTCCCATCAGAAGGTTTGCCTGCTGATCCTCCCTAAGTAAGGTGTCAGAATTCTGATAAGATAAATAATCAGAATCCATAGTCGCTCACATGACAAATGAATCAACTTTACAATCATTTTAAACAGAGCTTCCCAGTGTAAGCATACGAGTGAACTTGAGTAATTACCTAATCTTGGAATTTTACTATGATTTCAATACAAACCTGATTGGCTTGAGTCATGATCTTGATGAGTTTATGTGCATAATTCCAGTCACCCCTTGTGATGAATGTTAAGGACGTCCCTGTGCGTCTAAACATCAATACAAAATGTTGTCATATGCACAACATACAAATTGGTAAAAGAAAAGGATCTTAACACTACAAAATGTAACTTGGTGGTAAGGTCTGGGATATGTGGCAGTAAATGTTACTTTGGTGGAAAACATCAATGAAATCAATATTTTAGTAGGAAAAGACTTTCCAGCTAAAAAAAGGCAAAGGTAATTTATTTCACTTCAAAAGCCTGGGAAGTGGTTGTCCAATTCTTCCGAGCCAGGGGTTCATATACAAAGCATTCAAAAGGTGCACCCAGTTTAACCCCTCTCTTGACCAGTGCTCTGTTTTACATGTACTTAAAGCAAATTTACAGGTACATGGAATGTGAGGTCAGTGGAATTCCAACTCAGACCTCTTGCACTGAAGGCTGTGCATTAACCAACTGTGCCATCCTTGCTCCTAGTACAATGATCAAATCTGACATCCAGGTGAAAATAACTTTTCTGGTTATTATGCTCTCTTGGTAAATGATTAGTGATCTAGGGTGGACAGTACCCAATCGACCTTCCCCCTCCCCTTCCAAAGTGCTCTGTTCCAGGTGCATTTGAAGCTGTACAATGGTATGCATTATTGAAAAGCATAGCAAAGGAAAGACAAAACAATTATGACAACCAGACTGAATTTGTGAGCCATCAACGAGTCCACATTACTTCCATAAGTATGGTTGACTAACTATTAGTCTTGTGGAAAAATTTGTCCATTCTGAAAATGTTTTTGGAGGTGTTACATACCCAGCTCTTCCTGTACGACCAACTCGATGAACATAATCTTCAATTCCTCTTGGAAAATCATAGTTCAATACAAACCTAAACACAAATGAAGAAATATGAGAACTAACATGTTAAACACACTAGCTTTTTACTGTAATTTAAACAAATGCAAGCAAAGCTACAGATTTCTTGTACAGACATAGATGTAAGGATTAAGAACAGTGAGCCATCTTATGCAGCTGACGTATAATTTTGTATGTAAAACAGCAGCTAAATGCAAAATAGCACACTACACAGTATACAACAACAGAAACGTAACATTGAACTTTCATTTTATGGACAGATAAATGCATGTGAGCAATTTAACAAATTGAATCCATTTTTCCATGCATCTGCACTGTAATAGATACACAGATGATGCCAAAATGTGGTAAGAAAAAAAGTGCCACAAGACGAAGTCAAGTGGCATGACTTTTGTTCTCACCACATTTTGATGACTTCTTGCACTATTAGAGTACAGACCTATGGAAAAATGGAATCTTCTTGTTTTATATAATATTCATGGAAACATTTCAACCAATCAGAGTGTGTGTAAAATTCAATGATATCATCTATGCATGTGTACTGTGATTAGACATGGTTTTCAACCAATCAGAACTCTTGCATAATATACGTATACCAATTATTATATTAAAAATAATTAATAGGACAGTGAAAGATGCAGTGCTAGAAGAGGAATCACACCTTGGTCACCTGAGCAACAGTGAACATTGCATACATGTCTCACAGCCTATTTTCTTTAACTCTATGCTGTACATAGCATCTACATTAATAAGAAAGTCCACAGTACAGTATGGTTCTATGCGGGTGTATGCAATAGCAATGCTTACGTTACATCCTTGATATCCAGACCACGAGATGCCACATCTGTTGCAATTAAGATATGTGCCAATCCTGTCTTGAAATCATCCAAAGCTTGCTCACGATCAGCCTGTTCTCTGGTAAACAAAAATAAGATTTAGTTTAGATGTCATACTACATTGCATATGCATTTGAATTTAATACAATTACAATAGACTCGCTTCAATTCAAAGCTATCAAACTTCGACAGGCCACAAATTCAACATAACAGCATTATTTTAGCCAGGAACATTAGAACAAATTATCTAAAAGATCTTTGAAAGATTTAAACAAATTAAAAAACTCAATGTATGAAGAATTTTTTGTTGTGGACCACAGTGGCCCATATTGAGGAAATGGGCAATCCATATTATAGTCTGAACTGACTGCACCAGGTTTGCTGAATTCTCAAGGCCACTTCAAGCCTAACCAGCAGTCTTGTACTGAGTCAGATGCCAACTTTTCATGTATACTATTACAGCAATTTGGTATGACACATATAGAGTAGAGTATCTTGTCTAAGCCTATGTTATTGGACATTCCATTATTACTAATGTCTGGTCATTTTTATGATTTTCAACTGAGCAAATTTCATTTCGTTATGACTAAAATGAACATTTTTGAGTACCTGTCACCATGGATACATTGTACTCCTGGTATTCCTTGAAGCATGAAGTCACTGGCCAGGTCGTCTGCCCTGAAAATCAAACACGGCACTAAGAAACACAAACAAACAATTAAAAAAGAGAGGAGAGAAAACAGAAGAGAAAATAAGAGAAGACATAAACAACTACTCTTCCAATATCGCAATTCAACTGCATCTCTGCTAGTAGCCACTTTAAGTAATACTGACAATGACCACTCTTCTACGCCAACTACATTTCAGTGCATTCACACAAGCTGCAAATTAATTCAGCTATCACAACAAATATACTGTCATATACAACTTACATAATTTTCTTTCCCACAAAGATTAATACTTTGTCTTGAGGTCCCATGCTTTCAATAAACTCAATACTCTAGAATTCAAAATGCACTAGATAAACCAACTAATACACCAGTTTACAGTTCAAACTTCCACACTATCCTGGAGGTCAGGGAAAGGAGGATTGATTAATTCAATTGTTGTCAGTGATACATATTCAGGATAATAAAGTGTATGTCAATTGTCATATAAAGCCTACACATAGGGCTGGCCTGCAAATACGGTAGCCTCACTTTGCATGCTGGTCCACAAGTTGCTTGTAGAAATTTCATACTGATGCCATCATTCAGTATAAATTATTTCTTATTAAAACTTTCAACTAGTTTTCAGGCAGATAGTCGACATTTAACCTAATGATCCAGTATCCCCTCTGTGAATGTACATGTACAATGTAAATGCACAGAAAAAGAATTGTTTATCTTTATACCCTTTCTTTCTTTTCACTTGGATCAACCAACTCTACTAACTGAGTCACATTTTCACATGCCTACAAACAATTACAGAAAAAGAAATTAGTCAGAGCCAACAAGAAACAACAAAACAAATTCTAGCTACAGTGTGCATTTAACATACATACATACATACATACATACATACATGATTGAGACTCCCTTAATAGGGCTTTTCAGCTCAATTTACAAATCCTAACTAAATCATATAAATCAAACATAACTTTTGACAAGCGGATTTGACAGTTTGTTCAGAAGTTCAAAAGTTCTAAATTTGCATGGGAAATAAGTTCATTAACAAAGTTTGTTGTGAACTTCTGAAGTACAACTTGAACTTTGGAACTTACATAAAACTTTGCAACCACTTGTCGACAGTTATGTGAAACACAATGGTACACCAGGAAATTTGGTGTTTTCTTCTTCCTGCTGCAGTGTTTCAGACACAGTTTATAAAACAGACAAACAAAACACTCCAAAGGAGTACAACAGAATTAAGCTCCTAAGGAATTAAAACTTTTCTACAAAACACAGAACTTACATTTAAGTCTAAGCTTCCAACAAAGACTCTAACAGGGTCAGTCATATATCGATCTGCCATGCGCTGTACACCTGGAGGCCATGTTGCACTGATAAAAGGGAAATAATTATACATTACAATAAACACTGTCAACATAAGTACACATTCTGTAAATGTTTGAAAGTTGTGACATTTATGAGTAATCAACACTGAACAAGTTGATAGCCAAGGTTGCTGACAATGGCAGTAATGGTGATAATTAAATAATCAAATGAAGGAATTGTGCAAAAACAAAGTGGTCTTTGATCAAACTTTTAATTCTCCTTTGGAATTAAAAGATTTTTTTTGGAGAATTTGATCATATATCACTTTGTTTTTGCAAGGTCCTCTTTAATTAATTACAAGTACCTAGTCATTATAGTCTGCCTATCTGGACGAATGTCAAGTAGAATTTTTTTTATCTCTGGCTCAAAACCCATATCCAGCATACGATCAGCTTCATCCAACACCTGCAACAAACAATAAAGTCACAATATTAACACAGACATGTATTCTTTATATTAACAGCCATAATCGACTACAGCTAAACATCCCATAAGTAGACACTCTCTGGTCCAGAATTGGTGTCCACTTACAAATGGTGTCCACTTATGGGAGGTTAAAAATGTAGAGTTTGTCAGGAGAAGGGACCAAGGATTGGTATCGTTCCCTTATTGGACACCTTACTGTCTATTAGTGGAGGTTCACCTGTAGATGGAAGAATGAAGCATAAGGGTTTTGAAATCTTTCAAAATTTAATCTTACCAAATACGTTACACTTCTGACAGACATAAAGTCGTTCATCAGCAAGTCATTTAGTCTTCCAGGGGTGGCTGAGAAACAAAAACAATTTCATTATTTTTTCCAGATTTATTTCATTATTTTTATAATAGTAAACATTCCCAAAGTTTATTTACATGCAACCCCCAAGATGTAGCATCAATTTCAAATATAAACAAGCAGACATATTTCAACAGAGCATTCATTTTTGGAAAGTAGTGGTTTGTTTTTAACAAATTTATTATTATTTAACAGTGCACACATGCTGTACAATAATCATGGTCATTTATCCCAGTCTTTCACATATTGGTTGGTAAAATGGTACCAGTGCACACATTTCAACAATGCGCACATACTGTACAATAATTATTGTCATTTATCAAAGTGTTTGGCATATTTGTTAGTGAAATGGTACCAGCACACACATTTCAACAGTGCACACATACTGTACAATAATCATGGTCATTTCTCCCAGTCTTTGGCCTATTGGTTGGTAAAATAGTACAAGCACACATTTGAACAGTGCACACATACTGTACAATAATCATGGTCATTTATTGAAGTGTTTGGCATATTGGTTGGTAAAATGGTACCAGCACACACATATATACAATAATCATGGTCATTTATCCCAGTCTTTCACATATTGGTTAATAAAATGGTACCAGCACACAAATTTCAACAGTGCACACATACTGTACAATAATTATGGTCATTTATCAAAGTGTTTGGCATATTGGTTGGTAAAATGGTACCAGCACACACAATTCAACAGTGCACACATACTGTACAAAGATCAGGACGATTCATCAAAGCTTTTGACATATTGGTTGGTAAAATGTTACCAGCACACACATTTCAACAGTACACACATATTATACAATAATTATTGTCATTTATCACAGTGTTTGGCATATTGGTTGGTAAAATGGTACCAGCGCACACATTTCAACAGTGCGCACATACTGTACAATAATTATGGTCATTTATCAAAGTGTTTGGCATATTGGTTGGTAAAATGGTACCAGCGCACACATTTGAACAGTGCACACATATCATACAATAATCATGCCCATTTATCCCAGTCTTTGGCATATTGGTTGGTGAAATGGTACCAGCACACACATTTCAACAGTACACACATATTATACAATAATTATTGTCATTTATCACAGTGTTTGGCATATTGGTTGGTGAAATGGTACCAGCACACACATTTCAACAGTGCCCACATACTGTACAACAATCATGGTCATTTATCCCAATCTTTGGCATATTGGTTGGTAAAATGGTACCAGCGCACACATTGCAACAGTGCACACATATCATACAATAATCATGCCCATTTATCCCAGTCTTTGGCATATTGGTTGGTGAAGTGGTACCAGCACACACATTTCAACAGTGCGCACATACTGTACAATAATTATTGTCATTTATCAAAGTGTTTGGCATATTGGGTGGTAAAATGGTACCACCGCACACATTGCAACAGTGCACACATATCATACAATAATCATGCCCATTTATCCCAATATTTGGCTTATTAGTTGGTAAAATGGTACCAGCACACACATTTGAACAGTGCGCACATACTGTACAATAATTATGGTCATTTATTGAAGTGTTTGGCATATTGGTTGGTAAAATGGTACCAGCACACACATTTCAACAGTGCACACATATGTCCAAAGACCAGGATAATTCAACAGTCTTTGGCATACTAATTGCATATTTTAAATGTTGGACATGCTTGAATTTTGACAAATAATGAACTTGGTCTGCCTACAGGTGCATAATTAAATAAATAAAACAAATAAACAATTATTATGCAAGATGTTATTGACTGTGAATTGGATTTGTTTGAATCCAAGTCTACACTAACCTATAACTATTTCTACTCCATGTGTTACAACATTTATCTGATTTTTTCTGCTTCCTCCACCATATACACAAACACTGAAATATACAAAGTGAGAATGTTATAAGAGCAGCCTATATCAAAGATGGTATAATACACAATCATTACATAATAAATGAAATATTTCACTCACTCTGATTGGTTGAGAATCGTGTGTGATTACAGTACACACGTACAGTCAGATGATGTCATTGAATCTTATGCACGCTCTGATTGGCCGTGAGTCTGCCTCTAATACAGTAGTTGCACATCAAAATGTGGTAGGAACAACAGTCACTTTGTTTTCGCCACATTTTGACATCACCTGTGCATCTATTAGAGTACAGATGCACAGAAAAATGAAATCTATTTTTCAAATACAGTTTTGCTAAAAACTAGACAAGGATGATGATGTAATTCTCTATTTTTGCATGTCCATAACGCCCTCTGTTTCTTTTTGGGAAGTTATTGTAATTCAAACTTGTTTGATTTGAATGATTATTTGTTGATTTGAATTACAATACCTACCCCCCAAAAACTGAAGGCATTATGGGCTTTATAAAAGTAGAGAATGTCAAGAATATAGATGTCCTCAAATGAGGCATGAAGAACACCATATTTAAGTTTGGACTTGTGATTACTTGAGCAAAGAAATACTGACCTTCTAATTCCTCTGTAGTGAAACTTTTTAACTTCTTCTTCAATTTGGAGAGCCAGCTCACGTGTAGGAGACAGCACCAACACAGAAGGGCCACCTCTTTCATTGCGGGGACTAAAATATTTAATGTTTTTCCAATTAATATTAATATTATTACAGATTTGTTAGAAAGTATTGAACATGGGAATACACATTAAATGTAGATTTAAAACTTTTCCCAGTTAGTAGGAATACAGCAAAATCAGAATTTTTTAATCTATAGCTACAGTACGGACCCAGGAGGGAAGGGGTTGGGGTGACATTTTAATCCCTTTTTCCAAGTGGTAGGGATTATGGGTGATCCTTTAAACATTGAAAATATCTGTGTGTGTACCTTTTAGGGATTCTGACTCTGTCATGTCATTGATTAAGGATATTAGCACAATCACTTTTTTCCTCATCTTAACAAACTTAATTTTCTCTTGTGTTTGTGTTTATTTATTCACCATTTTAGCTCATAATACACATATATATTTTACAATTAAATATGTAGCTAAAATGGCGAGGAGACCTGACAAAAAGAATAATATATGATGAATGATGAATAAAGATGTCATCAATCACATACATGTATATTCGTACCTTTTAGGGAGTAGTCAATATGACTTCAAAACCTCTTTTAATTTACATGTACATTTTAGGGGTCATTTTCAAAACCAACCTCTGATGTTCATTAAGTTTGTCACAAAGAAAACATAAGTACAGTATACAAATAGATAAAACGAAAATGGTCGTGACCAACACCCCTACCACTTGGACAAGGGAGTACCCACACCTGGGATTATAGATTTATAAACTAAAATGGTATGTGCAGTTACATGTACTTGAATGACTTACGTGTCTTGTCCATCAATGTGTAAAAAGGCAGGCAATAAAAATGCTAATGTTTTCCCGGTACCAGTCTGAAATTTAAAAATACACATTGCACTCATCAGCAAGTTATTCTAGATGGAATCACCATAGGAGGCAGCATGGCCGAGTGGTCAGAGCGTTGGTCTCGTAATCTGGCGGTCCCAGGTTCGATTCCCGCTCTGGCCACTAGCTGAGACTGAATTTGTTCCGATTTCGATTAGTTCAGATTCAGTTTCTCGGCCATGCTTGTAATATAGCCAACTGGTTTGCCTCCTTGCCAGTTGGGATTCTTAATCCATTTATGTTTGATTTATATGATTTAGTTATAGCGCATTTGATCATTTCGCCATGAAAAATGCGCTCTTTTTAAAAAAAAAAAAAAATGTAAATGTATCTTTCCTTCTCTATTTTATGTGTGTAATGACTGTATAATGGTACTCAGAAGGTCAAAGGTTCAAGTCATTTTAAGATTGTACACTGTAGCTGTCAAATTCAATTAGTACAATGGATATTACCTGAGCTATACCAATAAGGTCCATTCCAGACATAATTACTGGCCAAGCCTGACTCTATAAAACCAACAATCATTTCAGTCCCATGACAAGTTCATTCTATAGAGGGATTTCATGACAGCCATGTTTGTGGGCAAGTACAATAGAACCTTTTTGAATGACAAAAGATTTTATTTCTCTTGGGAGAAAAGGTCTATTATTTTGACCACAAACATGGCTGCCGTGAAATCCCTCTATTACTGTGAAACCTGGTTAATACAGACAAAAACACATGTCAGTAATAACTGGGTGTCTGTATTAAAAGGGTGACTGTCCATAAGGCTGTGTTCCACTGTAATGTAAGACAGATGTAATTACTGTGCCAAGTCCAAACGTATAACCCTCTTAATGTATTTACTTAATTTTGGATGGGATACCATCAATTATCATTAATGGAGAATAGTTTATTGCACTATATCTTTGATTCCAACATGACACTGTAATTCAATGACAGTGAGATAAAATGTGTGTGAATACATTAATGGTGGTCACAGGTTTGAACTTGGTGCAGTTAACTGCTATAAATACAATAATTTGGAAAAGTTTTGGCAAGTAATGATACACCAATACCTTATAACAGTATTTGTATGAAGGATGTTGACAAGGGACCTTGAGCCTATGTTCCACAGATGCTGCATGTAAAGTATAGTCAGGCACAACAAGGGATTAATGAAAACTTGTAATACTGTAAAAAAACTTACTAATATTCCAAGCCATAGCACTTCATTGGAGTATGAAAGACTAAGGCTCAAAATGTCAGTAAGTTATCTCCTTTTTTATGGTGTTACATGTACAAGTTTCCATTCGTCATTTGTTGTATTTTACACACCGACTCCAGCCCAAACTTGTTCATTCACTAGTCTCCTTTTGTAGTCAGGTACACAGTAGTTGAGTTAAAACATTATACCAACAATTGTTTTTGAAGTAGGTGATATAATTAACGTAAGCATGGCCTTCCATGAGAAGACACATGTAAAGGTATATGTGTATTCAATACATGTGATTTATAAAATACCTGGATTGGTGATGGGGTTGTGAATTTAGCCTTCCAGATTTCATCAAGAATTTCAGCTACATGTACAAAGCATAAAAAATCATTTATTGGTTTATGTCATCTATTTCTAAATTGCCTTTCTAAATACCACAGGTAGCCCAGTACAGTACAGTACACTGTACATGTACACACATGTGTAAATTTTCCAAACCAATATTTATTTTTATTTATTTATTTACTGTTTTGCATGGGTGTGGTACATGTACTTTGTATGTGAAATATCACAGGTAGCCCAAGCTCATTGTTTGTGTTAATTTGTACTAACAACGGCAATGGGCTACCTATGGTAATACCAACATGCTTGTAATTGACTGTATACTATATGATATTCTACAGCATTAACTAATATAAGAAAACAGTTCTACATTGATTGTATAATAAGATGATTACAGTATACGCACGGTGATCCTGGAAAGCTTCTTCAAAGGTTGTCACAGGATTTGGAATAAATCTCTCTTGGACTGTCTCACCATAGTTTTCTACCATGATGTTATTTTGTGAGAGCCTAAAGAAAAGAGTGAAAAGACTTACATGAGTGCTAGAGTTCCAAAGTTGGAATGAGGATCTTCCAAACTGTGAGAAAGAACACTGAAATCTATCTCCATGATTGATGGAATTGCTACATTACAATGTAACTAGTGTGCTTTCCACATGATCCCTGTCATCACTGAACACATTTTTGAGTGATGACAGCAATCATAATATTATGGAAACCAAACTTACCACCGTGTGCATAATGATGCACCCCGCCAGACTAAAGTCCCCATTAGGATTTGGTCAATAGGCTGCCGTGAAGCTAACAAAGTGTTCAGACATTAGTATAGAAAACTCCGCCTCTGTCTGGATTTTTGGTAGCCTATTGACCAAATTTCCAATTAACTATAGTCTGGCAGGATACATAATTTTGCACATGGTTTTAAGGTGGATCAAAAAACAAGATTGTTCCAAATTACACTGCATACTTTTTCCTGTACCCCTGTCAACAAACAGGCAACCTTCTTGGAGAGTACCAACAAAGCTGTAGAAAAGGATTTCCAACTTAGGAAACATAAGGCCTCATTGTTGAGACAGCTACAAAAGAATACTGAAAAAAAAATTGACTTGAACTTTGCACACACCTAAATTGCTCAACCTCATCAGGACCTCTGTATTTGACTGAGTTTGCTTCCATGTAAAAGTACTTCTTGATAGGAGGCAATCCTAGCCATTTAACTCTTTCGTTTTCCTCTCGAGCTGCATGTATTTCAGCAAATGAAATCTTGGGCACATTACTGTTAATAGTCAAAGAATTTTCAATCTGAGTCATATCCACAAGACAACATTTATCTAAGTAAAGAGTGGAACAAATCCTGAGTCACTGATTTGTACTGTACGATGGATTTAGGTGGTTGTTGGACTCTATCAAGATTGTGAGGGGCTTGCTAGCAAGGTCCATTCACTTGGTATTGGACCTCAACTTCAAGCTCAACTGTTGGTGGTGAGTTTGAAGGTTTGTCCCAAATGTTGGTCACTAAGGAATTGTCTAAATGCTATACCTTTACCTGATGAAGACTAGCAGTAACAGCTTAAATGTCACATTCATCCATAAATGATCATAATTATGAGGCAAATAAAAAAATCCTTTATTATTTATCATCCACAATGAAAAGTCTTTTCCACTTCACTAACTAAAGGTACATGTACTTTTCCATAACGTTTCAATATTTTGCAAATTGTGTATGACATTAGTGGAGATAGTCAATTACAAGTGAACATGTATTTACTTACGCAACTGGTTTTGGAGGTTCTGAAAAAGAAATCAGAATTTTATATTAATTGTTTAATATTTAATGAATACAAATATATAATAACTGATTACATTTGGGTGTTACATAATTAGTTCTAATAAGTCAATTGCTGGGTTTCATCCATTCCTTTGGGAATTCAAAAGACAATAGAGCGGTAGCTATGTTGGATGAACAAACAAGTGACACTAATGAGAAATCTTTTGTTGAAGTTCATCCAAGATGGCTGCCGTGACGTCACATGCAACCCGAGAATAGTGTAGTATTCTATCCAAGCTCCACCTACATTCTTGACCACTTGTTTTCTTAAAAGGTTGATGGGAGGTTAATGGTTTTTTTCTTTTGCAAAATGGATGGGTCATTATAAAATTATAAAATAACTATTATATAATATGTGCTCTGATTGGCCAAAAAGCCATGTTTGATGAGAGTATCAAACACGCTCAAGTCACATTTTTTTCATATTTTTTGAAAATATAAGTGCTTGTTATTTTATAAAAGAAGTCAAAAACTATTTTTCTGTGTTTGATAGCCTGATGAAAACACTTGTGATGTTGGGAGAACACTCAAGAGCTGTGAAAGCACTCACCTACAGCTCATGCTTCCACTATGCTCTCTCGTGCTCGCCCAACATCATGCGTGTTTTGATCGGGCTATCAAACTTGGAAAAAAGTTTTTATTCTTAAGTTAAGAAGCCTACCTGGTTCTTTCTGATAAGCTAAAGGATTTTCAATCTCATCTATGATTGCTTTAGCTTTGCTGATAGCTTCTTCATCACCTGATATTTCAACAGGTTGATCAAAGTACGTGGCATCTTCTTTCTTTATCTGAAATATAAATGAAATTATACATACATAAAAATGATTTTTAATTTTAATTTTTATAGAGTAGTTTTCATTTAAGTGTGTATCATTATTATTATTGATGTTCAACATATTTGAACTGTCCCAACTAATGAACACTTAAGGGCAGGAAAGAAGAAAGTTTTGTCTCAGATACATTGTACAGCAGTAGAAGGATGTTAATGGGGCAGGGGTGAAGTGGGGGGGGGGGGGGGGGGGCTGACCTTAATGTCTGTTAAGAATGTTAATTTGGGCAATATGAATACATTAGCAGTCCCTTACTATTTATATACTCTCTACCTACCCTAAGATAAGCTCCACTTTTCACCTGGATGTCTCTAATATTTGAACCACCCTTACCTGATAGGAAAATACAATGAGAACAATAAACAGCCTTTCTCTTTTAGTGTAGCCAAATGAAATTTAGATGTACATGTATACTGAGTAGACTCTTCACTTACAGGGGTTTCATTATCTTTTTGAATAAGCATCTAAGTGATTGAAGTAGGCGTCTGTGTCCCAAATGGGGCCGTGAGACCCCGTTGTGCTAGGGGAGTCTGTAAGACACAAAATAACCGGCGGTAAGAGGTAAAATAGGCGGCACTATACCGCCGGTAGCCTTCTGAAACCCCTGCACTTATCGTAAAAAAAATCACAGCAATCATTTATTTTGAACAATGGATTTTATTTCCAATGGGTACTCGTTAGCTTGCTGCGAGTGCTTTCAGTGAGGACTGGAGAATGGCCTTACCGTAATTGTTTGAGCATTGCTACTAATTATGGCCCCACCCTCTTCTCCCTGGTAAGTATGGTAGGTAAGTACTCTTTGACTGGTGACTGTGCTAGGTGGTGAACCATGAAAGGTTACCATGGTTACCACCTTGCCACCAAGCCCTACCTCATCAGTATAATCAGTTCAACCACCATTTGTACTAATGAACCACATAAAGTTGTTTGGATTGATATGGTGCCAATTTGAATGCAATGAGATTTTGAGTGAAGAAATGGGAATAAGCTGTCAAATTTAAGGATCAGCTACGTGAAGATGGGTCCCTTTGGGACAGGTACATGTATCTGCAAGTCAGACAGGAAACCACATGTACCCAAAAATCTACTACCTTCCGCCATTGCTCTCAACCTACATTTACAGCTGACTTTGTATGACTAGGAAAATGGCACAGTCGCAGGAATGCCTAATGTTTTTATAGACATCACTGCACTGATATGGTCATGGTACATTAAGTTTCACACTCATACAAATACTTCTATAATTAAGCAATATAAAATGTGTGCGCATGTCTATGTACTGTGATATACTGTAAACACAATGGAAGGTGTAGAGCAAGAGAAAAGCAAGCTTAGGAACACGAGGCATAGCCGAGTGTTTCTCTTGCTTTTTGAGTGCTCACATCTTCCAGAATGTTTATATCACAGTACAGAGACATATTAAAGCAATTGTTTTATATTTTATGTTTTATATTGCTTTTGTAAAATATTTTCGACATTTTTGTGCAAGCCATGTCTCTGTCCTCTGATATAAACATGGTAGCCAGTCAGTCAGCGCGTGTGTTATATCTCAAATATTTTATAATAAAGACTACAGTGTACTGATATATGTAGTTTGTAAAATGTCAAATTTTCCCAGAAACAAAGCTACTCAAAGTTCCCTGAGCCAAGTTTTGTAAATAGCTCTAGATTATTTCCCTTGTGCTATATCATTCATACGTGTACAGTAGCTTCTAACACCCAAACACACTATCCCTGGCTATTTCACCATTTCTATGTCATTTTCAGGGGAATTAAAACGTGTGTTGAAGGCAAACTGGCGATGTTGAGCAAATTTGCAAATGTTAAGTATCATAAGTACTGGTTATTACTCCACAAAATCTAGTGTTGTTACCTACCAATGATTCGACCGACATTATCACACCTGACATTGACAACTTCAGTCCTTCTGTTTGACGTACTTCTTGAAAACCCACCACCGCTTCCACGTGGCTCTTGATTGCGATTTCTCCAGTTAGTATCACGATCACCATCACTTCTCCCTCCAAACCCTCTCATCCCTCCTCTTCTCGGTCTATCGTCGGATCGAGGAAAACGTGAGTTGTCTGCTTCTTCGCGGTTGTCAGGCCTAAATCCTCTACCGCGTCCACGACCAAACCCGGGCCTTCTTTCGGTGCTGTGTCGAGTTTCGACAAAGTTTTGTGGAGTTTCGTCTGGACTGTCTTCTTCCCAATCACTCATTGTGCTGTTATGGTATTGAGATGTAGTAAGTGTACAGAAAATGTGAAAGAAGCGGCTTTATGTCGGTGTTTGAAGTGATTTCGTAACAGGACTCTAACAGCGCTTTAGACACGTTTTGCCGCCATGTTTGAACTTGAAGGCCATGGTCGCGTAGGTAACACAGGAAACCCAAGTCATCAAATCCGCCCGCTTCTCGAAAGACGTCCTCGGACTCCTAAGACGCTCGTAAGACGGGAGGGCGCAGACAGGGTGACAATCGTAAAGTATATCGGGTAAGTTAACAGACCCGTACAGTTGTATGTCTGGTCTTTCGAGAAACCGATTTCATACTTCGACGATTGTTTTAGTACCAAGTAATTCTCTCTGATTTTTTCGCTTAACGAGGACCTATCTAAATTTCCGAGGAGCAAACCCGATCTTTTTACAATCGAGTGCCCCCCGGCTCGAATAGCGCCACAGTGCAGTAAAAGATCCTGTCAAACTTACAAACAGACAATCGCCTACGGCCTAAGGTTACCTAACCGTTCTCCGCCCCAGAGCCTGGGCTAGTGCCGCCCACCAGAATAGGATGAGGACTCTCTACCTGACGTGGTGACGTAGCGGGAAGTACGCTTCGTTCGATTTCAGAGAAAGACACGTTGACGCGTGGCCGCAGATCCAAGTAGTTGTCCACAACTGAAAAGGGTTCAATTTTAAAAAGATGTGAATAAATTTTCGCCGATACTGCCTGAGCTAGTGTCCACTTAACTATAACTGTGTCCACTTAATAAGGAGTCCGCTTTAGAAAGGTATCACTGTTTGTTTCTTTTTCGAGAAAGACCTATACGCTGCGCAAACGTTGGCACAGACCCTTCGCCAGTTCTATCATACGGGGCCTTTGCGTTGACGCTTTGACTAAGAGACCTCGAGTATTCTACTTATAAATAAAATTCATACAAAAACACAGAAAGGAATTGCATACATTGGCCCTTTTAATATATTCAAAGACTCGCACTGTCTTCTTCAGGAGGGAGCGTGCATTTTTGTGGTGGGGTCAGTTCATTTCAAAAATACTAATCCAATGAATGACCAGGGCGGGAGACGAGAAGCTCTTATGTCGATAAGCGAGGACACGCTGTAGCACACCACTATGACACAGCTGGGAGAAGACGAAACTTCTTTTGTGATGTTTTTGCTGAAGTAAATACCCAACAAAGGTTTATGAAGACTAAAAATTCGACAGTTAATTCTTTAATCCTTTTATTTCATCCATCTGCATATTTAATCCTTTTTGAGCAATTTGCGTATGAGTGTGGAAGGGACCGAGCTGTGCTGTGAGCATGTTAGTAACGTGATTTCTACAAAAACACTTGAAAATCCTGCCGTAACCGTGCCGTGCCTTTTCCACAGTCATACGAAAACTGTTCTAGTGCATGTTATTAAATAAAATTGCCTAGTATTGAGTTATACTCGATACGACTTGGGTATTTAAATGTACGACCCCATCAGCTATGCTGAATATTTTATCGTGCTTAAATAAAGTTATCATCATCATCATCATCATTCATATAGTGACGACAAACTGTTTGATATTTTCAAATTCTTCATTTGATAAAGAAGCACTGTTCAATTGATTACAAAAGTCCTGTTCTGTGATGGACTCGTAGAACTGAGCACCTGAAAGACAACATCAAAATGAAAGAAAGAAATCATGCAGGAGAAAACAAAAATGGGAAAAATTATGAAAAATAGGGTAGATACAAAAGGGGACTTCGAAGACAAAGGGAGAAAAAAAATTCAATGATCATTTCAACGATTTTAAAATTTTACCTCTTATGGGAAGATGTCCTCCTAATTCACAGACAGCGATGTTGAACATACACTCATCTTTAGCACCTAAAACAAGAAAAACAAAAATCAACAACTGAAGAAGGGGGACGTAAGGGTTGGCGGTGATGTAGTCTCCCTCGCAGCCGTGTTTAGCCTCGTCACGCAACGCTCCCTCGGAAAAACACGGCTACTTCTACAAGCGCTACATTCCGTTCCCATTGTATCATTTGTCCAATCAGAAGATACATCAGCAAACGGTTCATTCCTCGCGTTCAGGAAATGAGCTTTATATCTGTCAACACCACAAAGAGAGTAAAAATTGCACTACCAAAAATACGTTTCAAATTTTTCAATACGAAAAGATATATACAGATGGAAGATCAGTAAAACTTTCTTCTTCGTATATTTCTCGATTGATACCAGATACTTCGAATGAAACGAAGTGAAGTGTTTGTATACGAGCTGTTGTAACTTTGTTGTTTAGGGATCCGAGGTTAATCCAACTATTCTCCAAGTCAACGGAACGCTATATGTAGACCTTTTGGCGCGAATGGCTCCTTGATTTTGAGAGCCAAGCTCTGATTGGTTAACGAATTGGAATGGAATGTAGCGCTTGGTGAAGCAGCCGTGTTTTTCCGAGGGAGCGTTGCATGACGAGGCTAAACACGGCTGCGAGGGAGACTAGCGGTGATGCGGTTTTGCGCTATTTTTTATGCTGTTTTGTGGTTATTTGTTATTTTAAACTATGGTTTTGCGGTTTTTGACTTACGCGCGGTTTGCGGTTTGGGGGATTTTGACGATTTTTGTTGCGGTTTTTCCCAACTTTCTTTGTGGTTTTGCGGTTTCCATACCCCCCTTACGACCCCCTCCTGGAGAACGGACGGAGGTTGATTGAGGGAGGGAGGGAGAGAGGGAGGGGAGGGACACGATATTAGTATGAGATGACCTTAGTGCCTTTAGGCCGTGCAAACGCTTCCGAAAAGGTTGTCATCAACTCTCACCATCGTCGGTACCAATATGTTAGATGAGTTTGAACATTGCCTTGGGCCAACAACGTGCAACATTTTCTTTTGTTCTGTGACATTGACAAAAATCTCGAGTCTGGTGGAACTGCCGAAGCGCGGTTTGCACAGGGATCCCGCTTCACAGAGTATTCGTAACTTCTTTTACAGCTTCGCAATGCACTTCCGTGATAAGCTGATCACACCCTACTCCCCAGGGGGAGTAGGAACGTGCGTCAATGCTACCTTTAGCAGTGAAGTTGACATGGAAGAAAGCACCAAGCACAATACAGCAAGTACGACGCATAATAAACAAGTACCGACACTTTGAAAAATAACCCAGCATAACAAAAACAGCAACTACCAATGAAATAAATGCACCACAGCAACAGATCTTTTTACAATACTACGAAGAAAGTCAATGCTTTGCAAACTTGCGTGACTCCGTCACGCATCGGCATACCTTTGTTCTATATATCTTTTCTCTGGCCATGCTGGCGCTTAGATCAAAGATAAGACAAAATAATCCCCTAATGGTCAATAGATGACGCCCGAACTAAGTCAAACTATACAAACATATTACAGTTGAACGAACGTTTGCAATCCGGAACTGACTGTAGCCCCCGCTAACTACGTCATGACAAACAATCTACTTTGAAAAACAGTGCGACATTGGAAAGACGGACCTACACATTCAGGTATGTTTGTTGTTTAAATTTAATGATTTACGTTCTCTAAACCGTGGTCTAGAGCGATTGAAATCAACCCGTGAAATAAGAATTGAATGTTAGTATGTAATAGTGTAATAGACACAAAAGAAAACAACGGAAATAAGGTCTACTAGTGTCTATTAGTTTACTAACTATTTCACGGTATCTTTTGTAATCACTATTGTTTGACTAACACTGAAAAGAATAGAGCCAACCACTTAAAAACCATGAAACAACTTAGTAATTACAAAAAAGTACAAAACCCTTTGTTTTTCATTGTTTGATTAGAGTAGATTTCGTATGACTGTGAAAACGGCACGGCACGGTCAAGGAACGGTTACGACAGGAACTTCGAGTGTTTTTATAAACAACACGGCGCTTAGTACACATAAAAAATAGTGCTCAAGTTCTATTTTGTACTATTTAGTGCTTTTTCATGCTTTTTAGAGTAGTTTTCCTTAACCCGTGGAACAAAGTGTACTAGTTAGTGTGTAATAGTCACATAAATAGAGTTGTTTTCATAAACCCGTGAAATATATACGAGTAGTTAATGTCTAAAGTCAAATAAGAACAAAAGAAACAATGGAATTAGGGTCTACTAATGTGTATTAGTTTAATTATATCTATTTCACGGGTTTATGAAAACCATAATAAAAAACAAAATAATTATAGAGAGCACAGTACTAACGAAGCTGAAGTATTTTCACGGATTTATGAAAACCACTCTGAGCCGCTGATACATTCTGCAATTTTTTCTTGCGTTGGCAATGTAATTTTAGAAATTTTGTTGCGAGAACAAAATATGAATTCAAGTCTATAATCGGCCTAATTTCAACAAAAACTTGATGCCACTTCTTAAGACAAAACAAACTTACCCACAACTGCCTTCCTTGGCCAGATAAACACTCTCACACAAGTACTTTTATTATCGATGTCTTGTCCTCGGACGATTAACACATTATGAGCAATTTCGTTATCGATAAAGTACGAGGTTATTTTATGGATTTTTCTGTATTAGAGAAAAAGAGAGGAGAGAAATGAGATTCTTGTATTCCGATAGCTAAAAATGAACATTTATTTATAGAAATACAAAAACATTCAATATTGAGACAATATCATAAAAAGTAAAGCGGCGCTATTTCGAAAACGTTATACCGAGGGAATTTGCTATCTATTTATGAACTCTGGGTACTGGGCATCTTGTTCATTTTTGACACCGACAATTTGTTGACTTTGTTTATAGATATAACAAGATGAGAGCGATAAAAGGTCGAAATGAAATATGCAAGCCGTTATTTATACAAGTTCTATTATTACATGAAATTTCCGGTTAATAAACAGACCGAAGCGGACCAATATAAAATGATTTTCCCGCCATTTTCTGACAACGCGCGCGCGCATTGATTTTCCATGTGACAGCTTCGTTTACTATTTGTTTGTTATTTCATTTTTTTTTTTCAGAGTTCTTTTTATCGCGAAGAAGGATCATTGAAGGTTCGTATATCCCTTTTATATTTTTATTTACCGAGTCATTGTTCATGAAATTGTGGTTCAGTTTAAAGTCTGTATCAAAACAGCTTCAACATTCGCGCTCACTTTTGATATTCTTACCTGGCTAGATTGGATATATGCGAAGAATCACGTAATAGGCATACAAACAGACTTGTTGGGTAGCCTTGTACTTCATACACATCTTCGGAGACAGATTTCAATGTCTACAAAACACAAAAGCTATTCAGTTAAGGCCCTCGCAACGTTGGGCAAAATACTTTCGGATTAATAAAGTAAAGTGAAGCGACCATATTTTACGTCGATAACTCGTGACAGTAATTTGAGTAACTGATAAACCGCTTGAGGTCGACGGTGCACTCATTTCACTTCCCTCTCTCCATCAGTGCTCTGTTTTAAGGTTATTTAAAGCTACTTAAAGTTACACAGAAAGAAAAGAAGTTGAAACAAGGATGTCAGGTCCGGGGATCGAACTCTGGACCTCTTGCACCGAAGGCCGCGCAATAATTAACCAGCTGTAACATCCGTGCTCCTTAATGCATCTTTATTCGTTTTTTAATGCATAATTAATGCATCTTTATTCGTTTATTCGAGAAGACATCAGTCGATACTTTCTAATATATTGTTATGCTACAGATTTTCAGTAAATTCTTAATTATCATATACAATTATTAACCTCAATGTGTTTTTGAGTTATTGGGCTAGTTAAACATGTTTAATGTTCGTCAAAACCATCACCGTGGCTGACATATCTTTTGTTCAATTCACTCTGGTGGAAATGATTGCAAATTAATGATATAACATCCTGTGTAACACATCCTCTTACACTATAACCCAAACATACGACCAACGTAGGGTTTCGCTTTGATTCAAAATGACACGTAAACAGGAAAGTTAGCTTGTTGATATATCATTGTTGTACACTCTCTCAGGCTTTGTACAAACTAGCGAGGCAAAGACAGAGGCATTTTATTGAACAGGAATTACTTTTAAAAGCCTTATTGCCGATCAGTGGTTCGCTTTCTTTACATCACGTATATGGACGGTTGTTGGCTTGTCGGTCATTCATTGAGTTTTGTTGTTTATTTCCATCTCTACTTTGGTCCAAAACAAAGTTTTTCCGTGTTTCTCGTAGATTTTAGCTGATAAAGCTGTCTAAACGCTCACACAATAATTTGTTGCCTCTCAACTGTAAGTAAATGCTGCGCGATGGGTACGACTCAAGTTCAGCTGGAACCTAAGTAGACCTAAGTAAGGAAAGTGGTCGAGTAAGGACTCCTTCTGCCAACTACACCGCTAAGGAAGGTTTTTGTGATTGACCTTGTAGTACGAACGCTCGCCTAGCTTGTACAAGACTTGGCAGAGTAGCACGATCCTTACAAAGTCCCTGTAGCATTGGTGGAGAACCCGTGTATCGATCCCGCTAAGTCAAGCTGAGGTACAGAGCCATTCAACCACGAAGACTCCCTTAGTTGGTGTGGTTGTCAGAGGGAGTTCCATACTCGATCACTTTCCTTACTCAGGTCTGCGCTTTCCAATGGAAAAGTCGTGCCCCAAACTTGCCTCGCTACTGTTTGTACAAACAAAGGCTAAGATATATCGATAAGCCATATATAACAACTAAGCTAAACCTAATTTCCTGTTTTTATCACATTTCGATCGAGTCAAAGCGAACCCCTACGTTGGTCTTTTTTGTTTGGGTTGTTTGTTAAAGATAGGCGTTTAAGAGACAGGCGTTTATTGCAACATTCCAGTTTTAGGTCAATGTTTATTCATTCCAGTGTTCTTCAAATAAAACAATTGGCGATTATCCGAAAATGGTAATTGATAGTGTGCTAAAACTGTACTGTACAGTCTATACAACTTTGATCTCTTCATTGTATGATTAACGGTGGTGCAGGGTTAATACTGGTCTCCTTTACGTCTGTATAAAGATGGTGTTTGGAACACGACTTCATGAAGGTTGTGTTGTTGTTTAATTTTTCCCTCGCTTTGGTACGTGATTGTTACAGTATACATGTAGGCACTATAAAAATTGTTTTGATATAAATTTATCCAAACAAAATTTGAATTGAAGTAAATTCACTGAGGTTACCGCTATAGGTCGTATTTACTGGCGTCATCGACAACATTTTAGTCCGCTCTAGAGCACTAAATGAAATCAAAGTACATGCACCTAAAAGAACAACTAAAACTATGCTCCTTTACGAAATATTGAATCAAGATAGGTTTTCGTCGCGAAGATATGAACGTTTTAATGTGCTCTAATTTTTGATAAATGTTGGCGCACCTTTGTGCTGCATCAACATGGCGGCCACAACACCAAGCATCGAAATTATAATTATAACTACCTCTAATTCGTTTATTTTACTGAGTATATTTAGAAAATAAGAATTATATTTTTAATGGCCAAGCATATTAGGTGAAATTTGTCGCAAATTGTGTTTTTACGTCAAGTGAAAACGTGTGACAGAATGGCGTGACGTCACGCTATAGCTTTAGAGAAGTGCGCAAGTAGGGACAAACCACGTGATTTCTTGATATCACATGGTTTGCTTTTCTCGCGCGAAATTCTTGGGAAGAACAGACAATTTTAGGAAAAAGGTAAGGTTGTATTACTATTTTTGTTGTTGTTGTTGTTTATTTGTTAATTACATTTAAAGTCAAAAACATCTTCAAGTAAATCTTCGAATTGTTGCTATTTTCTGAGATAATCATGAGTTTTAGAAGTGTGATTCTCCATTCAATTCTGGACTAAGACTTATATACTTAACTTATTCTTTCGTGACTAAACATCTACGTTGTAGATGAAGGAACTATATAAAACGAGGAATGAAAAAATATTGCTGTTTTTCTCATAATTGAAAATCAATTTTCAGTAGCCACATCCATGCATAGGCATAGAAAATCTCTTCATTGATTGAGAATTTGAAATAAGTGCCCCTTAGAATAGGAGACCCCTTCAAATAGGTGCCCATCTTATCCTAAGTTTGAAATAAGTGGTGCTAATTTGAAGATTTATGGTATTATGTATAATTGGTAACATGTGACATATCAGGTATAAGGTAGATCACTTACTATGGTTTCTAAAGGAGATGGATAATCTAGGTACCAGACATGAAAGTGAAGGTGATTTACTGATGCAAAGGCACAAAGGCTGTTAAATCCAACATGAAATCCTCTGAAATCAACCAAACAATGTTTAAATTCACTAAAACTTTATAACCACTGGTTAAACTTATTAAAGAAATAGAAAATGGGTGCATGCTATGTGCAGATTTAGAACACTTGGGGATTGATCAGAACATGAGGGAATTGTTAAGAGGAGCATAGGTGTAGCTGAGTGCTTCTCAATGCTTCTCGAGTGTTCTCATCAATCTCCAATGCTCTAAATCTGCACACAGCACCACAGGCAAGTTTTCTATTCCTTTTATAAAATACAGAATTTGTTTTTCAAGCACATTCAGTATTCATCTACACTGATCAAAAATGTGAAAGGTGTATGTGTTGTGTGCCTATTGAGAGTTAGAGTTTGCAGTATATGTGTCCTTCAGCCAATAAGATCATGTGGTTATGGTTATACTTTATAATGATTACTTTAAATAATATCAAGTAGGCATATGTAATTAATTTATGCACTCACTATGCAGTACAATTTTTTTTGCTTTATCAATTTTTGATATACAAACATAGTTTCCTGACAAAAGGCACATTTATACAGCATTAGCCTCAAGTCAACGTAAATTATTCAAAAATACCAGTGAGAGAAATGCATAAATTATTGATAAAGAACAACACAATAATTGAGTCTATTCCAAATGGGTTTTCTTGAAAAGGAGGCTAACGCTGTATAAATGTGTCTTTTGTTAGCAAGCTCAGTCGTCTCTAGTAATGATTACTAGAAACTGGACTACTGCAATCTCCTTTTTAAAGTCTCCAAATGGGGTATCAAAAACATGAACATCAATTTATTTTTATCTAATAATTAATAATTATTATAACTTAAGTACTCTATTGCTTCATAAATACAATACCTACCTATGTGTGCTTAATAAGGCTGTTTCAAAAGCTAATTCTAAGGCATCAGCTGTGAGGACCTACATTTTGACACAAAAAAACATATTTAAATTAATTAGTACAGCGATTTTTGAAATAATGCGAACTCTGACCTCTAAACAGTCCGTTGGAATTTGGTTTTTCGCTTCCGCCCACTTTAAACAAACAACCCCAAAAATACTCATACAGATCCCTAAAAACATACCATGACATAATATGATCTTTAAATGACCTGTAAAAGCTAAATGTGGTTTTGGTATAAGTTAAATCTTCGTATTTTTAATTTCTAAATTTGATTGATGGAAGTGAATAACTAAATTCCAACGGACTTTTTAATGTGTGAGTTCACACAATTTCAAAAACCGCTGTAACCATTGTAGCAACAAGTTTGGCAGTGAAAAAATAGCATTCAAGGAATCAAGGACCCTTGTTCTCTTGACAAACAAAATACATCTACATTATAAAGAAGAGATGTCTATAGAACATTTAAATGTTTCATTTACATCAGCAGATGGTATGAAAATTGCTGCAGGATTAAGACAGTTTGTAACAGACTCATACATATAAGAAAAATAATTTCTGTTGGCCCAGACAAAAATCAGAATCTAAGGTATGCATACAGCCGTGATAGTCTGCCCCTTTAACTGTTTAGACCCATGAATATCATGCATTTACCTGAGGTAACCTTGAGTTGATACTTGGTACAAGTAGAGAATTCCCAAATTCCAAGGGACTGACATTGATTATCATATAATTAGGAGCAGTTGAAGACCTGTGCAATGGACACATCTCAAATAAAATCTAAAAATGAATTATATTAAATACCTTAAAATTAGAATGTATTAGTATGATAAATTCATACTATCTATTTCAATCCTGAGTAAAACCATGCAAATCACATGCAAATGATATCTCAAGAAATGGGGTTAAAATATCCGATTTTGAATTAATAACACAATAAGATAATGATGTTATTGCTCCAAGTTAAATTTATCATTAAAGATTACTGAATAAGATAATGAAAATGTTAATATATTAACAACAACATAAATGATGTATATGTTACAGGTCAAATTCAATTTCAGATAATTCCTTTGGAATACTCATTAATGTTTTGAAGAGTAAAAAAAAACAGAGCATGAATTCTCTAAAACATTGTGATGGGTCGATTAGGTCCTTCAAATTAGGTAGAGGTACTGAAACAAAACAGGTAGAATAGAGAAAAAGAAGTGGAGAAATGATAAGAAAGAAAAAGAAAGGAAAGAGAAGAGACAAGAAAAAATGGTAGAGGATGAGTGGGATTCTATTTTAGAAATGCTGTAAAACACAAAATTAATATAGGATACAAATTAACCTAAATTAAATCCAATTTAACCTAAGTAAAAAAAATATACCTGAAATCAAATTGGACCTATTCCATATACATCCATTAAAAAAATAAAGCTATGATGATGATGATGATGATGATGATGATGATGATGATGATGATGATGATGATGATGATGATAAAAACTAATAACCAAAAGAACTTGTTACAATAATATTTACCTCCTTATCAAAAACTTTTGTAAAATTAAACTTAGACTCATCAAATGGTTGGGACACACTTGTCATCTGTTGTGGTTTCCTACGCTGTGCAAACCTTTTCTCATTTAACTGAGCCACTAGTTTAAACTTGCCTGCTATTACTTTAGTTTTTACACCGTCCAGAGTATATTTAAAACAGCCTGTTGCCATAGCATCAGCCCACTTTGATCTCAATGTATTATCAAACTATGAAATTAAGAATATCACCACAGTTTAATACTATTTCATTTGTTTATACAATTTTTCTATTACAGTACTTGACAAATAAATTCAAGGGTTGCTTGATCAACATACATGCAACATTTCCTGCAACATCACGTGTAACACAGTGTTGCACCATGTGTCCACCTCTGCAATGTGGTGCACAATGTTGCACACAACAGTTGCAAGTTTAGGATCAAATCCTACTTCCAGGGGTGGTTTTAGGGGTGGGATGGGTATTGCTGGGGTGCATGTGATATCACAGCAGCCATCTTGGTTGACCTTCAACAAAAGATTTATTAGCGTTTATTGTTTGGTCATCCAACATGGCTACCGCTTCATTGTCTTTGGATTCCCAAAGGTATGGATGCACCCCAGCAATAGTGTCCAACCTTTTTTGCAACATGTGGATCCACCTTTGACTTCTGCAATATTTTTGCAACACTGCAGAGGTGGACACACAGCGAAATTGTGTTGTGTGCGATGTAGCAGAAAATATTGCATTGTGATAATTTCCAGCTAGGCCTTTATACTGCAATTTTGAAAATGAAGGAAATAAATTATAACTGAATAAACTCGTTTTCTCCAAATTTAAGACCAAAGTAAAATCTATCTTTTTTTAGATATTTTATACTTACTTTAGAGAGCTGAAATGACTTGGCTCCAAATTCCCATGGGTCACAACTGGACATGAGCATTGATTCATCGTAAGACAGTTTCGCAATATCACGCATCTTTCTGGTATCTCGTTGACACTTACGTTAGTGTCTATTCTAAAGTTAAGTTATGTAGAATTACTTGAAAGTTTAACTTAGACACAATCTTAATACGTGTATGAATTTCATTCCTTCACATCCGCCATTTTGAAGAACTGCATCGCGCAGTGAGTCATGGGAGATTACAAAGGTAGCCCAATCATTTTCCTAGATATTTCCTATCATGGGAAATTGTATTTTCCTACATATTTCCTACCTTTTCATTTTTCTATGATAGGAAATATCTAGGAAAATACAATTTCCTATGTTAGGAATATCTAGGAAATATCTAGGCAGGTCGTTGATGTACATAATATAAATAATAGGGAACAGTAGCACGCTAATAAACGGTGAAACGACAAACTGAAATGTTTGCGGTTCAGAGACGATACCCTTCACTCTTGAATATGAACAAGAGACCATAATACTAAGAGAGCGAAGCTCAGTATTGATGTCTGTGCCATGTTCGTGGCGGCTAAGGCTATTTTTAGTAACTTCGCCATCGCGCGCGCAAGGCTCTTAAACAATAGAATTCAAACGGTCCCGTCCGCGCGCACGTCAAAAATCAAATTCTATTGGTTGAGGGACTTGCGCGCGCGATGGCGAAGTTACTAAAAATAGCCTTAGCCGCCACGAACATGGCACAGACATCAATACTGAGCTTCGCTCTCTTAGTATTATGGTCTCTTGATATGAAGAAAACTGCTGTCAAGCAGAGGAATTGAAACTGAAGGATGAAAACGTCTAGTAATAGGTAAATAGTTTAAAGTATCGAACACCTGACTTTGGTCTAGAAATATTAGTCCACTGAGGCGTCCCTTATTGTTCGTTACATGAGCAAGACATGTAGACGTCGAGGGAAGAGGACGAAAACCAGATTGATAATGAGAGAGAAGCTTGTGATGCTGTTGGTATGAGTGAATCATTTTGTGAACAGCACATTCTAGAATCTTTGAAAAAATTGAAGGACATGTACAGGTTCTGAAAAGTCGTTTGAAAAGTCAGATTGATACCAGTTAACAATCAGTGATGTCATCAGGACATTTAACAAACGTTTGCGATCTAGCCAGTTATTAAAGATAATCAGTGATAAAAGATAATTAAACGTAAGTTTTAGGGCGTGGCCTAACCTCTTATAAATACAAATACGTATCTATCTATATCAGTCTATCAATCTATCTATCTATCTTTATCTATTTATTTATTCGCTTATTTATTTATTTATTTATTTATTTATTTCAATTTATTTATTTATTTATTTCAATTTATTTATTTATTTATTTATTTATTTATTTGTTTGTTTGTTTGTTTGTTTGTTTGTTTATTTATTTATTTAGTTGTTCATTTATTTACCATTATCAGTACCTACATCAGCCTTGCCATGATTTTTACATTACTGATGAAATTCCTCCTCCCCCACTTAAATAGATACAAATTATTAGCCTATTCCAACCCTTTTAAAGATCACTGCAATATAGATAAGGCGACGAACAGCCCACACAATTCTTTTGTATTGAAGTCCCCGCCTTTCGTCCCTGAGGGCAGGGGAACAGTTAGAAATAGACTAAGAATGTATAATACATAATAGCATTCCACGCATTACTCGCGCTCTCTTTCTCCCTCCGGAACGTGGAAACTGCTATAGAAATAACATTCGCTACCAGCGTCTTCCACACCAGCCCTGTTTGAGGTAAAAGGTAAGAAACAGACTTAGACTGAACACTGACTGATGGTTGACTGCACAAATATATGCAGGTCTTATTGGATGAGTATATTTCGAAGTCAAACTGAGATGATAGAATGTCACTTTTGATAGTATTTGAGGAAGTGCTCATGCAATGAGTTTTTATCATGTAATTCCAAAAGTCACAGTACAGAAATATAATTACCATAGCTGGAAAGAGCACGTCAAAATTAGTCAAACTGTGAAGTTTGAATGAAGTAACTTTCATGAAAATCACAAAGATATGAATTTTTCGAAATCGAAATTTTGTATGAAAACATTTGCTGGTAGGCAAGAGATGCCTACCAGCAAAGGTTTTCTTACAAACTCACACTTTTCAAAAATTCATATTCTCGCGAGTTTTGGATTTAATTCCTTCAAACTTCACTGTCTTGCTAATTTTAACATGCTCTTTCCAGCTATGGTAATTCTTTTTCTGTTTTACGAATTTAAAAATACCTTAGTGATAAAAGTTCATTATCATTTGACAAAAAGAAATGCAGCACTGATATAACTTGGATTTCACTGCTAGGTAACGGGATTTTAATGCAGTGCTCTTTACAAAACTTGCGTAAAAACTCAAATAATGCCATATTTTCTCAGAATTATTTAAAAACTGACGGTACGTGGTACACCTGTGTCGAGTACTGATATCAAGCAAATTTTTAATATACTATACTAAATGAGAAAAGTTCTAATTTATTTTTAGTATGGTAATCGAAGGTAACCATGAAGGTGGAAGACCTATTGACTGCGGGCCATATAATGTTTATTATGTATAGTATAGTTACAAGGGTTTACGTTAGATAAGTGTTATGGGTGCCATACTTGAAGTCTCAAGTGTTATAAGAGCCTAAAAGTTTACTTCCAGCTGTCGGTAAACAATAAGAAGGTTTAATGTTACCTATACGCGTAAACTGGCAACACACATGCAATGCATGTGATAGGTTTTATGGCCGGTCATGGGTGCAAATTAATCATGAATGAATCCTGAAACTTCAAAATATTAGTGCTGGCACTAAACGATGAAACAAATAGTACTATAATTAGTATTATATATATAAATAACAGTAATTAAACAACAGAAAACAAAGAGTTTCGTGCTATTCAGTGCTATTTAGTGACTACTTATAGTATGGGTTTAATGCGAACACTTTACCCCCAAAATTAGTAATACTTGTTAAAAGTTATTAATAATGATGCTACATTATTCATTTACTTACTTTATTTATTTATATGTTTGTTTGCTTGTTTGTTTGTTTGTTTATTTGTTTGTTTGTTTTTATTCATTTATTTGTTTATATTCATTTATTAATTTACTTATTTATTTATTTACTTATTTATTCATTCATTTATTTATTTATTTATTTATTTATTTATTTATTTATTTATTTATTTATTTATTTATTTATTTATTTATTTATTTATTTATTTATTTATTTATTTATTTATTTATTTATTTATTTATTTATTTATTTATTTGTTTATTTATTTGTTTATTTAATTTCGAGCTCATCCTTTATCAATGTTATTATAGAAAATAAACAAAACAAACAAACAAAAACAACCAAAAAAATGAACGAACAATTTAATCTTAACTGAGGAGCCTTTCGATTTTGAGTCTCGAGGTTTTGATAATTTATTATGTTTGACACATGCGTGCCGTTCAATGAAAAACATTTTTTAAGCTTATTTTACTTAAGGTAAATAAAGAACTTCACTTGCTAAAATCGTGTATTTTATGATGCCGGACTATGACGCGAATCATTGCTAAGATTCTAAGTACCACTTGAGATAATCAACAAATCCCTCTTTCTTCTATCGGCTTTTGTGCGTTTTAAAGGGACTACTGACATGCACGTTTTCAACGGAGCATTGATTTTCGCGGACTTTATTACTCAAAGTAATTGCCTTTTGAAAGGCGACAAAGCTGTGGTTAACGAATCACCTAAACACCTGCTTTCACAAACCCAGTTATATCCCATGGCGAGCACGTACTACAAGTAAAGCTGTGTCGTCATCAAAAACCGTTGTCACTTTCATTCAATCGACCACCGCCTTAAGCAAACAGACTTTTTTAGACTTACTTAGTCTTTATAAAATAAGGCACAATTTCTGCCATTTTTAGTAAATCCTAATATATATTGTTGTCAAATTCAGGAGATTAATTATCTCCATGCTAATTTTTTTTCCTTCGGTACCAGTTGAATTGCTGACAGATTACAAATGATGGAACCCCCTAGGAGATTTGTGGATTAGCCACCCAGGAAGATAGCCGAGATAGTGAACAGCAGGGGTCCTTAACTCTTAGTATTTATTGTGGGAAATTAAGTAGAATTAATACGGAGTTTGGAAAAATGATGAATATGTAGACAATATTGACTGAATGCGGACAGACAAGACACAGCGAGGGAGCGCGTAGATTGAGTAGAGATAAACTCTACCTTTGACTTTTGTGTATATCATTCGGAAAACAAAAAGCCATGGACTTCTTTGATGTTAAGTCATTTAGAACTGTCGTTTTATCGGAAGAAGGTCGTGCCCAGCTCAAATTCTGAACTGATGAAAGAAAGACAGAAAGAAAAGGAAAACTTAGCAAAGAGAGAGAGTTGAACACTTAATAGTTACAAAACAAACAAGTAAAATTAAACAAAAGTAAAATGTAAAAATTGGATATGTAAAAGACATATGAGAATTCATGTTTGTGCCGGCCTGAAACTGAATGAACTCACAAGTAGACAGAAAATGAAAGGAACAATGTTGAGGAAGAAATCCAAAGACAATATTTTTTTCTAATGTATCCATGGTGATCAGCACATGTCCGAAGTCTCTTCAATCTTTCCGTTTTGGAGCATTTCACAATATCGCTCTTTCACTTGAAATTTTTAAGGAAAATGTTTATTTCTGAGTTTCTGCAACTTTGCCTGACGTCATGCACTTTCTCAATTTATGGTAACCTTCAAATTTCTTCCATGTATGTAGGTTTCTTTACCGACTTAAACTCGCTATTCTAATGTAAAACGTTTCCATGAACTTAATAATAATAACTTAATCTTTATAGGGAAGTATCTGGACCATTATTACGTAATACGTTCGCTGCGGTATTCTTAGACAAGTCAGCTTTGGAAGAAAAATTGAATTCATGCAATTTCCCCCAGAATGTATTAATTAAATAGGAGAAAGTTAAAATAAAAATTAACTAAAACAAGACGGCTCAAGAATAAACAAACAAACTGGTCACTAAAGACACACGGAATTCATGCTAAAATCTGCGTGTAGAATGTCCCATTTTTGTACTAATTTTGTTTCAGGTTTTGATGCCAAACGAGGTGCCAAATAAAATCCACCCCAAATCCAGCAACTTCTTTTAGAAATCCCTTTGTATACTAGCAAAGATTGCTGGCTTATGTTGAGGCAGACAATAGTAACTCGAAAAACCGCTCGTTAATAAAACATTCAAGCTAAACTTGTGGTTACTTCCAAAGTGGAATGAACTTGGCACTAAGCCATTCTCTGTTATATTGATCTAACACTGTTCGGACTGCATACAATGATATTGCCTATCCACCGTGAACCTATAGATTATATTTATAAAAATGTCAAGAAAATAAATCTTAAGGAGACATAAAAATTATCTTGAGTTATTATCATTACGTTATTCTAAGTCTTGGAAACCAACCTGATAACCCTTTGCCTGCATGACTATAACTGTAGCTCTTCAGGCGATCCATCTAAAATAGCTGATTCCAGTGTAGTAAATTGGAGTACTTAACGAGTTTGATATCTAGTCACGCACAAGTGAGTATTGAACTGATATTGGCTCTCTAACCATACAATTATGAGCAGCTAAGTACAGTTATTTCACAATCAGAATCGTTTAGAATTTAACTTTCTCATGATTAATATTTACGATACAAAAATTAGCTCAACACTGGACGTCTAATTAATAAGCATTAATATGTTTCATGCACCTGTTTCCGTCTGAAGCACACTTTCCTATTGGTCCGTTTGGCGCCGGTTAAAAGCTATTTATAATTGAAACTTATAGGAGGCCTGGCAATTTCTATTGAACCGCAACGTTTGATACAAAGACACTAACTTTGAACTGTTAAGCAGTATTACAATGATTTGTCGGCTTTACGGAGACATTTAACATTGACATAGTCGCATAAAGATCGTTTACAACAATCACATTGCTTTGCAGGTTTTGCCATGGAGTTGTCAAGTATTGTCTTTGTGTTTCAGGTAAGTTCGTTGACTGCGACACTTCTATCATGATATATGCCTGTAGGGAATTAATTTTCAACTATTTTTTACAGCTGTTGCTTACCCATTTTCTATCCAACACAAGTGGTAAGTCTTGATTTTTGTTATTCAACTTTTGGCCAAATGAAATTCAGAAGTAACAATCGATTTTAATGCAAACGTGACCAAACCCGCTCTATAAGCTATTCGAAGTAGCGTGCTTTGGTGCGCGCTTTTCAGCATTTTTAGTCCAGTACTTTTTGTAGACGAGTAACAAGAGTTGTTGTGTGTTTTTGGTGCTATTAGTTCAAGATAAAGGTGAACAATTACTCGTTCATAGGCCACCTACTGACCACACTGATTGCAAAAAGTTACTGTATTCAAAAACTTATGGCGCAGCTTGCTTCAAAACCGATATTATCGTTTTTCTATATGTTTTCAATACTTTTTGGAATAGACATAAGTTCATTTAGCTTAATAAAAACTTCACTCGCAAATGTCAAATGAAGATCTCTCTGACCTTCTAAAATATCACCGTTTAGAACTTAGTAGAGATATTCGTGGTAGAATTTGCGTAAAATAAACATACGAACTAATGTTATGATAAACCAAGTGAAAAAGAAAGCAGCCTTTTTGCACGCAATCATACTTATTGAGGCACTTTCTTATATCTTTTCTTTTTACATTTCGGCTCATTTCTTGAGAAGTGAAAGGAACAGTGAATTTAGTAACGGAACACTCAAAATGTACAATACTTTCCTACGAATTTGAATAGGTTCCTTTTAATAATTCAATACATTTTGACATGGCAAGCAGAAAGTGACAGCGAGATGCAGACAATTTCATAATCAGTAGCTACGTGGAAACAAGGTTTTTCTTCAGGCTCAGCAGCACTTTTTTGTCGCTGTACAGTTGCTTGGTTATTTTTTTGTTTCGTTAAGTACATCAGATCATTATTTATTTTAAATGATCTCGTAATTTTTGGGATTTGTCTCCCGTGAAGTTAACATTTCATCATTTAACTGCATATTTGAACAAGGACATTTGGCTTGAGTTGCAAAGCTCTTTGCCAAATTAAATGCAAAATAAACGCACCAGAGCACGATTATTTCTTTAACTGAAAATAGAGAGAATAATATGTTTTGAAAGCTATTATTAGTTCAAAATTTTGTGACTCTTCATAAGGGCAGCCAAGTAGAAAAACTCATCGGACATGACCGATTTCATTTTCAATTAGTTTGCTCTTGTTTCAGCGTTTCTCTTCATTGCACATGACAAGCGTTTCTTTTATCGAAGAAACTTTTTTAATGTCTACGTGTCAGAAAGCATGAAATGCAGTATTGTTAAATTAAACTTTAATAACGAGTTGGATAGTTACTTTAGACGATTGAAAGTAAAGGATTCTGCAATTGTAATGACCGTCAATAATTAACACTCCATCAATTAATTGTACAATCAGCGGTTCAAGAGATGATTGTATTAATGGACATAGCAAGAGAGTTGTTGTACATGACAATAGCGTGAGAAGATTGCAAGAACCCCTTTACGGTTTGATAACCTTAGCGATAAACGGACTGAAACGTTAACTAGGTACCTGACTTCTAGTCCTTCTGAAGCAAATGGACTCGATCAAGACAATGCCAACACAGGTTTTAGCGTTTTTGTTCATTTTTGCTGCAGGCAGTTATATTGTAAACATTTTTAATTACGTTTTATCACAAGAGCAGCTAACTCAAAGCTAAGGCATCGCGTGGCTCACGATCGTAATTGTATAACTTTAGTACTTCGGAAAATAGATTTTATATAATTTTCCTTAATTGGCCAGTGTCTTTTTGCTATTATCTTTTCAAAGGGAACTTTCTTCCTGATTTCGTGGAATGGACCTTTGATTCAGTGACGCGCTAGTGTCTAAGTGAACTCTATATGTGGTAAAGCTAATCCTCAATCAATATCATTGCATGAGACGTTCGCTCCTGAACCTTTTCTGTTTTATTTGACGCACGTGTTGTGCATGATTGCCACGGGCACAACTGATGGCCACTACATTGAACTCCAATGAATAAGTTAGTGATTTTTTTAAGATGGCGTACTGTGAAATACATTTGCAACATAGGATGACATGTGCAGGGCAATATTCTTATCCCACCCAGCTGTTCGCTGATAAGTGAAATAAGCTAAAAGATAAGCTAAAAGACTTAGGTTATACGCGCCTTTTATTTAGAAGTGCGAACTTCACTGCAAAATCTGAGCGTGTCATCAAAAATGCTCATACTTTTCAAGTATATTGGCTCAACATCCTTCTAACATCGTAGCCATATACGGCTCTAATTAAAGATGATATAAATATTCCATGGTTTTTGCACAATGTGATAAGCCTCTGAACTGGGTAGTATAATCCAGCCGAAAAACGTTTATACACTGCCAAACTAATTCCCCTTTTTTGGATGGAAAGATTTTTTCGAACTGTGAAACTTACGCTAGAATGACTGCTCAGAAATTACGTCTCATTTTTCTTTTTTAAGTCGTTAAGAAATTTGGAAGCCGCGACATCAATTTATTATTCAAAGATGCTAATACCTCCCCTGGTATGTTTCTCGTGGTTGTCAGTAACACCGATAGTCATGTGAAACTCGTTGCTAAGTAAGGACTGTTACTGATACCTCATTTATCACTGTCGGCATCCCACGCCTGAAAAGTTCGGTAAAAGAAAAGTTACGGATGGCTTTCTTTCTGAATAAGGAACCGTTCTCAAGTTTATCCGAACGTAACGGTTTTAAAGTTCGGTCAAATGGTGCAAAACGTGCCCGTAGTCAAGTGAAACGTTATCTTTTTGTAATGAATATATGTTAATATCAATAATGTATAGACGAAAAAGCGGTTAGTTTTCCGCATGCGTTTGTCCATACTAGGCCAAGGTCAGACAATATAATGACGCATTTGAATAATTCGCCTCAGAATTTCTTATTTTTCTTTTCAAAAATGTTTCAAACTGACCCTCCTACGAACAAAGGATGATATTAAACTTAGTATGATAGTAAAACCGTGAGGATAGTAAAACTCCCCATGAAATTTTTGGCAATGTTAAGCATTCAAGTGTTATGTAATGAAGAGTGTATCATCTAAAGGAAACACATTATCATAAAATAAATAAAAAATTCCAATTTCTTGTTGGCTGTGCTGTTTATCCAGTGCAGAGAAGTAGTGTTTACCTAAGCTATTGACAATATTGTCATTCCTTCTTTCTCTTTGTCGTGCCGAGAAATATCACTTATCAAATAAAGGCCGAATACACTTGCTCAATGATTTTTTTTCCTATATGAAAACATCAATATAACTACAAAGGGAAGGTCTAACCGTTATTTGTTTTTTTTTTTTAGCAGCACGATGCCCTGTTAACTTTCGCGTTCCTGAGGGCAAATGTCTCATTGGATGTCTCTTCGACTCTGACTGTGCACCGGAGGAAATTTGCTGCACTTCTGGATGCTGGAATTCATGTGGTAATAATGATTATCTTCAAGTTTTCCATTTTCTAGATCTATCTTTTTCAAACCCACAAGTTTTAAGTTTATTTTTCCTTCGCTCAGAAACGTTTTAAGTTTTCTTTTTCTTCGCTCAGAAACGTTTTTCTTCTATTTACAGAGAAACAAACTAAATGCGAACTGGAAAGTCGAAGAACACTAAGACGACCCTTTCCTTCTTATATTCCAAAATGTGACGCAAATGGCGATTACAAAGAAATTCAATGTGGACAAAAAAGGGGTCAAACCAAGTGCTGGCGTGTGGACAAAAAGAATGGTAAAAAAGTTCCGAATTCTGAAATATCGGTGAACGTCAGACAACCCCAGATACCAACAACGACTCATGTCATCAAAGCTCATCCACAGATTCCCGAAGATGAAAGAGATCCAACAGGTAATAAGACTGGAGCATTAGTTTAGCATCAATCTCGGTTTTCAAAGCAGTGTTTTAAAACGAATACAGAGCATTCAAATCTACGCATATCCGGCAAAAACTAACTTGCAAAACCGTTGTTCATGAATTGATGCATGTATCTCAATGCGGAGTTGCTTTGAAGACATGAACACAAGATGCAACTTTTCGCGCAACTGTTTCTGCAATACAATATGCTCCACAATGTGTGCCCACCATTGCAGCATTTGCGCACATGCAACTGTTACAGAAATAGAGAATCGAGTCAACATGCAGTATAACTGTTGTTGCGTTCAACTTTACAAGAAAAATTATACCATATACTTGTGTGCGAGGCTTTCCGAGCCAATTCAAACCTATCCACACGACTTGCAAAATTGCTTTTATGACTGTATGTATCGCGTTTTCGTCTATAGTGTTACATTTACCGGGCAACAGCAAGTGCTTTAAAAGAAGAAAACGCCGATTGAGGTTAAGGAAGAAATACCCGGGGGTATTTGTACCGCAATGTAAACACAATGGAAAATTTAAACGAACCCAGTGCAACCAAAAAGCCAAGAAGTGTTGGTGTGTCAACCAGACTACAGGAAAGAAAGTCAAAGGAACAGAAGTACGGAACAAGAAACCAAATTGCAGACAAGGTAACTCGTGGATATGTGTACAATTCAAGAAATACTGCGTTTTCAGATTGAAAAAATATTATTTTGCAAATCTGAGGAACTAAAATTTTTCATATTTGAGGAGATTTGCTGATCCAAAAGTCTGAAATGTCTTTCCTATTGAATAAAGTTGGCTTAAGAAGCAGAGAAAAATTGCATGATCAGCAAAAAATAGAAACTAACCAAAACAGCTTTGTTGTGTGTTTTGGTATTTGCTTGTTTTCACACCTTTGAAGGCCAGAACCTCACTCGGCCCTCGTGACAAGGTGTCAGTATGTAATACTACCCTCTATTATTCATTATTATCCACGTGTTTACCAGTTTGTTTTGCTGTTTGTTTGCAGAAAGTTGTGGTCGTAAACTACACCGCAAGCGCCGTATAGTCGGAGGACAAGTAAGCGAAGAGGGTGCGTGGCCTTGGCAAGCAGCTTTGTTCTTAAATGGTACCCAACATAGGTGTGGTGGTGCATTAATCAAACCTTCTTGGATCCTGACTGCTGCCCACTGCTTCAGTAAGTATCTTTAATGCATAAAATGTTATGCAAAAATGGGAGAACCCTCTTCTTTAAGGCGGCATTGGAAAACTGGAATGATGCTCACTTCTCAAGCGATTTCTAAAGTTTTTGAATTATCCCTACTCCTTATTTTCCCTCGTGCACTCTCAGGTCCCAACTAGTTAGCTGTTGCTGGTTTTTGCAATAAGACAACTCGTCATACCTTATGGTGTGTCTTTCATTGCAAACTAGTCTGGGTTGAGCGCTTTATGTATCACTGTTTTGTATATACCTGTTTCAAAAAACGTTGACGGTCGGAGATCTTAATCTGACATCTAAAACTAGCTGCAAATTTTGATATACTCAAAGCCAAATGATGCAGTTTGTTGTAATCTTGGAATAATATAAAAATTAGGTACTACCTAATAGCGGAGCTCCCATTTAAATATAATAATAATTTTAAATACTTTGTTTTATTTTGACGTTTTTGATTCAAATGAATTGGGCTTGCTGTGGTAATAGGCAAACAAATATTGCATTTTGTTGTAAAAGTTGAAATAAAGACTATAGATCAAGCTTTATTTCTTGCCCTTCAGTCTCCTGAGAATTATAAGGCTTTCAACTCAGTGACCATAGTGATATTTATTCAGATATTTGTGTCAGATTTTATAATTGACTTAGTAGTAGTGCTTCATAATTCTCAGAAATAGGATGCAAAAATCCCTCAAACTGATTTCATTCACATAAATACTGAACCTAATTCAACATCCTTCAATTAAACAATTAGACATTGCAGAAAATTATATTTAGATTTTTCTGTCTTGACAGTATTGTGGCATCTTGTTTTTTTTTTTATTATGTAGAGTAGAATGACACTGATAAATAGTTGTCTTTACACGAAACAAGAATTCTCTCTTCCAGGTTACACTAATCATGACTTTAGATGAAATTGTAAAACAACTCAAAACAACTACTACCTAAAAGCAAAGCTCCAATTTCAATTTTAATTTTTTTATGTTCTTGATTCAAATGAATTGGGCTTCCTGTGGTAATTGAAAAAGTTGAAATGAAGATTATTTAAAAAGCATTTTTAAAATAAGTTTTGGTTTTGGTTTGTATATTGTATGGGCTTGTATGCTCAGTGACCTTTGTTACAGTAAATTTTAATATTCAGATTCACTGTCAGATTTCATAACTGACTTTGTAAGGGTTCATAATTTTCAGAAATAGAAAGCAAAATCTCCAAAACATTTTTTTAAATTGATACAAGTAATTAAACCTTTTCGACATCCTGAATATTACAGAACAACATATATTGATTTGTCTGTCTTCACTATATTTGTGACATCTTGTTTTTTGTGGTTGTTGTTGTTGTTATTTTGTTTTGTTATTTAATGTAGAAAAGAATGACACACTAGCTAGGCGAATACTTGTCTCCCACTTTTCTCTTCCAGATTACACTGATAATACAATTTAAAGTGATTATAAAAACAGCTAATTGAAATAACAAGAAAACAAGGAATTAAGCATTTTCAGTCTGTATTTAAGGCTTCACAGGGCTCACTGAGCAACTTCATCCAGATGAATAAAGTATAAAAACAATTCTAGTTTGCATGGCAAAATTCCTTCTTTTTTTCCTGTCAATTGTTTCATTAAATTCCAGACCAAAACTTGAGCTGTATTTACACATTAGTGGGGTTGAAATAAGTTCAAAATCAATTTTTTTACTAATTTTATTATTATTAGAACTAGTGCAAAAAGTTCACCGTAAAACAAAATGTCGTTGTACATTATTTTCATGTAAGGCTTGATCGAGTGTTTCTTTAAACTTGGCCACAGTTCAACGTGCATAAAAGGTTTTTTTTAAGTCATCAATCCCAAATCAAAGATAAAAGATCAAATATAGGTACAAGAGACTTTTTGATATCATTTTCTGGCCAGGGTCTTTACCTTGAAGTGCTTTCCTTGTTGTCTTTTCGAAGCATACTGGTCCTTGTTTCACGCTCAATGCAGACGATTCTTGATTTATTTCCAACTTTGGCTAGATTTTTAAGCAGCTTTATTGAAGGCATCTTCACGAAACGAAGAATACACGATCCTCAATGACTTATTCATTATGAGGAATTTTTTTAAACTACGAATCCAACTAAAAAGTCGTCCAACTTTGAAAATATCCTCTGTGTCTTTCGTCTTTCGAGCAGTTTTTAAAACGACACCAGGCCCGAAAAAAATTCAAACGTACGGTTTTTTTCGCTTTAACCTGTCAAGATTGGCACAGATTAATGTTCATCAAAATCGCTAAATTTTTACGAGGTTTCGAGAATACTATTTTTAAGCTTTGCAAGTTAAAACTGCAAGGAAACTTGTAAATTTTCAGTTTTCAAAGTGTCAGCGCGCGTCAAGTTGGCGCCAAAAAGCAATCAGCCAATCAGCATCGCGATGTACACGGACGTATGTACGGACGTATGTATGTATGTATGTATGTATGTACGGACGGACGTACAGCCGTTGGGCTCCCTGTGTGTCCATGAAAAGTCAACTCGATGGGTTACCATTTTTTCTTAGGTATGGTGCTCCGCTCGCGCGGGCCTTCGGCCCGCGCGGGAGCTCCGCTATAAGTTATGATGCTTGAGTAATGTTTTTTCGTATTTTAGTCAAGGAAGACAAAACAATTTAGTTATGTTTCGTCTCAGATTCGGATTGACCAAGGTCAACGTTTTTTGAAACAGGTATGTTTCATATGCAATATTATGCTAGTTAGTAATGCAGTAATCTAGTGATAAGCTATAAAGTCAATTTTACGTATTTTAACAACTGCAGTCATTGTTAAAAAGGCTTTCAATGATTAAAAAAGACAAACCAGTTTATCCAATTTTTGCGCTAAAACAGTGCTTCAGACCTGACGCAGTGAATTGGTATACGAAAAATACTAGAAGTTCAATAAATTTGATTTCGTTTCCCCGCTCTCCGGTCAGGAAAACATTTTCTTATAAAGTTGAAGTCAGATTTTTAGACTGGCATAGTAGTTTCTATCTACTGCATGTGATTGAAACTATTTGTACACAAAGAATAAACCTGCACGATAAATTGCATGTCCTGCATAACACGCAAAAGCTAATTCTGTGCTTTACTCATATTTTTCTACTCGCGTATCATTGCAAATCTCGTGAACCAAAACTGTTCCAGAGTGAAGAAAATTAATGATAAAATCAGCAGTGTGAGAGAAAATTCATCAAAACCATTGTGGATAATAAATGCTAGAATTAAGTGTTCTGCCGGTGGAGATTATTGTGTAAATCGGACGGCACCCTTTTGATGACACGGCACTCCTAATTCTGGCACGTTTGGCTCATCACTTTTGGCACTTGTAATTTATATATCATCGTGTGAACAGAAAATTTGTTGGCCTTTTAGGGCTGCCTTACACAAAATAATCGATTCTCGCGCCAAGATCTAGGGGTACAGTGCCATGAAAAGGATTTAGTACAAATTGGACGGCATCCTTTTGATCTCATCTTTTTGGCACGGCATCCGTAATTATCATCTTGTGAACAGAACATTTGTTGGCCTACATGGTAAGGGTGTCATACTCAATATAATTGGACCGCGTGCCAAAATTTAGGGGTGACGTACCATAAAAAGTATTGTGTAAATCCGGAGCCTCTCATTTGCAATTTCGACAAGCGAAAACGTTTTCTAGTATCTACAAAAAAAGCTTGATTTGCTTGAGAACTTAGAAGATGTTGGTCCATATAATAGGAAAAATTTCAGATGCAAAATTGTTTTCAAATCATGAAACCTTTTCTTGCTTGATTATCAGGGAACTTGGCTGACACTTTTCTGGACACAGCATCTAAAGTGTGATAAGTAATTGGGCACTAAAAAAAAAAAATAAATAAATACAAAAATGATACGCAAGTTTTTGAAAAACTCGGTGTTAAAACAATTAGAAAATGAATATTTTTTTTATACTTTTATGGTTTTCACTCAAATTGTCTAAAAATTTGCAAAACTGACGCCTCATTGGCAAAAGGATAAAATGGAATTTCTTACTCGTTACGCTTTAGTACATTAGTTAGGTATTGAAATATAAATAAAGTCGTATTTTTTGGCAAGAGTGCGCTTCTTTGAAGTTGTAAATTCGAACAGATTTTTAGACCTCGACCTTTTTAAGAATGACTGCATGCATAATATAGTGTAAAACAAGACAAATAATGCTTTGGGAACATCGCAAAGATACAGTAACAACGCCAAGTGCTGGCAATATTAAGCAATTATTGGATGAGGTCGAGTAGGATATGGGGAATTATTAAGGCCGAGGTTTGTTATCTGCCGAAGCCGAAGGCTGAGGCAGATAACACAAACCGAGGCCTTAATAATTCCCCATATCCTACTAGAAACGAATTCAATAATTGTTTTATTATTTTTTGAAAATAATTCTTTCTCAGTTGTGCTTTGTTGACAAGAATACATGTTGTTGTTGTTTTCCCGCTTTTGGCATGAATCGCATAAATTAGCGTGACGTCATACCGCAAGCTAATTTTCCATATTCGAGAAAATTACGTCATAACTTCGAATAATGGTTTTCAACATTTTCATAACTCCAAATTTGGGCAGCTAGCCGGCGACTATGGTAATTTATCCGGTGGCTCTTAGCCAATCAAAACTCTTGAATTATTTTCAAATAATAATAATTGTAATTATAACAAGCAAATAATGAAATTACCAATAAGAGACAATTAAACTAAAGGAACAAATTAACTAGTAAAAAAGCACAACTGAACTAAAGGCAAAGTAGACAAAAACACATTTTTATGATTCAGTTTGACAAGAAATTCAGTGTAGGTTTTTGTCCACAGAAAGTTTTGACGAAAATCTCTCGTCATCTAAACGTTCTCGTCACGAAAAGGCGGGTAAGCATTTACGACCTTAGATGACAATTATAGTTTAGTTTCTCACAATAAGGTTCATTACTATTACTACATATTATGTACAATACAATAATTTTATTTCCGCCTCCAAAGAAAAAAATTTCAAGATATTCAACATTAGATTAAAGAAAAAAGGCACGGCATTACATCTGAATGCAAAACTGATCCTTGAGATAGCCCTGAAGGCGCGGCTCTAAACAAATATATATATAGAATTGTGATCTTGACCTAGGCACAATTCCATTGATATTTATATAGTTTGTACTATAATTAACAATATACATAGTTTTAATATAATTAATTATTTCAATATAGTCATATTTAGCATTCTTTGACGAAGAGCGCCCATTCTTGTTGTTTCACGCTATTGATCATTTACGTCGATCACTGAAGACATTTCCTTTGTGTGCAATATTACTAGACTATTATTGTACTGTACGAATATATTGCGCTCGAACATGAGAGTGCATGTTACAATTTCTATTGCGTGGGAAGTTTTGTCGAGCATTTAGATGTGGTTTCTGATTGTGGGAAACCGGTTGCACTCAACTATTTCCAGTTGGATTATCTCACAATGCTCTACCTCACCTTTCAAACGCAAATTCAAATCTTGAAGACATTAACCTTGTGCGCAATATCACTCGATTAAGTCTAATTCGTATATTGCGTATACGAGCTTGAAAGTGTGTTAACGTTAAAATTTCTATTGCGTAGGAGGTTTTGTCGGGCATTTAGACTTGGTTAACTATTTCCAATTGGATTATCTCACAATACTCTACCTTTCAAGCGCAAATTCCCATCCGAGCCCTCGTTTTCCTGAATCGATCTTATTCTCGTAAGCTTGAGATAATTGAGTTCCACTGCATTTTAGTATATAGACTTAAAACAGCTTAATTTTAAAGAAAACAGATTATGAATAGATTGTTGTAGGTTCAAATTAGAGTAGATTTACTTATCCCATTAAACGAAAACTAATTCTTGGTTTGTAGAAAGTAAAACGATAACAAAGTAATGAGTGTCAAGTGTATTAGCTCCCCTGTTCACTATTTCACGAGATACGTAAAATCACTTATATATCGATTGACATTGATAATAGATAATAAGTACAATAAAGTAATAATAATAAGTTTACATTACATTACAGAATAACCCAGCTATTTCGATCACACTCCCAAAGCTTAAGGACGTCAAAAATTGATTAAAAATTGTTCAAGAAAACAGGGGCTACAGATAAGCGATTTGATAGGAATTGACTGAAAAAGGATCATACAGGAGGGGATTATTTTGTGTTCGAAATAGCGAGGTTTTCAAGTAAAGTTCGAAACAGAGGGGTCTACAATATATTATCTTATTCACGAATGTCTTATATCCTTACAGGCGCGTTTTCGTCGACCAAACCATCCGATTGGACAGTTCGACTGGGCGAGCATTCATTTCTTAGACATGAACATTCTGAAAAGCATCTGAAAGTTCTAGATATTGTAATCCACCCCAAATATCGGCCTGCCAATTTATCACACCCTGGAGATTACGATATTGGTACGTAAATAAAATAATCACGTGCTGCGACTGGGACCGAGGGGAGGGGAGGGGAGGGGGCTATATGCACGTTATATTACTTTTCAGTTACAGCTCTTTCAAAATTTTTGTTTTGTGAATACTGATTATAAAGTACCATCATATAACGCGCGCTCTCATTGGCCAAAGGACGCATAAACTGCGAACTCTATAAATATGCACATGTACTACATATGTTGGAAACTGAATGCATCATCACAAAGATGCGCAAAAAGGATACTTAAATTAAAAAGTTTACGTAGGCTTATCAAAAAAGACAGCCTTTTTGAAATAGCTGTAATTGCCACTTATATATATATATATCCCCTAGTTCTCTGTAATTATGGCGACAGATTATTCTTTTGACAATCTTAAAATGAAAATACTATATCATGTTAATGTTTCTTTTATTTCCAGCTTTGGTGCGAATTTCTCGATCGGTCAAACTCGGCCGTTACTTTAACACCATATGTCTCCCTGAAAGTTTGGATTACTTTAAGCCTGGCAGACGCTGCGTAATTGCAGGCTGGGGTAAAACATCATGGAACGGGGGTTCATCGCCAGTCCTCCGTGAAGCTTGGATTGATTTGGTTTCCAGAAAAGTGTGTAATGCGCAAGGGTAAGTCTAAATTTAGTACACGGGACGGAAGGGGAGGGGAGGGGAGGGGAGGGGAGGGGAGGGGAGGGGAGGGGAGGGGAGGGGAGGGGAGGGGAGGGGGAAGGGAATGGAGGAAAAGAGGAAATGGAAGACTTCGACTTAATGGAGTCGTTAACAGGAAAGAGGCGTCTTGGGTGTAGTACAAGTCTGGGAATTTATCAAATAGAGTTTATTGATGCTTAAATATGATCATCTAGGGAGAATCAGGAAGCAATTATCCTACTGCACTAAGCAGCAGATATTGGTTGCTACTAGTCGTGGTAGTAGTTCCTGACGTTCCTACTAAAGCAATAATCAATCAATGCAAAGTTATTCTAATCACGTCTTTGTTTCCTCTAGGTCCTACGCAGGTAAAATAAGTCGACGATTTCTGTGCGCTGGTTTCAAAGAGGGTGGAACTGACGCATGCGCATACGATAGCGGAGGACCGCTGATGTGCCCATTAGCGGGCGGACGATGGGTTCTGGCAGGAATTGTCAGTTGGGGCGAAAAATGTGCTTTGCCACTTAAATATGGAGTATATTCAAATGTCCACGAGTTCATACCTTGGATATCAAGAAAATTACGAACAGACAGATAAGAGGCAAGGAGACTTAAATTATTAATAGCGTAGTGCTACGACCTACGCTAGGGAAAAGAAGCAAGCAAGCCCAGCCCATAATGGCTACAAACAGAGATTGTTGATATAAAACTCTCTGATACACAAGAAGTATGCAACAAGATGTTTATAACTATGAGTGTGATGTCACTGAGCAGGCCAGTGATTTATGTACATAAAAATGATACAAAATTACAGTAATATGGAGTTGTATCGACTAGAACTCTATTTCTTTAAGGGCTAGTTTACAAGAACGAACAGCAACTCTAGTGCATGCTAGGGCAGTGAAAACAAATGAGTTATATTTGAACACCAGGCTCTGTCGTCTGATATATTTGGCAAACTGAAAGAAAATCCAAATATTTATACATTTGTAAATATTATTAAAATTAGCCACTAGACCTGAGAGTCTAAATCAAAACTAAGCTATACATTCAGAAAAACTATTTATCCATTCGCAAATTACAAGGACTTATGATTGTAAAGTCGCCATGATGCAAATTTTTAAATCTTAATAAGGCCATATATATGTATATAGATTATTTTAAAATGGCACTGATATGAATGGTGTGCCTGACTAAGCGATGTCATTTTGTGTCTTGGTACAATTAATTTGTTGCTTGTTTTTACGTTGGCTACATTGTTTCAATTATTGCATTGTTTAATTCACTGCTACCATTGTTTGCTGCATTGTTTTCAATGTCACATTGTTTACTTCACCGTTTCTATTGTTTGCCACATTGTTTTCATTGTTTACTTTAGTCTTTAAATTGTTACATTGTTTGTTAATTGTTTTCATTGTCACATTGTTTACTCCATTGTTTACATTGTTTTCTTTAATCTTTAAATTGTTACGTTGTTTGTTAATTGTTTTCATTGTCACATTGTTTACTCCATTGTTTATATTGTTTACCACCATAATTTCCATTCTTTACATTTATTTCTACATTGTTTTCATTGTGACGTTGTTTACTTGATTGTTCACAATGTTCAGTACAGTGTTTAAATTGTTCACTACACAGTTTTCATTATTCAAATTGTTTGCTACATTGTTTTCATTGTTTTATGCATTTATGCATCCGTGCATTGTTTACCTCATTGTTTACCGATTGTTTACTACACAGTTTTCATTGTTTGCTAAATTGTTTATATCGTTTACATCTTTAACATTGTTTATATCGTTTAGATTGTTTACTTCAGTTTTTACGTTGCTAACTGTACTGAGTTGCTTTCTTATTGGGCGCAATATCGATATTCTGCAAAATGCTTAAAAATCAGACGTCAACATTTCTAGTCAACATTCTAACTTTCTTACTAAAAAATTCTGAATTGCAGTTGTCTTCCGAAGAATTAAGAACGTACTAGGACTAGCTATGTAGAGTAGTAGAAACTGAAATTTTTAATAGAAATTCCTACATTTGTAGCAAGATGTAAAATTAGTTGCTAAAGTTGATTATCAAGCTTTCCTTACGCTATCAAAATACACTGATACAAAGATAAATCATCGATTTTAATAAAGTAAATATTAATTTCACTAAACTACTGGTCCAAAATATTTTAAATATATCTGAAAACAAATCACAGCAGCTATTGATATGATGGTAGTGTCTCACTTATTGTCTCAGTGATTTGTCGTTTCTACCCAGCTTGTTAGTGAACAGGATCTGCAAGGTAACCTTTGGAAAAAAATTTGTAAAAAGAATAAAACTGAGTACAAATAAAAAAGATTAAAAACAAACAGAGAGTTCATTACTCAGCTATACTTATGGTAGACCGAAGTCTAGATATGTGTTGCAGTCACGTCGTCAAACGAGCAAGCGTGCAAAATTACTCAGATAGCCTTTGCAAACTAGCTTCGTTACTCGGGCATCATCGTAGCCCGAGTGAATGTTATCATAGCGTCTTGCGAGAATCCGGGCTAGAAAAAAAAATTAAAAATTAAAAATTAGTCGTATTCAGGGACGGATTTACGGGAGGGATGCAGAGGGTGCGCACCCCCTCCTGAGACAACTTTGAAACCTTTTTTCTCAATATTTTCCCAAAATATCCTCTAAGCAGTTTCCAATTTATACGATGGTGTACCCGCCTCCTGAAGATAATCCTGGATCCGCCTCTGGTATTTCTAAACGACGCCTATACAGTAGAAGGCACTCGAAGGCTGACAATGGCAGAATTATTACGACATTCGAAAAAGAGCAGTTTTCGTAAGACTGTGAAAACAACATTGTGACAGTACAGTTATGGCAGGAATTTCCAATGTTTTATTGACATCGCAGCACTGACAGGGCACAGCGCGGTTAGCCTGCATGGCTGGCCCTTTGAGGAGGAGGGAAGGGGTGGGGAGGGGAAGAGAAGGGGGGATTGTGGAGAAGGAAAAGGAGTGCCTGTAGGCCATTGTTTCCTTTCGCCTCCCCCTCCCCCTCCCCTGCCCGAAGGGCCAGCCACGCAGCGTGGACCGATTAATTCTCACACGAAAACTGCTGTATAAACTGAAAGTAGGGCCGTGTTGTATCATTGCTGTGATGTCAATAAAATATTTCTACATCTAGGAGCAAAGATGGCACAGTTGGTAAGTGCGCAGCCTTCAGTGCAAGAGGTCCCAAGTTCGATTTCCAGTGACCTCATATCCTTGTTTCGACTTCTTTCCTTTCCGTGTAACTTTAAGTAGCTTTAAATACCCTTAAACGGAGCACTGATGGTGAGAGGGAGTAAAATGAGCGCACCATAGTCCTCAAGTTTATTAGTCAATTTGTAACTATGACGAGCTACCGACGTAAAATAAGGACTCTTAACCTTCTTTACCTTTACTTGTATGACCTCAGCGTCTTTGAAAGTAATTAACGGCTCCGCTTTCGATGGCATGGTACTTCATGTAAGGCTATCAAGAGAAGATGAGGTAAGAGAAGGAATCGCGCGTATTAGGTCTTTGGACAATCATATGGCCCTTTTGATGCTATTTTTAGAATGAATCTGATTAGTCGAGAGCGCGCGAGCTATCGTATTGCCTCAAGATCACAATGGCGGAAAAAGGGTGTATAACGTTTGTCGATGAAAAAAATTCCTTCTCTTACCTCATTTTCTCTTGAAGGTTATACATAAAACGGCATGTATCATGGGTGAGTGTGGATACCAGTGGTGCCGTTCTATGTAGTCTTACATGAAGTACCGTTCCCGTCTTTGCGCTGTCCACACTAATAGGACTCCGTTTCAAAATGTGGTCACCTTGGCAACGCGTTTCGTCTAATTGATATGCGTTTAGGCGTTTTTGTGTAGACAGAAATACATAGTTTATAGAACAAAATGATAGCGGCGTCACTCGGACCACGCGAGGAAGCCCGAGTAACAAAGCATGCTTGCAAAGGTCATCTGGATAATTCTGCTTCGTCTTCTCGTTTGACAACCGCAGTACAGATCTAGACTCGGTTTACAAGAGGTAGCCCTAGTAATTAGTTATGTGCTTCTGGTCTGGATACAAGGCCAAAAAGCATCCAAAAAATGTTTTAGTGTCAGTTAGGAATAAATTAATTGTTTGCTAAATTATGTTCTACAAATACAAACAAGACTACCAACATGAAAACGTCTGTTTCATTAAAATACTTCCACAAGGATAAAAACCAATTGTCCTTTTTGAATATATTATTGAACGAGGACAGAAAAATACTTTATTAGGTACCAGTCTCCCTCGACCACGCAGCCATTTGCTTTGCGTGACCAAGCTATAAACCACTACCCCACCCCTAAAGGAAAAAGTTCTTATCTTTTTGACAACATAACGTTCATGCTTTGCATTCCACGTCGCTGGACCCTAAAACTTGTAAACTTGTAAACACAAAAATCTAGTATTGCAACAGTTTATTATTCTGCCATAAATGATAGCTATGGACATGTTTTCTACACCATAGCTAATGCAGTCCGGCAAGCATTTTGGATGTGATTTTGCTTGGAAAACTCTGACATGACATGCCATCAAACAGCAGTTCGACCACATACTTAAGGCAAGTCTTACAGCTGTGTTGCTATTAGACAAAGTTTGTGAGTTTATACTTTAAATTTCAGTAACACAATTTTAGATTTGATCTTTTTCAGTCAAAGAGTAAATGGCTTCCTCTTTACCAATACACGAGTTTGTACAGTTGCGCCGATGTTTCTGTGTCTTTGAAAGATAATACTTCTAAGTTACACTTCCAAAATTAGTTTGGAACAAGATATTCAACTTAAGAAACCTCACACAAACATTTATTAAAAAATTGAAAAAAATACATGCAAAAAGCTTCGCTCTTGTGTGAGCGGAGTAAGAAAGTTAGACTTAAAGAGTTGTACTAATATGGAATAACAGTTTTTTTCTGTTGTATATCCATATTGTAGGAAAAAGGTCACGGAGGTCATAACTGTTAAAATGATAGGCCACAGACGAGGATATAAAGCTGGAAAATGTTTGAGACGCTCCCTAACATTCTTCAGATTCCCTTTAGCACAGTTTACGAGTTGTAAAGTAGATCAGTCTACTTCACTCCAAAGTCCTGCGTGCTGCACAACTAGCTTCTTCTTCCTGGTTTAAGTTGTTTGGAATCGGAACTCATAGAAAGGATTCATCATGTCTTCAGCAGCGACAACCATGATGGATAAGGTCCGTGAGAAGATGCAATCGATTAAAGACAAAATAGAAGAGGCAGAAGAGCGAGAACTGATGGCCAAGGCCGAGATGAAAGATGCTGAGACTAGAGCCTACCAACACGAATCTGATCTAGATTCTATGCAAAACAGAATGGTGTTAATCGAAAAAGACCTCGCTAAAACGACCAAACAACTAGATGAGAAGAAGGCAAGACTCGAAGAACTGGAGGAGAAACAAGAAGCAGATGGCGAACTAGTCAGGGAACTCGAAGGGGTCGAGCTCGACGGTGACGAACGCATATTAGAGTTGGAAGATAAACTCAAAGAAGCAACCGCACAAGCAGATCAATTTGACCATCGAAACATCGAAATCGTTCAAAAGTTACAGCAAACAGAAAGTGAGCTGGCAAAGCAGAAGGCACGCGCTGAAGCAGCAGAGGAACTGCTGGAGAAACTGCAGACAACCGTAGATGAGGCTGGAGATAACTTAAAGACTTTGGAATTGAAAGATAGCAATGCATCAGTCTGGGAAGCCGAAGCGGAGGAGAAAATACAATTCCTTGAAGAACAGCTGAAAGAGTTGCTCGCGCAGGCCGAGGACGAGGAACGTCGCTGTGCGCCCTTAGAACGTACGCTGGACGAACAAAGTGTGCAAATTGAAGAGTTCAGAAAAAAGAGAGACGAGGTCGAGCAAGAAATGGAAGAGATGGCTGAGCTTGTAGAAACATCCATTGAATAAATGGACAATTTGAACATTTTAAACACGAACTATATATGGACTTTAAGGTATATTTTTTATATTAGCTTATTAAGTATTATTGTTATTTTGAAAACAAGATTGACAGTTTAGGAATTGCAATATGCTTGTCATTGTCATTATTGAATGTTTCAGTATTAAAGCTGAATGATTTCTTTCATGTATGTTTTTGTTTGTTGTAGTGACGGTATTTTGATGGTCTAGATATTATAACAAGTTATTCAAAATACAAATAAATCTCTTAAAATCTTTAAATTGATAGCTCTGCTTAGCTTCGAGTTGAAATATGACATGATTCATCAACGTAATCCAAAGATTAAAGCATTATGTGTAATGCCCGTTCATTGGGCCATAAAAAGCCAATAGTTCAGTATCTTGGACTGACTTTCAGCTAAAAAAAATTGTTTACTTGCGCGGGTCTTTCCTCTTGTTTCACACTCTTCTAAAAGTAAACATTGATTTTATTCCAAAAAACATCTGCATCAATAACGGACAAATTGTTCCATAGAAAAAGAAAACGCACAAGGGATCATTCAAGTAGTGTTTTTTTAAGGAAAACGTGCTTCCTTCAAAGACAAATAAACATTTTTAAAGTGACTCTGAACTATAAAAGATCAAACTGTTAACATATATTGGGGCTGGTATAGAGTTTCAATTGACCGTATATAGTATTGTGTTCCACGTAATTCTAGACAGCCATCAAGCATTTTGGTCACAGCATCTCCGGTATCTGCACAATAACGTCAGTGATTAGCAAATCGCACAAAATTAGTCCTAGAGTGCACATATATGATAGAAACAAAATCACTCGGGCTTCCAGAGCTTCCACTAGTCGACGTAATTCTAGGCCTAGATATTGCGGCAAATAAAAGTACAGCACCATATATTCAAAATACTTTTACACTTAACGATAGAAATAATATGTAATTATAGACCTACACTGGTAATTACGAGTACTGAGGTCACCACTCACTTCATGATAGAAATAGTTACTCGGGCTACCAGTGGTACCACGGTCTGGACTGGCGCGCAGTCCGCAGACATTACAAAATCAACATGTGAGTTGAGTGTTGTATGTAGAGTATATAGAATGTACGTAGTGGTAGCGAGCGTGAATGAGTCTCGGAGATATTAGCAGTAATGCTACTCTGAAATCTGAGGATAAACAAAACGATTTGATTTGATTACGCAGTATTACCCAAATGGCATTCCAGTAGCCTGCGTAACTGCGTAACTGGCGATTTAGGGGTTTGGAGGGGAAGGCATTGGGGGGGGGGGGAAACAAAGGTTTCTCGCTCTTCCCCTTTCCCCCTCCCCCTCCCTAATCCCCTAAACCGCCAGCTACGCGGGCTATACACCCAGGAGGGTCTTTGCAAGTTGTGTCCATGTTTGGTAGAGCTTCAGTTCGAACAATCGCTGTGAACAAGGAACCGCGATGGCTTGGCGGAAACCTCCAAGAAGGATAGCGGCAGGGAAAGTTATAAGGCTTTGTGGGTACATCGTTGAATAAATTATGTTTGAGTTTCGCCAGCAAGAAATGAAAATGACAAAAACCCGCCACAGGCAGTGTTAATTTAAACTTATATATATGTATATGGATCGCTCAGTCAGTTATAATAAACGTGAAATGTTGTTGAACAAAGCGGCTTAAAATGAAAATGAAGCCAATTTTGGTTTTGGTTAGACGGCGATTTTTTCACTCCAAATTCAGAACAAGTCTTGATATCAGTTCACTGATGCTTGGACGCGGGAAGAACAGGAGTTGAAATTTTTGATCTCGAATTTTCCGAAGGAATCTGGAAGTAAAAGGAGCTGATCGCAGCCTACTTTTGGTAAGCCAGCATAACCTCAGGCATGTTATCTTAGCAGTCCTACAACCGAGAAAGGGAGAAATTCCCCACCCTCCCTAACAGCCGGCTAAGCACTGAATTATCGGGATGTTTTAAAAATATTTTAATACTCTTTTTTTGTCCGTTATAAAAGAAGAATCTATCTTTTTTCTAATTTGTGATGGAGTACCACTGATATTCACAATGCTGAATTGGTGACTAGGCATCTTAAAGTTATAGAGACAACATAACTTTTTGTATGCTACATTTTGTATTCACTGAAATTAATATCCTTGGGTATTCTTGATCAATCGTCGTAAAAATCATCATTTTCCCCAGAAAATCCCTAGCTAATTATAAATTAAGGTAGCCGTTAATTAAATTTCCTTCTAGAGAATTCGCTTAATTTAGTAGTCCATAAAAATACTAACAATCAGGTATGTTCGTTGGGTTTCCTGTGTTAAATAAAGACAATATACAGGGAGCCCAAGCAATGATTTCAAACCTGATAAGGAAGGACGAAAAATCATTAATCAAAGCAACTTTCGACCTTCTCTATCAGCTCCCTTTGGTACTACTAATTATAACCGTGTGGTACAAATAAAGAATCTTGAATAACGGCTTCCTTCTCCATCCCACCCCCCACTCTACAGGGATGCCTGTTCTCCATGTACCACAGGTAATCCATTCACCCTAAAAATTTTGGTTTTACCTTTAAAAATACTTTAATTTAGAACAAGTTGTGAATGGCTTAAAAAGACCTTATGGCCAAGGTGTATTTATTTACAAACCATGAAAGATCTTCAATTCAAAATGTTTGACGAAGAGGGACTGAAATATTGAGATAAGCCAAAAGTTAATAAAGAAAATGGAAAAAAAATGTCTTGAAACAAATATTATTTGCAGAACGTGTCGGTGAGATTCATGCTTTCTTGTAAAAAGTTACGACAGCTCGACAGATTTATTCACAAAACACTGCACATGTCGTTTATATTCGACTTTGAGTCTCAACTTCGACAAGGATTTGACTGATGCGGCTCTTCCTTTACAAACTATTTTAACTTTTAGTCCAAAGGTCCAATAGATCTGTCAAATTTGTCATGTTAACGATCAGATTATTCAGGATGTGGAATATTATACCAGTGTTTAAAGTACGTTAAATCCAAGGCTTATTATTGTTTTTTTTAACATATAGAGATTCTCGTGATCTTTGTTGACGTAGCTCTTTTCGATCTTATAGTTAGCTCTTTATGACTTCCACGACATTGTTTCCTGGGTTTGAGACTCTAGCTAGAGGATTTTGTGGAATTTGCATTCTGAAGTGGACAGGTGAGCAAACATTACTTTAGATTGGATTTCGCCTTTTATGTTACCTATTCAAGAAACTAGCCTGTAAATAAACGAACCATCATGATTAAATAAAATTATGCATTCAGTAGTTTAGATTGTAACTCGATTTCTTAAAAACATGTTCACCTTGAAAATAACAATTAATGTAATGCAATTTTTCATTTTCTCTCGACTCGCGAATGAGCAAAGTAGGATATGCATTTCGACGTAGATACTTTCACAAGCTGTTTTACAAAGCTCTCTAATGGAATTTGCATTTTCCTGAGGGGGGAAAAATGGACTGAAAAGTGTGAAGTTCGTGTGGCTCAAAAAACGTGGCTCTAAGAGTACCATCTAGTGCTACGTTTATCAAAAATGTTTTAGAATATTCATAATAAACTCAACAAAATATCCGCATTCTGATTGGTCCAGAGCAAATGCATGAATAGGTAACAGAGTGCTATTTGATTCCGAATAGCACTCAGTGACGTTTATAGAGACAGGCACACTTTTTAAACATATATTTACAGGAGCCCATGATTATGTGTGAAGGTTTGTTTGTATGAAGCGATTGTTCAAGGTTTTTCCTGCACTATTTTAATTATTTGAATAAGATTTGAAAAGCTGAGAATGTTAGTTTTGCCTTGTGTTTGGCGCGCGCTTATTATTATTATTATTATTTTTCGATATTATTTTGTTATTTTGTTGAGTATATTACAATAAATAAAAAATCGCATTAACTGCTCGTGCAATTCGGGATTTATGGTCACTCATAATGCTTTGAAAGTTCCCAAATTGCATTCGCCTGCGGCTCGTGCAATTTTGTTCTCTTTCAAAGCATCATTCGCGCCCATAAATCCCGAATTTCACTCACCTTTATGCGATTTCCGAAGTAATTGAAAGTTGTTTTTTTTTAAATAGCCCGGGAAAAAACAAAATCTTTGCCCTTAAAATTAAAAGGTGCAGATACTTGTGCAGTTCAAATGCTACTAGCATCTTCGTGACTTCGTTTGCACCTTGTTTTTGAGGCCTGAAGGCAATGATACCCGCAAATCAAAACAACCGGCTACGCACACAGTAACCGAGATTATTTGAAAAGCGCATCTTCGATTCTTTCCCTCCATTTTTGCTATCCATACTAAATAGCGATTTATTACGCAAAAGAAAGATACCGTTTTGGTGCCGAGGAAAGGCCTAACTGATGCATTTTCAGCTGGAGTAGTGTCGACGTGGTCTAAAGGCCCGTTCACATGAAGGCGAGTTTTCCCTGGTAGTAGGGATAACTCTTTTGTTTTCTTTTCCCTGGGGGACACAAAACAAAAGAGTTATCATCTACCAGCGACAACTTGCCTTCATGTAAACGGGCCCTAACACGTTCGATTCCTGCAACTATCCTTTAATTGGCGAAAGTTTCTTTATTATGCACCGGAACATACCCAAATGAACAGATTTTTGTTTCAAAATCGGCGTTGTCTTACAGTTTTTTTAAGATTTGCTTTGGTGTGCCTCAGATTTAATTCTTTTGGCGCGTAAACTGGACTTGTAATACCAAGTGCTAATACCACTTTTTATTTCTCGAGAAAAATGGAATAAGAAATATTTGCAGAAATGAATAATATTTGAAGTACCGGGAGAATATTCAATCAATCAAAGATACGCGCTCATAGGAGTATTTTTCATTGTTAATTAGAATTAATTGAATTGCTTTTCCTTTTTGACAAATTAAATAATATTTTATACAAGAAAATCAACGAAACAACAACGGTTTGTCAAGTACAATAAAATCCTCGACGCCAAGGTTCTTTCTACTTTTGAGGCCCCAAACTTTGAGTTATCAAAACCATTGTATCAAAACCAACGATAAATTAAGCATTAAAATTCGTCTACAAAAATAGCCTTCGGGGACGTGTAATTCCGATTATATTCCAAGCAACTTAGCTTTGACCACGCACAAGTATTTCATTCCTATTATTGATTTTTCTTCAATATTAATTTGTTGACAAAGGAAGCTTGCTTACGATGCTTGATTTTTATTGATTCAGTATTTGGACCAGCTGGCTTATTTGTTGATTCCAAAGAAATCTCTATTAGAACTCCACCCTGTTCAGTTTGAAGGACGCATTCTTTGGCGGAACCAGTTGCTGGTGATCCTGCTGAATCCATTGCCGTTTTCAAAGGTATGTAGCTTTTTCCATTCACATTAGATACAAAATATTTATAAGGTTTAATAACTTCTATTTTGACCAAAAAATAAGAAAAAACGTACTAATTATATTTTCGTTTGTTAGCTATAATATAGATTTCATATGCATTTCTTGAGCGAAAATCGATTTCACGCACGAACATATTTCGTTAGCGAAACGTTGCGTGCCTCAAAATATATTACTTTTCAGATTGTTTTTCCTTTTTGTTGATTATTTTTTGAAATAAACAAATATTACAAAAAGAAAACCTCCTCAAGACCTCACCACACTGTTAAATAAGTTGGACTATTTTTACATATATTGACAGACCAAAAAATTATTTTTTCATAATTCCTGCCTTTTTTCTGCTTATCCGAGCACATATCAACTACCAAGCAAGCTCAGTACATAATTCGGATTACCACAAATAGTCTATTCTTATATTGGCTTGAAATTTTTTAGTCGATACTTTCGTAGGCCTTTGAAGTGGTTAAAGGAGTACTTCAGAGAAAGCTACTCCGACAAAGCGCGTAAAGCTAGAAAGCTTAGGAGATTCAGTAGCACACAAAAACGTCTTTAGTGAAGATCGCAAATATTCCATGGGCTTTTAAACACCGTCTTCATGTTTATAATTTTCAACTTTACTGATTGCAAAATTAACGTACTTCTAAATTTCTAAAATCGTTTTATGAGGAAAACGTTTACAGACGTTAAACGCATATCCGTGCAAACACGGACCAAATTTTTTAAAGAATTTTCAATGTGTTTCCAAATCTCTTTGAATCATTTCTTGTGGTAACAAGGATGACGCCCGTCTGACTACTGATTCAGCGTTTTGATAGATATTTTTCTTCATTTCTTTCAAAAACGAGATTTACGCGTCAATTTCGTTTAACTAAATGTAATTTGCTATTCATAATTTCTTTTTGCTGGTTAGTCAGGTATTCCATCAACAAGATTGTTTTGAAGTTGATTTTATTGTAAAATGTATTCGTACCCGACTGGTAACCATTTTTGCAAATACTGAGATATTAGAAGACTATGCGGTTTCTACAGGAATCTCGAGCTCGCGCAAAGGCAAAACTACACATATAATGTACACGCATCAAGAAATCGACAATACTGATCATTAATTACACTATAGTCACGATATTAAGAGATGAATTTCAGTGAAAGACGTTGGAATACGACAAGTTGACATCGTCTTCCTCATCGGCACAATACCGACCTGATCTACAAGAACAGTCACGTGATTAAGTGGCAATTGACCACTGTGTTGTAGGCTAGTGTTCAATCGATTTGTGCAGCACAAAAGCAGTTGAGTTAGCTACGGTAAGTGAATTAGGGAGGTACTATTCGATATAATTTCATAACTAAGGGCTCAATAACTCTCTAGGTGTGGTCCAAACCAACTATTGTACTCCTTCTAGATTCATTACTATTCTAGCACTGTTAATTATCGTTTTTAAAGCTGGAATAATGCTGATAACGAAATTAATTCTTCCTCTCCAGAAATGCGAATTTTACCACTGTTTGCAAAGCAGCAGAAATTTCTTGGATTAAATTGCTTATACATTCTCCACCTAAATAACTTTTGATTGCAAGAGATCGTAATATATCTTTTTCATTCTACCGCCTTACCAATATCTGGAGTAATTATATTATCGGATGTGCGTAGTCGGTCTGTCAAATAAACCATGAAATTGATTTTCTGAGTTAAAGATGATGGTTACGCCTTTGCGAATGAAGCCTTTGTCCAAAGGTCATTTTTCGATACACTTCATTTTATTATTCACTTTTGTTTTTTCTTTTCCTGGCGCCGTCTTTTTACTGTACCTTCCGTTTATCCCTCTAACTTTATTGTCTATCTATTGCTTTTTGTACTGATTATTATACTTTATTTCCTCCTTTTATGTTCACCACGACATTGTACTTGGAATATTTTGTGTTCTTAAGGCGTATAATAACAAAGCACTCGACAAGGCCGTCGATAACTCGGTACATAAAATGAGTTCCGACACTGAGAGGTTTTAAAAGATTTTAGTGATTTAATAAAAAGATCTCGTGGCGAAAATTTGTCTAATAACGAAGCCGAGATTTTTAGTTTTCCTTTAGCGGAAATTGACAGTGTACAGGCTTTTTGATGCAGCAATGCTAAAACACTTTGTTTCATTTGGAACTTAGCTATTGTTCAAGTGTAAATGTCTGCTAGAGGTCGGTGAAATCCCGTAATGGTCTTCGCCGGCCTTCTGAATACCTAGCAAACAATCTTTCAATCGGTTAATCTGATGACTGCGGATTCGTTTAAATCTCTTCCCAAAAAGTTGCGGTCAATTTCAACTTAGCACTTGCAATAGGACGTTGTTTGTCTTCTTTGGTAGAAGTATCAGTCGTTGCAGAGCAATTAAAAAGCGAACAGATGTCGATACTTGATCTTTTTTCTTATTTTATAAATGCAATTAAAAATTAAAAATGGGAGTTGAATAAATGCATAATTGGAGGAACAAGGAAATTGTGCTGGAACTGAGTTGTTGTTTTTGATAGTACAGAAGTGAAGTAGTTATTTGGTGTAAGCTTACCCACAAATCCGCAGGAAAATAAGAGTTTTTACACAAATTGGCTAACTCTGACCACACGAATGAACAATATAGATTTGCAGACCTAAGAGTTGATGAGACATCGATCATTCGGCAATAGTCGGAACGTGTTATGGTAGACATTTTAAATCTATTTCTCTTGCCTCGGGGCCGAAGCCAAAATCAGTGATGGAATTGGGAATGAAAACTGATTCTAATCAGATTAGTAGTTGAACTTTATTCACTTGTTTCCGATAATATATGGAGATACAATTCACATTTATCTTCAACTGTCCAAAGATTAAAACAAATTGGGAATATGAAAAAAGGCACCGACCGCTGACGCCTTTTCGGCTACAATGAAGAATGACATTTTTTGTTCCTTGATGATAAACTCAAGATATATTGTGATTTATGAGATTAAATAATATTTCGCATTTTTTGCATTATACTTTGCTTACGACAATATTCCTGAATATATAATTCATCGAGTCATTTTGTGAAGAGAACATCTTTTTTTTTTTTTTGGCGCTGAGCTTTTCACCACTGTACTCGACAATGACAAGCTATATGGCTACACCATTTAGTTACAAGAGCTTTGTTGACAAGAAATATTTCTTTCTCTTTTCAGGCGAGGAGGATGATGTCTGTCAAAGTATGTCTACTTGTCGTGGCCCATCTAACGCTAAGTCACGGAAAAACTGTGAATCGGCCATCTGGTTTACCATCCCCTCCTCAGGAAGCGGTTTCTGCTGTGGAGAAGCGTCAATGTATGCATGAATGTAGTGTCATTTTTGATTATCTTTTAATTAGAAAGTATGACCATATATGCAATCACGACAGTACCTGCCAGTCAGCGGTATCCACTAGTATTTCAGAAAATCCAAAAAGCCATTATCATACATGCATCTCCAGTATTGACGTCAGTTAGTTGTCATTGCAGATATATTTTTTGCATTATACTCTTTTTTCTTTCCTCATTCGTTCGTTCGTACTTTTGTTTGTTTGTTTGCTTATTCGTTTGTTTGTTCGTCATGAGCTTTTTTATATATTACGTGAGTTTTCAAGTGATCTAGCAATGTAATTGCGGAGATTGGTTAAGGCCCAGACACTAGACGATGCAACACTTCCTGCAACATCGCGCGCAACTCAGTTGCACCGTGTGTCCACCCCTGAAAGTTGCAAAAATGCATGCAGAATGTTGCAAAAAACATTGCAGAAGTAGAGCGATCCTAAACCTGCGCGCAACACTGCGTGCAACAGTTGCAGGGCTGGGTTAACGGTGCAACACGTGCTGCGCGCGATGTCAGCACCATTCATTTTAGTTCAGGTTGACCAGACATCCCCAACCCACCAACGTTTGATGTCAAACTTGTTTTAATTCTAGTATGTCCTGTTGGTGGTGGAGACAAAGATGCCGGTTGTCCGTACTGGAAGAAACTTGGTTTTTGTTCCCCAAGTAAAGGTTACGTGGACTTTATGGAGAAAACGTGTCCTGTCACATGTGGGTTTTGTGAAGGTAATGGTCTTACTAACTACAACTTAGTAATGGTCGTTGTCAAAATACTTTTAAAGCAATTATACTGTATCTGTGAGAATACAGCTCGATAAGAAACGCATTATGATAGCTGAATCATTGCAAAGTTCCAAGTTATAAGGCATGTGCATCTCAGTTGAATTGTGACTGTATGGTGCCACAAAGAATGGGAGGCCAGATTGTCTAATTTTTTTTCGCAACTCGCAACGCATAGAATATTTTATTCATGTCTTAAACTGATGAATGTATTTCTTCATTTATACCAGCGAGACCAACTCCTCCTCCAAGAGCGACACTCATAAAAGGTAACTTACTATCAAATAGCTATACTGCATGTTGCTGTTGTCCTCCACTGTGCGTGAAATGCCATGTAGAAAGTTCAGTAGATACAAATTAGTGCATGACTTTATTTCAGGAAGTTAATTTAATACTTCTCGTATAAGAGTAAGGATTTCCATACTGATCGCGCGCGTGTCTTTTAGGTATAGTATCGTAATGATGAGTTTTTGATTATCAGCTAGAACAGCTTAAATAATGTGTTATTGTAACTTTTAGTATTTTCTCCTCGCTTTTGTATGTACGTAATTACATGGTGGGAATTAAATCACACTGTGTCAATTTGAGAGGACAGTGTCTCAACTATTCTGCACACCGTGTGTGTTTCCTTGTCCTCCCCACTGTATTTCTCTATAGTCTTGTCTATTTGTTGTTATTATTTCTAATTATAGTAGTTTCCTTACTGTCTATATCTCTATCTACATATTATGTTGTACATGCAGAGAAAATGGATTAAATTAATTCACAGAAACGTCACGCATCGCCGCGCTAGTTTTCATTTTTGGCTCCAAAACTTTCAGCAAAGCAGCAGTGTCATTTTATCGAGTTTCATTTCCTTTTCTTGTGATCAACAGTTGACGCATACTCATGTTTGAGGGCCCACAATGAGAAGAGAGCAATGCATAGTGCACCACCACTTACGTGGAGCCGCTCCTTGACTCGTGACGCGGAGGAATGGGCTTTAGAGTTAGCTAATGATAACAAATTTGTCCACTCTCCATGGAATGGACAGGGAGAAAATTTGTACTATATCTCACGTGTAACTTCTAAGCCCATAACATGTGAGGAGGCTGTTCAAGCTTGGTAAGAAAAGTAAAAGCACATAAGTGTAGTCAAACCGACACTGGTGAAAAGCGCATTGCGCATACTCGGAAGCTTAAAAAACCATTGTAGGTTTAGTAAACCTTGAAAGTTAAGGCTGTCCTTGGAAAGTTAGTGCTTATTTTTTCCTAAAACATCGCTTTAGATGTTCTCTTTCCCTGGTCAAATAATACACGAGAAATTCGCATAATACACGACAGCTGAATCGACGATACTATTATTTGTAAACACGAACGCACAGTCATTGGCTAAAATTTACTGTCCTACAACTAGTACTGAGCAGCTTAACTTATAAAATGAAATGAAGTATATAAAATAATTGGTTTTGTCTTTGTAGGTATGACGAGGTGGAAGATTATCCGTTCAATTCACCTCCAGAAAGCCTTAGTGATGTGCCTGACCTTCTGATTGGCCATTTTACACAGGTAACTCATATTTTTTCATATTCATTTACTTCTTGGTTTTCCTTTTTTCTGAATCATGCTTGATGTTTAAAACGTTAAAACGTTTTAAATCTCTTAAATGGTCTTGAGTGTTTTCTTAAAACTATATATACATTGCAATCTGTTTAACAAATAGATTCCATTTTTCCGTGCGTCTGTACTCTAATCGATGCACAGATGACGTCAAAATGTGGTGAGAACAAAAACGTACGCCACGAGACGAAGTCGAGTGGCGTGACTGTTGTTCTCACCACATTTTGACGTCTTCTGTGCATCGATTAGAGTACAGACGCACGGAAAAATGGAATCTATCTGTTTTATATAACATTTATCGAAACATTCCAACCAATCAGAGCGCGCGTAAGATTCGATGACGCAATCTATGTGTGTGTACTCTAATCACACATGGTTGTTCGACCAATCAGAGCGCGCGTAATATGCCAATTATTATATAATAGAGAGTTACTCTTAGGGTACGTACACATTAGACCGCATGAATTTGAAAGCCGTATGCTTCTTTCTGTCTCCATTTTTTGTCCTAACCACACTGAAATGCCCATGTATTTCGTAAACGACACTTTCCAGCCTCAGTGAAGGGCCGATGTGCTAGTAGAATCGGTAACTTTTTCTTCTCTCTGGAAATTGAAAATATTTGAGCAGGGAAAGAGGTCTAACTGTAGCAAAGAATTAAGATGCGCGTTTCCAAACTTCTTGGTTGGGTTGGTGTGGACGTAGCCTCATATTCAAATGACTTACGAAAAAGCAAAGAAAAGATTCACAAGATTTACTATCAAGTGAGACTTTGCTTTACCTTATATCCATTTCTTCATTTAGCTTGTGTGGAAAGACACTTCAGAGTTGGGTGTGGCTGTATCGTTTATCAAGCGTGGTTTGTGGTACAGCACGTATGTGGTAGCTCGTTATACTCCCGCTGGAAACCATAATGGACAGTTTACTACAATGGTGGGCAGGCCACGACGATGGGGATAAACACCTCTTGGAGAGAGAACTTCCGTAAGATTTCTTGCCTTTATGTCCACGTGCACGTCGTTTATAGCCTATATTTAACAAATAGATCTCATTTTTCCGTGCGTCTGTATTCTAATAGATGCACAGATGACGTACGTCAAAATGTGATGAGAACAAAAATGTACGCCACGACACGAGTAGCGTGACTATTGTTCTCACCACATTTTGATGTCTTCTCTATGCATCGATTAGAGTACAGAGCGACCCACGGAAAAATAGAATCTAATTATGTGCATAATATTTATCAAACCATTTCGACCAACTAGAGCACGCGTAAGATTCAATGACGTCATCTATGTGTGTGTACTTTAATCACTCACAGTTCTCGACCAATCAGAGCGCACGTAATATACCAATTGTTATATAAATTGCCTGGCCTCACAGGAGAGCTAAACGCCAAGAAGTGTAGAGCATATTTCGATAGAACTGCGTGTAGGGAAGAGTGGTCACATATTTCAGGGTCCTGTGGAGGAGGGATGTAGGTTTGATCGGCATAGAACCCAAACCAAAATACTTACCAAATTGTGCCTCCCATATATGGGAATACTAGCCCTGATTAAGACAATTAGGAAAATTGCTGTTAAAGGTTCATATATATTACAATCAATTGACATTTTAAGGTTAAGGAAATTTGATATATATATATGTTCTTGCTTGAGGAAGGTTGAAACTTCAGGGGGCTTCGAAATTTTCAGCGTAATCCAAAAAGTTCTGCTCATAAATTTTTGGGTTTCCGTTTATTGTTTCCACGTGCTTTGACTCTTTCCGGTCACTCAGTTCGATTTCATTAGTAAACTTTACGAGCTTCACTGATCATGAATCACACATGGGGGATACAGGAAACGGGCCAAGCCGAAAAAAATCATTTTGGAATGGTATAACTTTTAGCTCCATACATTTACTATTACACAAATATATCTTCAGACATTGAGTGTGGGATCCGGTGCACGAAAAGCTGGGAGTACTGTTGACCACACCTCCAGTTTGAGTTATTGAGGTGGCAGTGATTATATAGAAAATTAATTTTCTTTTTTTTTTTTTCTTTCACTTTCAGTTTGCAGCACAACTCATTTTTTGTTTTTCGATACAGCAGATGGCAGTGAGATAAAAACAAAATGTAATCAATTAGCAATTTTACAAACACCTTGTTCCATGCATGTACTCGAAAAACTCTACTGATGCAGAGTATAAAACTTCTAATCCCTTAAAAGTAGAATTTAAAAATCTGTATTTAGACTTCGTGTACTTATGATGTCGAAATGTTCTCATGTTAGTTAATGCATGATTTAGAATATATGGAAAGAAGAATAGGGCAGCAGAAAGCTAACGAGTTGCACAATAAAAGTTTCAAAATAAGAATCCTAGTGTGTTCAGTTATGTTGCTATATTGCATGTTGTGGTTCAATTCATGATTCAACTTTTATTTTCCTCTGTTTTTGTGTATGGTAATGTATGTTAATGAGTATAACACAAAGGAAAATTAAAATTGAACCAAGGATAAAATTGAACCTCCATATTGCCACACCTACTTTCAAGTGTTACTAAATCTTCGACAGTCTATTCAGTCCAATCAATCAATCAAGTAATCCATAACTTTATTAAAGTGTCAATGACTTCTAGCTGGCCACAAGTAGCCTCATACTAATTGTTACCACATCTATACTTTCAAGTGGTAAATTTCCACGTATTTGATAGTCGCAGGTGAAACTCGAGGGTCTGGATGGGGTTAACTGACAACTGACAAATGGCCCAAAATTTAACTGACAACCGACAAATGCCTTAAAATTTAAATGGCAACTGACATTTGTGTAGCCTGTTTTTAACTGATAATTCAACCAAAATCCGAAAAAATAGTCGTTTTTCTCCATAACCCATCTCTCCCAGGGACAGTTGCATGTGACAAAGTTCAAGTGGATGTCAAATTGCTGAATTTTGGTCGTAAAACTGGCTTAGATAGAAAAAATGTCATGAGAAATAAATAAAAGCCTTTGTTAATCATTAATTTCCACTTAACTGACAACCGACAAAAAGGCCAAAATCTAACTGACAACTGACATTTGCACACCCCCATCCAGACCCTCAAACTCATAACAGTGGAAGAAAAGCTGTCCCGACACGTGAAACGTCGATGCTTAGGAATCCCGAAACGCAACAAGGCAGCCTTTTTTACGACACAGCCGCAAAATGTACCACGCACGCGCGACTTATGAAACGATCCCGATCAAAAACTAAGCCACAGAAGCCAAAGTTAGTCACCAAAAAGTCAATTTGAGGACATTGTCACCTGCCTTTCGCACCAAGTACTTTCCTGCTTACACCAATGCTCAAGCTTACAGATATGATATGGAAAATCTAAAGAAAAATGCAAATATATTGCTTGGGATTCCTGTGGTCAAGAAAACTCGCGCATGCGCAGTTGCCCGGTTGGTTGTGGAGGAGGCAGTCAAGTGTCTGAAAAAGTAAACCCTTACCTGGGGTATATCCTGAGACCCCTCTAAAAAATCCAATTAAAAAATTGTAGAGACCATTAACCTTATAATTTCTGGTATTTCTCAGTTGAAATCCCAAACATTTTTGCTACAAGCTTGCTTGTTCGTCACATTAGAACAGGCCTCATTGAATTGACTGATTCTTGGGCTTCCTGTGGTAACAATGCCAGCCACACTGGTTTTGAAGTTGTGATCCAGTTAAAGCATTAGATCTTTTCAGATATATTTCAAGCAGATAAAGTAGTGAATTTTATATAAGCTCATATAAACAAGTACAGCTTCTTTTTCATAAAATTGGAAATTCGTCAAATTCCTTCTCGAGCTAGCTCGTTGATAAACATCATTCCCAGTAGTTGATCCTCTAACCCTATATGCTGAGACGAGAATTCCTTTGCTCATGTTCATCTGTATTTTTCTCCTAAGTTGTCTCTTCGTTGAGAGGAATTTGTTGATATAAAAAGCAAACAGAACAAAGCTTAGAGAGGTTACCACCAGCTTTCATCTTGAATGAGATTAATCAGCATAATCCCAAATATAAATCAGAAGTTCTAGAAAAGACATGAGATTAAAATGAAATTCTTTGACCCTGTCAGGATCCACTGAGACTACTGAACTAGACAGGAAACATAAAGTAATAAACTGATGAGCTAGTGTCAGCGGAAAAGAACACTTGTAAGAGAACTGGTGATTGCTTGAAATAATTTGTGGGAATGGTAGTCAGGATTCAATGGCATTTTTTGACTATAAACTGGTGAGGTTTTCCCTGGCTTGAAAATACAACATGAAAGAAACAACAAACTGTAGGCATTTTGGACTACATCTCGGATCTTCTTTAGTGTAATAAAGAAACTTTAGCATTACATGTGCATTGTTGAAGAAATAGAAAATGTGCGTGGTGCTGTGTGCATGATTTACAGCACGAAGAGATTGATCAGAACACAAGAGAAGTGTTAAGAGAGTGTTCTGATCAATTGCCAAGTTAAGTTCTCCAAATCTGCAACAGAGCACAGCAGGAAAGTTTTCTATTGTTCGATAAAATACAGGTATTATTTCAAGGCAAGATTTCTATTTAATTTTATTTGCCTGTTACAAAACGTTTTAAAAATTGCGCGCGCGTGTTATGTGCTCTTATATTAAACGCGCCATACGCGTCCTTTGGCCAATCAGAGCGTACGGTATATCACTGAGTATTTTATTTAAGAAATAGATTCCATTTTTCCATGCGTCTCTACTCTAATAGATGCACAGATGACGTCAAAATATGGTGAGAAAAAAGTACGCCACGAGACGAAGTCGAGTGCATGGCGTGATTGCTGTTCTTACCACATTATATTTTGACGTCATCTGTGAAACTATTAGAGTACAGACCTACGGAAAAATATACTACATAGGCTAACGCTAAGTAAGTATTCTTCGAGCTATTTGCTTTTTTAGAGGGTCACACCCTTTTGGCAATGTCCATGTCATGTTTTAAAGTACTTTAAAAAGAACAGAAAATGTCCTGGAATTTGAATAATTGAGGTAATGCATACTGAAAGAAACCTCGCAGCACGAAAGACACTGTAGCGTGCCTATTGTCTGAATCATCAAAGATATCTGTAAATATTAAAAGTATTCGTGGCATGCAACGTTTTTATCACAGTCATATGAAATCTACTTTATTTAGATCTAGATCTCAAAAGGAGCGTTTCTTTTGGTTGCAATCTTCCTTGCGGCTGTTTCATTGGAGTTTATCATATCAACAGACACACCCATCCTGCTGGTATATGTCATCTACTCCCCCACAAGCAGCCATTTCAGCGCGATAAGCTTAACTGGCTAAATTGTTACGAAATATGATAAAAACCACCCCATTATTTGTAATTCGTCTTCTTCATTCCTCTTGTTGTTGTTTCGTTGTTGTTGTTGTTGTGCTTCTCCTCCTCCTCCTTCCTTGTCTTCGTCTTCTTCTTCTTCTTCCTCCTCCTCCTCCTCCTCCTCCTCCTCCTCCTCCTCCTCCTCCTCCTCTTCTTCTTCTTTTTTTTTTTTTTCTTCCTCTTTTTCTTCTTCTTCTTCTTCTTCTTCTTCTTCTTCTTCTTCTTCTTCTTCTTCTTCTTCTTCTTCTTCTTGCAGAATGCTGCAGCTCGCCTGGTGTCTGGCTGTAGGAAGTACATCACATCTCACCTGTCAACTGCATTGGTTACCTGTGGATAAGCGATCTTCCAGTATGGTCAGTTCAAGTGTCTGCATAATTTGGCACCATCCTATCTATGTGAACTCATTGTGTCATACAAGCCCAACCGAGCGCTGTGTTCTGGTTCTAAAAACTACTTGGTTGTCCCTTACTCCAGAACAAGAGGATACGGAGACCGTACGCGTGCTTTCAGTGTATATGGCCCGACACTTTGGAACACTCTCCCTCATGAGCTGAGGGCTGAGAATGACTATGAAAAATTAAAAAAGAAACTTAAGACTTATTTATTTTAGTTTTATTAGTTTTCAACAAAACAGCCACAGTTGTTCAAAGCGCCATGGAACTATGGATTTTGGCGCTATATAAGTTTAATATTATATATAATATCTTCTTCTTCTTCTTCTTCTTCTTCTTCTTCTTCTTCTTCTTCTTCTTCTTTGCCTTCTTCTGCTTCTTAATTTATTTTCTTCTTCTTTCTCTTCTTCTTCTTCTTCTTCGTCTCCTTCTGCTTCTTGTTTCTCCTTCCCCTCCTCCAGCTTATGCTTCTCTCCACATCATAAAAAAATTTTCAGTGTCCTTCATTTCAATTTCGGCTTTTTACAAAAATCAGACAGTATAACTCACGTAAGCCGCAATTCGCCTCGGGAATCCGCTATCTGAGTTTCATCGGTAACTGGAAATGGTCACATTCAGGAATATTTCAGCTACAAAGTTTAAGAGCGTGAGAGTGTGCATGGGTTCAATTGATTCCCTGGTGATCCTAAAAGTGAAGCGCGCTGATCCCGGATTTATCGCAACGAGAGCTTGAAATCGATCAGTATCTCGTGCCGGCATTCCTGGTGATTTGGCCGGAGTTGGAAATAATTCATTCATTGTCTACAAATGATTTTTTTCTATCTCCCGCTGGAAGCGACCTCGGTGTCTTTTCCGCATGATAATTCAGTACGTCTTCAGAATTTTCCTCTTGACCTGGACTTTTCTGGATTTGTCGCAGTAAGAGCTTGAAATTGATCGGTATCTCTCTGCCTCTTCCTGGCGATTTGGCCGGCTTTGTAGAGAATTCCTTCATTGTCTAGAAATGACTATTTTCTATTTTCCACGAACGTGGAAGACGTCTTTGCCGTATGATAATTCAGTATATCTTCTGAATTTTTCTCTTTATCTATGTCTGGAGAAGGAGTTTCCTCTTTTTTTTTTTCTGTTACTAGTACTAGTTTATTGTAAGTGCATGATTTTCTGATTATCCGTCGTTCTGCAAGTCCCATTCCAAACATTCTGGAATTCAACCCAAACCTACAATCTACGGTACCATATGTGCCATGTTGGAAGTCTCTAGGATTGTCCAGTGGAAAATATTTAATGCATGCTGACTGGGCGGTTTGTTTTAAAATTTAACGTTGAACATTATTATTATTAGTATTATTTAGTGTTTATACATATTTAATTCATGTTTTTTGTTACTTTTAGTTTGTGCGCATATGCAAATGGAGGTATGCGCGTTACAGATATTAAAATTTATTATCATTATTTATTATCATTATTGTTAAAATATGTCCCGTGCAAAATTAGCATGTTTTACACCCTTGAATTTCCTAAAAAGGTCCAAAAATTGCCATATATATTCCGAAGTGTCGCCATCTTGAAAATGACGTGACAGCGCGAGGTCTATCCAATTTGTGTTGACCAAAATAAACGCGCGCTCACTCTTTTTCGAAAACAGAAAGTGTAATTATTTTGCTTGGAAAACTAATTGAGAACCACTTTACTTTGGAACTAAGTTTTGAAAACAAACTTCAGTTTCCCTGCGTTATTCGCCATTTGCTAAAATCTCAGCGCGCTATAACGTAAGTGTGTGAGTGTGCGCAGTTGGCTAACATTTCGATGCTAGTCTATCAGTATATACACATGGTCGTGTGGCAGGACGGAAACTATTGATCCGCCCATTGGATTGGAATTAGTTGTAGAACGAGGATGATCGTCGTATCTTTAACAAGTCAAGGTGACTAGCTAAAATATGTTTCGATCTGTTTTGGGCATATGGCATGCCCTGTATCATACGCCGTCTTTTACAAACTGGGACCACACTGCATGAATCACAAGTGGTCACAAGTAAGTAGGTTAAGGAACCTGCTGGACTGCTACGAATCCAAGGTGTGGTTTCCTGTTTTTCTTTAATGCGAACTAGTTAAACTTGAAGTTCTGTATTCAAGATCATTCGTTGTAGATTATAATTTGATCGTTTAAGTAAAGGTAAAACCCTATAAAAATAATAGCCAGTGTTACTATTTCGAGCTTTAATTTTTTGGAAGGTTTTAGTTTGTTTTTGATCACGAACAAATAACTGTCACGTTTTAAGCATACAATCATGCAAAAAAAAGTTATAATATGATGCATGAAAAACAGACATGTTGAGCTCACAGGTGACTGTCAGTTTTACAAGCTTTTTAAAAAAGTGGTATACCCTTTTGTAATTTAAGGTGTCTACCCACCATTCCAATTTATGATAGTTTTCTCATAGATAACATTGCCCACCCAAAAATGAAAACAAAACTGTCTACATCAAAGTCGGCACTTATCGCGTGTTAATCTCGTTCAGTTATCAAAACACTTCTGTAGCCTTTGATCTCACCTTTCAATCGCTTGCTTGATGGCCTAATACGACACATTAGGGATACAATTTCAACACATTCAAAGGGTTCGCAGTTTAAGCTTGAGAGCATTTCGTAAAAATGCGTCTGCCAATTACTGTCCTATTTGCTTGCTTCCTTTTTCATAAAAATAATGGCTTCACCACAAGATCACCGGGACAAAATAAAGCAACAACTTCAACAACAACAGTGGATTCGTCAAGCAATACCAGATCGGATTCCACCGTAGTACCAGACCAAACTACGACTATTCCAACCACAGTTACAACTTCCTCTAGAGCGCAAACTACGTCCGAAAAGGAAGAACTAACCACAGAACCTACTACAAACGCTACAACTACCCCAACTCCAGGTTTGAGAACCACCCTTTACTCTTTTAAGATTAAGTGCCAAATTGGCTAATCATTGAGCGGGAGTACGGTTTTAAATTATGAAACAATGTAGTCCCAGTCGACAAAATCAGTTTTCAAATATACGTATTGAGTAGTTTAGTGCACTAGAACGGCTAGGGATGACATAGTACAGTCATAATCTTATTCAAGTCTTCTTTATTGCACTGAAAATTAGGCAAACTGTATTTCGTCTTTCTTAATTAATCTTTCCTGCGTTCCACTGTACTTAGACTACAACAGGCATTAACACTCTGGTTCCAGTTTGTGAAAATCTCCACTCAAAGATCTTCACCTCGACAGCCAAATATTTTAGATATCGTTTGTACGCCAGTAGGTTATCAGTACTTTATATGCGTATTCTATCATTAAACAATTATTTCCGATGTACTACAGATTAAAACCAAAGCTCTACATTCGAACAGTGCACTCAAAGTACTATTACTAAACTCGAAAAACTAAAAATAATTGAGTCAAATAGCACAAAAACAAAGAAATTTGACTCCACAAGTGTGTTTGTTTAACAAACAATAGCTTTAACACGCATTTCACGGATTTAGAGAAGCCATATTTCACACAGTAGTATTTTCTAAGGTAGCACTATTACTAACACGACGTTAAATCGAACTTTTTGACCTGTAGCCTCGAGATACCCAATCCATCTTGACGACTCGAAATCTATCCCTTTTAAAACAGTTCAAGTTATATTAGGATATATCTAAAAATCGCCTCTTTAAGGCATGCAGTAATTAAGTCTGGACATCAAGTCTTGTCTTCCGGTATCGATTTAAACATGGGAACCGGAAGTCGTGCTACAGCTAGAATTCGGCTGATCTTTAAGGCATGCAATAATCAAAGGTATCTCTCGGCGATCGGCGGGAATGTGTGCATGATAACAAGTGTTTCTCTTCCATGCATGGTCAAACGTCTGCCCACTTACTCATTAAAGATGAATTGCTAGAAAAAAAAGGTTGACACCAGCCAGGCGATGGAAAGAGCTAGAAATCTATGACATCAGAAGAACAATATGTTGCAAGATTGGTACTGATTGGATTTAATTACGATAAATTGGAAAAAGGTTAAGCAATGCGGGTTTTGAAGAAGCAAACTTATATAACTCGAAATTTTACTTATATTTTTCAGTAGTTTATTGATATAGAATGATTCCACAAGTCGTAGTTTTCGCTCCTTAATTTGTATATTGCGATAATTAGCGACCACCACAGGAAGCCCAAGAAACGATCCGACCGACTTGTGAGTGAAATCAGTTGATTTCTCAATATATCTTCCCAGTAGTCCTCTACTCACTTTCACGAACGTGTAACCATGTGTATTTGGAGTATTGCCTGAATTATTTCTCGTCTTTCTGTACTGGGGAAAAACCAAATACTTAAGGACACTTGGATTGAGGCTAGGCATACTTATGAATATGTTTCTTTTAAGTTTTCATCTATTTTGGCTTCACACTCGGCTACAAAAGGCATTCCAGAAAAAAGCAACAACAAACAAACAAAACAACAACAAGAAAAACAGCAACAACAACAACAAAATAACAACAACAACAACATGTACAACACAACAAACGCCGTTTTGGTCGGCTGGGTGAAGGCCTCAGTAACCGTAGGAACAAAAGATATTTCTTTAAATTTATCCCCATTTTTGTGAAACTGAAATGAAGGGAGAAAACCGAACTCCAGTGATTTCACAGGTATTTCCCAGATTTTCATGGATTTTCAAAGGGTCCACTTTGCAAAATGAAACCACGTAAAAATATTTGGTCTTTTCACGCATCACGGATGATTAAGAAATCACTTTCACGTGCACAGCAAATTAACAAATTCTTTCACGTGGACGTAATAAGATTTTAGATCTTACATCACGTTTCACCTCAAAATAAATCAGCCATTCACGCAAAATGTGAAGGGGATCCAGTTTACATCTGAAAACCATAAGCGAAACCCACAGTTGATCACCCGGCCTTCAGCACAGATGCTGCTAAACGTTGCGGCTTGTAATCATTATCAGTGAATAGTTGTCAAATGTAAAGAATTCCAGGTGTCAAGCCGAAAATCAGCCCTTTAGCTTTAGACGGGCTCAGTAAACGTGAGGACATGGCGTGAGTTCCCTCGATTCTTCAGTATTGTTGTGGTTTTGTTAATTAACTGATTGATTGACACGATTAGAACGATCAGTTATATGATTGAGAAATGCCTATATACACTAAGTGGCTCGTATTCCTTTCTTTCTTAAACCATCTGGGCCCGATTGTACGAAGGTTGGATAACGTTATCCACCGGATAAGAGTTAGCCACTGTATAGATTTTGTATAGATTTTATCTGCTGGATAAGGATTTATCCGCTGCCCTGCAGGATGTTTTTTCTATATAATGGATTTGTTCATAGCAGGAGAGATGTCCGATATATTCCATGCAAACACCAGCAGAAAAGAGGCGTGCATTAATCTTACGTCAATCTCTAACCAGAGTTAATAACACTGCTCTTACGTAACACCATCGTATTTGCAATCATTTCCAGACACAAGCTATCAGTAATGCTTTCTACGTCATCGTACCACTATGTCAGGAATTTCCAGGCACGAAACATTCAAATTACAAAAAAAAAACTGTCACAAAATTCCGTGCAATAGTCACTGTGTTCGTTTTCTTTTCATGATACATGGAAAATCTATACTATCACCGAAACATGTGTCTGGCAGGTCAGTGGAGCAAAGCAGTATTTCAAATTTCCAGTCATGCTTGGTAATACTAGTCTCTCGCGAGGGAGAGAATCCGTAGACAATAAATTGGAACTTTCAGTGACACCATGCCTAACAGTATCATTTCCACTATGTCGTACTCAGCAATATATCATTCACGCGTCGACCTTTGAACATGTTGCTCTCAATACAACAGACGTGGAATGTGATGATTACTATGCATTGAGGCAGGAAATGCTGAGACGGTTTATTAGAGTACTCTGCGAGCAGAGTCTTTGCCTTTTCTCGCTGGTGAAAATGCTAAAGAAAGATTCTGTTCGCAGGGTATATTTAGAGAAATTTTCGTCATTTTTTTGGAACTGTGCTATGCGGGAGCCGATTTGTTGTTACTCTTTGTCTGTTTATATTTGTTTGTTTTGTTTTTATTGTTATTCTCTGTATCTGTCATGCAAGTCGACGTCTATCCACTATCTTTGTTAAGGTGTCCCTCAACCTGGTGACTGTGATTTCGATAAGAACTGGTGTAACTGGAAAAACCTGGAAGATGACCAATTTGACTGGTTGAGAAATCAAGGACGAACAATAAGTAGTAGCACAGGGCCAGAGAATGATGTTACAGGGAAGGACGGGAAAGGTAACTGTATATACTTTTAAAATATGCTTGTAATAAGGAGATTGCGCTGGCTGTGGTCACATTACAAAATTTAATTTGCCGGTCTCTAAGTTCGTCCGGTTACCAATTATATTCTAATGTGACTACAACTGTAATTAATTACAATCAAAAGACCATAATACTAAGAGAGGGGGAAAACTCAGTATTGATGTCTGTGCGATGTTCGTGGCGACTAAGGCTATTTTTAGTAACTTCGCCATAGCGCGCGCAAGGCTCTCAAACAATAGAATTTGATTTTTGACGTGCGCGCTGACGGGACCGTTTGCTTTCAGCATTTGTATTCTATTGTTTAAGAGCCTTGCGCGCGCGATGGCAAAATTACTAAAAATAACCTTAGTCGCCACAAACATCGCACAGACATCAATACCGAGTTTCGCTCTCCTAGTATTATGGTCTCTTGTTAAATTGGGAATTCAAGTTCATTTCGTGAATTGAATTCAAACCCAAACACGAATAACACAAAGGTCAATTTGTTCCCACGATGATCTACGTGATACAACACTAATTTCGTACCGCAACAATTAACTTTCCTGTTGACCTCTTACCAACTGCTCCCTTTTGACGATTCTTGTCATTAATTAGATGAATATTAATTAAATGAACCATGATACATGGCGGTACCTTAGTAAAGGAGGTTAAATGTGAGGCCTCTTTAAGTAGTACCGGAGGATATTTTTACTCAAATTTGAAGAATTTGACCCAGTTGACGAAAAGGTTGTACCTCTGCGAATTTTTCCCCTTTTTAGGCACAGGTGACTGTAATCTGTGTCTATAATTGAAGAAGGATGATGAATTGTAGAAAACATAACAGATAGACTCCATTTTCCTGTCTGTTCTAGTAATAGATACACAGATGACGTCAAAGATGACGTCTGATCTACTTATTTCATAGGTTTCTACGCGTACATTGAGGCTTCCTGGCCAAGACGTCCAGGTAATGTGGCTCGCCTTCTAAGTCCAGTATTAAATGGTACCCAATGCATGCGTTTCCAGTACAACATGTATGGCCGGTACATGGGTGTGATGCAGATTTACATCAAAGAAAGCAAATCGATGATCTTTGTATGGGGACGCTATAAGAACCAAGGATTTGGTTGGCACCGTACTAACGTTACAGTCTATGGTGTTGATTACAAGGTATGCTAAATAGCTATTCAACTTTAGCATGTTTTTGCATGAGTGGACAGGGGCCGATTTAGGGGAGGGGTGCAGGGGTTGCGCACCCTCTCCTGAGACGACTTTGTGTCTTTTTTCTCAAAATTTTTCCAAAATATCCTCTCGGGAGTTTCTAATTTATATGATGGTGCACCCCCTCCTGAAGATAATCCTGGATCCGCCTCTGGTGGAACACTTACGGTACGGACATGAATGAACTTGAACTTTATTTTAGTGTCATGGTATTTAGCTTAGTAGCTAATTGGTACGGAAACGGTACGGAAACGGTTACGGCACTGAAAATATGGCCACATGATGAGGTCCTGCGTCAATAAATCTCCAAGTAAGGTATAGGGTCTGTGCAGTACGTTACGCTACGGAGATGATACGGTGCGCATGCAATTGAGTGTGTTGCTTAATGTCAGCCGCGATTGCACGTAATTTAGTCTTTAGAGTATTGATAACAGCCCATAAAAAGGCAAGAAATGCACGTGAATAAACCAGAGAGATGTAAATGAACAAAGGAAATTCTTTAAGTTTCCACGGATTTCTGCTCAAAGTTTTGAAAATCATACGCGCGAGAAATCGAATCTAACATTGAATAACGTATAACTCAGAATTTGTCAATTGCTGTCAGTCATTCCCAGGTAATTCCTTTGGAAATCATAAAAATAAGCTAGGACCAAGTAAACATGTTAGATTAACGCCGTAACAGTAGAGAAATCTTTTTGACCTTTTTGTAAAATTCATCCAAGATGGCGGCCTTGCCGCCGTGACATTAGCTGCAGCCCAGCAAATCTTTCTATTAAGCATTGAGATGTGATTATTTTTACAATTTGCAGGTTTTGATAGTAGGACGAGTTGGTAAAAGATACACCAGTGATATGGCTATTGACGCTATAAGCTTTGTCAGTGGAACTTGCGATGGAAGGCCTCTGTTTTCACCAATTATTCAGAAAAGAGCTGGCGACATCTCGGCTGCCCCACAAGAGGGAGAGCCTGGTGAGGGATTTTTTCATCATGAGTTTCTAAACCATTTTCAAACCTTTCTGTTTCCATGGTGATGATGGTCTTTCGCTCTTTTCTTCTCTCTGTTTCTTGTGCTTTCGTATATTTCATTTTTAAGGAATCACTGTTTAGAGTTGGTAAGTGTTGGAAAATTAATCTTTAAAAATGAACTAAATTTCGATTTACTATAGGAAGCTGTAACTTCGACAGTGGATATTGTGAATGGATTGATGTACCAGTAGGGGATGATTTTGATTGGAAATTACATCGTGGAGAAACTGGAACCAAAGATACAGGACCATTGTGGGACCACACAGGCCGTGATGGTACGTTGCGCACTACGTTATCCCTGAGATGCTGTACTTGTCCGCCTTAAAAAGTTATTGACCTCAGCTGAGTTTTTTCCTAGAAAAAGTCTTAATAGACCATGCATTTCACGGTTATATCTTGCTCGTACGTATATCATTCTTTGGAATTTTGGTAACAACTCAAGAAAAGCAAGAAATGCACACAAATGGACCAGGGAGGTGTAAATAAACAATTCAAAGGGGGCTGGAGTTAGAGAATTAAGCGGATTCAATAATTAGAGTGCAAAAAGTGGGGGGCCTAAGCCCCCCAGCCCCCCAGCCCCCGCGGTTCCTGCTGTTCTTGATACAACTAATGACATACTTTCTTCGTCAAGGCAACTACCTGTACGTCGAGTCATCAACTCCACGAAAACAAGGAGACGTCGCTCAGCTTCTCAGTCCTCGTTTATGCGGTACAATGTGTTTACAACTATTTTATCATCTTTATGGATCACAGATGGGCCGACTGACTATCTATCAACGATATGGAATGGGTACCGATGATAGAATTTGGGGCACTAGTGGTGACCATGGTGATAGTTGGCATGAGGCGTTGATTGATGTATCTGGCACCTGTTACCAGGTAACGAAATGACATCAGTAGAACAATTTCACGTTTGAAAAGACCACTGAACGTCTTTACAATAGACTGTGGAGCGGACCTGGGGAAGGGAAGGGAAGGGAAGGGGAGAGGGGAGGGGGACTGGGGAGGAGTGGAAACGAAAGGTAGGGTCGGCAACGAAGATCCTTTCCTTCCCCCTCCTCCCCTGTCCACCTTCCCTCTCCTATAAGACGTAAAGCTCGATTTGAAGAAAGTATCTATGAGGTTAAAAAACAAGTGAGTTTTATATTTACAGAGATGATACAAAGTTCATCGAGTGGAAATGGACTCGGAAAAAATCCGAGCACCAGACGGAATTTGAACCCGCGACTTCCTGTGTACCGCTCAGGCGCTCTCCCAGCTGAACTAGCTACTCAAATGAGCGTGTGGCCTTATTTGGATATTAAACCTTTTTCTTGGTGGCCTTTTGATCAATTTACCTTGATTTGAGGCCTGATTCTATTTTCAAAACTTGCAAAATGTTTTGGAGTTTTGGCGAGGGGCTACTCTGCGGTGAAATGGCGTCAGCCAAAGTTAATGAATAAATAAGCTGTACTGATATTTAAATTATAAAAATCTTCACAAATTGCAGATAGTGATAGAAGGTGAAAGAGGGGATGGTTACGTAGGAGACGCTGCTATCGATGACATCATCTTCACAAAAGGAACATGCTGTGCTAAGCGAAACCGAAACGTTGACGTCACGAAAGGCACGTCATTGTCTTAACTATTGCTATTATTACCATTGCCATTGCCATTGCCATTGCCATTGCCATTACCATTACCATTACTCTTACTACCCTTATCACACTATTCGTATTTCTTAATATCATTAACAGCGAACTGCTCATTTGACGAAGACTTCTGTCAATGGAAAAATGAAGATAATAGGGATGATTTTGACTGGAGTTTAACTGACAAAGGAACACCAAGTGAAACAACAGGTCCTGATGGCCCTTTTCATGGAACCGGTACGCATGACAAAGCTAGCTTGTTCTCTTAGTGACATGTCTCCTTGCAATTACTGATACAATTAAAGAGTAAAGGATTTATCAGAAGTGTGCGAAGGATTTGTATGTCGGTTAAGGGTCACACTGCATGCAGATGGATAATAGACTACAAGAGTACTGTTTTTATTTACTATTATATAAAAAAGGACGTTCACCTGCATTGTTCTTCCGCAAATTTTTAATACTGTGCGTACAATTATGAATATGTACTGACTTCGTCAATGAAAGATGACGGCTGTGAGATATATACGGAATACATGGCAAAATACATACATACATGATTGAGACTCCCTCAACAGGGCTTTTCAGCTCAATTTACAAATCCTAGCTAAATCATATAAATCAAACATAAATGGATTAAGAATCCCAACTGGCAAGGAGGCAAACCAGTTGGCTATTTTACAAGCATGGCCGAGAAACTGAATTTGAACTAATCGAAATCGGAACAGATTCAGTCTCAGCTAGTGGCCAGAGCGGGAATCGAAACTGGGACCGCCAGATTGCGAGACCATCGCTCTGACCACTCGGCCATGCTGCCTCCTATAAAACTACTCAAACTACTCAAAGACTTAGAAACTTACGAGAAGCAGTTTCGGAACCATAATATAGTGGGGTGAGCTATTCTTACTGGTCATACCCTGTCTCCTAATCCAAAATATATAATTAAAATTAATCCCCTTCTTGGGAAAAACTTACTGCAAGTACCAGAGGCCTGTGAGGGGAGGATTGGGGATTGAGGTGGAGAATGAAGACGAAGGGGACATTGCCTCTGCTCAAACGAACCGCCAGCCCTCACTTTCATGTCTGCAGAATCTGAACTTAAATTTCATTGGTTAACACTGTTATGTATGTCGATAGATAAAATAATGGGAAAAACTAAGTTTGAATGATGATTTATTGTATTTACAACAGGCCAATATGCGTTTGTTGAATCATCTGAACCCCGTCTTGCCGGCGAAAAGGCAATTCTTACAGGACCGGAACTGAGTGGATCTGTCTGCTTGAGTTTTAAATATCACATGTTTGGGAAAGACATTGGATCTCTTGCAGTATATAAACACGGTAGTGGTGTACACCGGCAGCAGTTGTGGCGTCGTAAAGGAAATATGGGAAACTTATGGAGGAATGCTACCATTAATATCGACTGTAGGGAGCCACTTTATCAGGTATTATGCATTGTTTACGCGCGTAGTAAATCTTAGAAAGTTGTTTTAGTTAGGCTTTAGATGATGGTACCTTAAACGTCAAATATGGTATTAGAGTACCATATGAGGGATTGAAATGACTCTTTCGTGATACATGGATATCAGTGTTGTGGATAGATAGGATCACAAAGTTGTTTCAATTCTAATACTCTGACTATATTCCTCCAGATCTCGGACAAATCATTGAAGCTGTTGCATTTGGGCGGCAGTCATTTTGTGCAATAAGTTCCTTTAAATAATCAAATATTATTGTTTGTCTCATAGATTGAATTCGAAGCTGTTGTCAAGGGCTGGAGAAGTGATATCGCCATCGATGATATCAGCTTTACTAGAAAAACGTGTCCAAAAACTGTGGACGCACCAATCATTCTTGATCCTGTCATCCCAACGACTCTGCCAGTATCCACTGGTAAAGTGATTTTTGTTTCGGTGGCAACTTATCTAGCTTCCATGCATGCCATTGACATTGCCCACAAGCTCTAGCATTAAACACCAACTATTCAACTAAATTTACTCCTAAAATATTCACGTCAAATTCTCTATGATTTGATATTTTCTAAGTTGCTAGTCCTTAGAGTGTCCACCTTACAGCCTAGTGTATTCATGTAAACCTTCCCGGTCAACTCTGGTATAACAAGGTTCCACAACGGCTTTCCAGGAATTGAATAAATATTATTTTGCATACAGAGGGTAAATACGAAAAAAAGGAAAAACCTACTGTTGCCTAAACTGGGAAATAAATCGGCCCGCAGCATAGATGCGATTTATTGGGGATTTTGAATTTTTTTCTCCTGATTTATTGATTATAAAATAAAATTAAAATAAAATAGATAATTTTGTCCCAGCAGCATGTCCACACAGTGGTACTTATATTTTACATACATCGCTCAACACACATGCTGATTTTTGATTATTAATTGGTTTTGCGTTTTTAGGTGACTGCACATTTCCGAACACATTTTGTGAATGGAAGAACGATCGCGACGATGACTTTGACTGGACGATTGGCAGCGGAGAAACTCCTTCGTTGAAGACTGGACCTAGTGGTGACGTGGACGGAAATGGTATGAATGTACTTAAACATCAAAAATTCCAAATACAAAATAATAGAGACCAAAGGTCATATTCGAAAGGGAGGAGTACTACTTCTACTAGTCAACAATGCTCCATTAGCTCCACATTTATTAAAGTCAATAAGGATTTAAGGAAAGTGCTAGACTGCCAACCTTAGGATGCTTAGCATCAACTGTGAACTTGGAGAATGTCTTTCAATAAGCTTTTATCATGTAATTCCAAAAGTTACAGTACAGAAATATATAATTAATTACCATAGCTGGAAAGAGCACGTCAAAATTAGTAAAACTGTGAAGTTTGAATGAGGTAACTTTCAGACTCACGAAGATATGAATTTTCCGAAATCGAAATTTTGTATGAAAACATTCGCTGGTAGGCAAGAGATGCCAACCAGCAATGGTTTCCTTACAAATTCACACTTTTCAAAAATTCATATTCTCGCGAGTTTTGGATTTAATTCCTTCAAACTTCACTGTCTTGCTAATTTTAACGACCTTCGGAGTTCTAGCCCGATGTTCTATCAACTGAGCTATCAGCCCTAATGTGGTGAATTAAATCTCTGTAATTCGGTAATTCTGGAATCGGAATTTCCGACCACAAAGAACTGACCATTTATAGAGCTGATATGAGCAATGTTTTCTATCAGGTTACTACATTTATATGGAAGCATCATCACATCGCCATCGACAAAAAACAAGTCTGAGCAGTGGCTACATGACAGGCAAGAAATGCATGACATTCCATTATCATATGTTTGGAAAAGGCGTTGGCGTTCTATCAATACAACTTATCAACTTGAAGAACAACTACAAGCGTACAGTCTGGTACAGGAATGGTAATCAGGGAAGGCATTGGATTCGTGCACATTTGGGCTTTGAGAAAGATGCGTATAAGGTTAGAACCGTTTCTAGCTACCCAGAAGTCTACACGTCTACTTGCACCAGATCAGATCCGGATAAATCTTAATGCGTATGCGTCTTTCTTTGTCGTTTTTGGACCTTAGATGAGAAGACGCCGTGGACGAAAGGCCTAATCATAGACAACAAAGAAGGGTTTTCAAATTTATCCGGATTATTGCGTACATAGCTTATAAGCAGATTGCTGGTTCAGAATTGCTTTGGTACTAGCTCTACTTTTAGTCGGGACGTGGACTGCGAGCAGTAGCCCAACTTTTCCCATCAGATTGAGCAAAGACGAGTTTTAGAATACGCAGACGAGCGGCAATGGAGGACGTCCCCCACTGTCACTCGTCCACGTATTCTAAAAACTCGTCTTTACAGAACCTGGAGGGAAAAGTGGAACTACTGCTCGCAGCCTAGAGCAGATTTCGTATGAGTGTGAAAATGGCACCGCACGGTCACGGCACGGGTACGGCAAGAATTTCGAATGTTTTTATAGACATAACGGCACTGACACGGCCACGGCACGGCGCGGTTCGTTTCACACTCATACGAAATCTGCTCTAGTTGGGACGTGCAAAGCCTTATCACTTTAAACTTGGTTTCCAAGCTACGATCGCTGCAATCACTGATCAGTTTTCGGCGATCGTAGCGATCATATGGAAACCAAGTTTTACATTGTCACTTTACATCCCATGCCAAAGTATCCTTGGATCGCAACTAAAAGAGCTTCAATCTCTGTAATGTGAACACCCAAAAGGATAAATTGCCCCGAATAGGAGATGCTGGAGATATTACAAAGCGTATTTGGTCTATTTGATTTCAGTGAGGGTACGAGAGAAGTGGTCTTAGCTCAGTCGAGGTAGCAGGAGGTTATTAGTTAAGTATTGTGTGCGTTTTTAGATTGGTTTTTGGTATTTTTAGATTGCAATTGTGGCTCAAGCAGGAAGGCAACCGACAGGAGATATAGCAGTTGACGATATTTCCTTCCGAGATGAGCTGTGTACGTACTCCCAGGAAACACTTCTTGATGATCAACTTCCCCAAAAAGTCAAACCAAAACCAACGATACCATTCCAAGGTAATTCTGGTATTTCTAGAGTTAGATACACCTATTTCAATTAACGTTGTCGGCAAATAGACTCAAGTCTACTCAACTTACCCGAAATGGAGCATGGTAGGAATTACCAACAGCTATGAAACCACAAATATCAACACGGAAGTTGTCAACCAGCCTTTGTTGAGCTTACACAACAAAGTCCTTTATTCATTGATGCTTAAAATAAAGACCAAAGCCATAAAGAGAGTCAATATTTTCAACTACCCATGTTCCTTTGCGGTCTAGTCGCGAAGACTTGAAGCCTCTCGCCCGACAACATTTTTTAAATAGGTGTAGTATAGTGATATAGTCCGTACATTATAATTATTTTTATGCCGTATGTTATGATCAAAGCCATACCTAAACCTTGCATTGGCTGAGCTCGGTTTCTTTGTGTTGTCTTTCTATACCACCAACGTCATTCATCATCCTTTGGTTTCACTGCGCGCATTGTCTGTGTTCCCAAATATACGCTGTCAACCGTATTTCAAGAGAAAAAATCTGTTTTTGATCTATATACTTATATACTTAACATATTATTTTAGTATATAAGTATATAGATCCATTGTACACCTATACGCTTTGATCGGGCGCAGAATATCAAAGCCTATCAAGAGACCATAATACTAAGAGAGCGAAGCTCAGTATTGATGTCTGTGCCATGTTCGTGGCGGCTAAGGCTATTTTTAGTAACTTCGCCATCGCGCGCGCAAGTCCCTCCACCAATAGAATTTGATTTTTGACGTGCGCGCGGACGGGACCGTTTGAATTCTATTGTTTAAGAGCCTTGCGCGCGCGATGGCGAAGTTCCTAAAAATAACCTTAGCCGCCACGAACATGGCACAGACATCAATACTGAGCTTCGCTCTCTTAGTATTATGGTCTCTTGAGCCTATATAGCGACCATCGGAAGGGAAGTCAATCTAACTGGAGAGAGGATGGGGAATCTTGCTCTCGTTTCTCATTCCCTTTCAGAGGTCCGTCAGCCAGGCTTGCCGAAACCGTACATGTGTCCGCCTCGCGCTCAGCGGAAACCAGGGCTTTTCTCTTTAGTTTATTTATTCTTTAAGTCCTAAAATCCCGTGTGTTTTATTACAGATCGTCCTGAAGACTGTACCTTTGACGATGAACATATGTGTAAATGGGTCAATCTTGACAACGATGACTTTGATTGGAAGTTATGGAAAGGAAAAACACGGTCTCGAAATACTGGACCTGCATCTGGTCATGGTGGAAAGGGTAGGTTGAAAAAACCTGTCAGAAATGAAAGAGTGAAACAATGTTACGAAATGTGCATTGAATAACTTTTCGACTTTTGTATTTATTTTACCCTTTTTTATTTTTCGCTAACGCCACAGAGGTTTTACTTACTTAAATGTAGTTCAGCAAAGCAAAGGAAGATATAGAAAAGTTTTCCTTTATTTTTATCAAACCAAACTAAAACCGTCACGACTTACTGTAATCTAATGTGAACATGCTGGCCAGCCAATCAGAAGGCGCGTTATATACTCTATCCTAACTTCATAATACGTGCACCCGTGAAAAAGAAATATTAAGGGACTAAGAGTGGACCCCTGCGGGACATCTGTGATATTTACACATGTACTTGGATCAATTAATTATAGGAACAAGAATTGATCCAGTAATTCTAGACCGAGTTTTTCCTTTAAGGAGCAAGAATGGAAAATTTGGTTAGTGCGCGTCTTCGGTGCGGGAGGTCCGAATTAGATTCTCAGTGACCTTGCATCCTTGTTTCGACTTAAGCTTCCTTCCTTTCGGTGTAGCTTTAACTAGCTTTAATTACCTTAAAAGTGGTCAGGAATACTAATGGAGAGAGAGGGGGGAATGAGCACACCGTCGACCTTAGGGTTATCAGTCGAAAGACTGCCACGAGTTATCGACGTAAAATATGGTCCTTTACCTTTTTTACCTTTATTCAAGTGTGTGTATATATCGCAGGTGTCCCGCAGGGGTCCACTCTTGGCCCCTTATTATTTCTTTCTTTACAGGTGTACGGGTGCGCGTTTTATGACTATGATCATGACTACGCATGCGCGTTCTTTGACGGGTGCGCGTAACACATTTTTAAAATTGTCTTTAGGAATGTACATATACACCGAGGCGTCACCACCACGAAAAGAAAACGATAAAGCCCGTATTGCCCTGTCACGTACTACATCAATATCTTGTATGAAATTCTACTACCATATGTATGGCGAACACATTAATCAACTCGCACTTTATATAAATTCGCCTTCACAACAAGAGAAATTATGGGAAAAAACTGGACCTCAAGGCAGCAATTGGTTGGAAGCTAAGCTAACAATTGTTAGTAGCGACAATTACCAGGTACAAATCGAAAAACTATATTATGATATATTTAGTCTTATCCACTACTGTTTCGAGTGCAAAAATGATTATAGTTTTCCGAGAACTAAGGAGAGGATTGTGATAAATAAACATTGATGTCAGAACACGGTCCGCGCTACCATTTCACGAGCGACGCAAAAACGGATCCATTGTCTTCTCTTGCAAAATGCAACAATGCAACTGCGTACGTTCTTCCGCTTCTGCTTCCGTCGCTCGTGAAAACCAAGCTGAACTCATTTTGTCTTTCATTTTAGTTGGTATTTGAAGCAACACTTGGTAATGGTTTCCAAGGGGATATCGCTCTTGACGATATAACATTTAACAATGGTCCTTGCAAATGGCCAACGTACATACCTCGAACTGTTCTTGTTCAGACGCAAAGAGATTCGCCTTCAACGTCGCCATCATTGTCTCTTCAAGGTGATTGCCCGGATTGTGGTAAAAGCAAAACTTGATAAGAATGCCGGTGATAGAGTAAGGAATATGATGCGTCGATAGCCTTGCATGTACCATGTAACGGCTTTATCTTGCAAGAGAGCACAACGCCTCTTACCATATGTAATATTTGCAAGTATTAGCATTATATATGGCATGCAATCAAGCGTGATCATATATATAATACACGAGTTGTATAATCCACTATATGTACATTACAGCATTTGATAACAAAGTTCAATACTGGGTTAATTTTGTACTATAAAACAATGTAATGTATCCAAAAATAAAATAGTTTAAGTCTTATGTAATCACTTAACTCATACTTGAATTACATGTATAGAGGGATTTCATGGCAGCCATGTTTGTGGGCAAGTACAATAGAAAGTTTTTGAATTAGAAAAGATTTCATTTCTCTTGGGAAAAAAGTTCTATTATTTTGACCAAAAACATGGCTGCCGTGAAATCCCTCTATTCTACTCACATCTAGACACTAGTTCCACTGAGATTATCGCTCACCGCGGCCAGATTTCCAAATTGTTTTTGCGACCAGTGTTGCATGAGATCGTATCATTGATCCTGCACATCACCTGCCAATAGGGTTTGTTCCATTTCAGTATTACGGCACATGAAAACAATCTATTTTTTAAACGCTAAAAGGATCATGGTGTTGGGAGGGAGGAGGGGGACAAAAACAGTAACAACACAAAGAAAATCGATATCAAATGTGTTCATGTGGACTGTAGAAAAGTGATAACAGCCACCAAATACAGTAAATATTGTGTATTACACATCAGTTCATCTTATATTTGGAAACCAGACAATTTAAGAGTAAACTTTTCTCAGTAGAGCGAATTTTGTTCAAATTTCTTTTGTTCTAGACGATTCTGCCCTCCTCATAAACAGGCCTTAACGCCATAATGAAATTCTAGATCATAAATTGTTAATAAGTTAATAAAAACCTAATGAAATGAAATAATTTAAAAATACTGCTTGGGATTCCTGTGGTCAAGACGCAGGCGCGCATAAGCCCTCGAAAACCTGCACATGCGCAGTCGTTCTGCCGCAGTGTTTGAGGCCATCACAATTATTGTAAGACGGTTTTCTTAATGGAGTTTCTGCGTTCATAATCACTTTGAGTTATCAAGGAAATCGAAACTCCAACAAATGAAGAAATCCTAATCAACTTTCTGAAACAGAAAGCTGTTTTGTACGATTACGCACTAGAGTGATTTAGCAAACACGACGACGCGACGTGAAAGAGGACGTCACGCGCATGCACTCACGAAATTTTGTTCAAAGCGACCGTGATTACGTGAAAACTAACAAGTGAAATGTCCTGAACGTGGCGTCGCGATGTTGTCATGGTAGTCACGCGTCACGCGTCACGCGGACACCAAAATTGAAGTGATTTATTTTCCTCCTGAATATGCTAAGCTGACTGTTGGAGACCTAGAAATTATTTCATCTTTCTTTATGACTGTGGACTAAAGAGAAAAGATCATGATAATGCCATCGGAATTTGTCTTTTGATAGGAAACTGTCTCAACTCAACTGAGTCAAAACACAGGGAGTCCAAGCTTACTAAAGAGAAGTAAGGTAAGACCAAAACAACTCAAAATTCTCAAAATACAGCTAAAACCAACTCTAAATCCATTTAAACTTAATTGAATGTAAAATGTAAGCACCTGTAGGTAATTTTTGACATTTATTTGTAATGTGTACTGGTGGTAAGCTTGGGCTCCCTGTGGTCAAAACTGTACGTCAAAATGTGAAATCCTCTGTTATTAGCGCTTTAAAAAACTTTACATTTGGAAAGCGAATTCAAATAATCGATTTTAAGTTGAAACTTAAAAGATGAAAGACGAAAGACAATAAATAGATCCCATTATTGATGATGGCAGTGAATTCCAAAATTTTGGTGCAGCAACGGAGAAAGAACGATGACCATAAGATTTTAGGCGGTACGATTTTGAAGCAAGTAGCAACTTAGATGAAGAACGAAGACTTCGAGGAGGTTCATATCTTGCGATCAAGTCATTAATGTATAGTGGTGTGAGTCCATTCAAAAATTTGAAAGTCAGGAGGAGTATCTTATAGATTTGATTCTATCAGTAATAGGAAGCTAGGGTAATTAAATCAACGAGGATGGGTGTGATGTCATCATGCTTCCGTGATAAGGTAATAAGGCAAGCATCATTTGAATGGCTTGGAGCTTGTCAAGTAGATTTTTAGGAAGACCAACAGAAGGGAATTACAGTGATCAAATTTAGAAGTGATAAAGGCATGAACAAGTGTTTCCGCGTGGTCTTTCGAATTCTTGCAATGTTACGGTGATGATAAAAAGACGTCTTACAAACGTAAGGAACCATAGAGCAGATTTCGTATGAGTGTGAAACGGACCGCGCCGTGCCGTGGCCGTGACAGTGCCGTAATGTCTATAAAAATATTCGAGATTCCTGCCGTAATCGTGCCGTGACCGTGCGGTGCCGTTTTCACAGTCATACGAAATCTACTCTAGATAAAGTAGAATAAAAAAAACACCATTATTCTTAGCCTATGTTGAGTTCGTGGGAACCAATGCAAAATGGAGAGCAGAGAGACATCGTAGTAAAAGCCTAATTGTGCTTTGAAAAAAGGAGAAGAAATTCACATATTCATTTTCATAAATGGGTTGGATTGATGAATGAATGAATGGTAAGTGAAAGAATATATTACTGAATGAATCTATAACCAGTTTTGCTGCATTTATTATTTTATTTATGGATTGAGTATGAAAACAAACATATACAAAAGGTTATCTATATTTATATATATATAATATATTTATCAACTAAACGAATATTTTGATGATTAAAACAACAAGTCCTTCTAAATTCTTATAGACTTGTTTTATGTAGTAGAAAAATTTTATTCAAAGTTCCACTGTCGTGCCTGATTGCCGGATTTCAAGCCGTGAAGACTGGGTACGAGTCTCTCAAATTTTATTGATGGCAAAACAAGACTTATATAGTCAGATGAAGCACATTGAGCTATAAAATCCCGAGGTTTGGTGTTAATCGGGTCAATATTGAACGACTTACAGCCATTCAAAAATACAAAGAAATGTTTGGTTGCCCCCGCCCGGACATTTTGTCCGGCAACCATTCATTCAGTCTTTGTAAATTCTAGCATTTTTGAACGGCTGTAATTCGCTCAATATTGATCCAATTAACACAAAAATTCCGAATTTTGTATCACTCGATGTGCTCTATCTAACTATATGAGTCTTGTTTTGCCATCGTTAAAATTTGAGGGACTCGTACCCAGTCCTCACGGCTTGAAATCCTGCAATAGGGTGCCTTTACACGTAGACGGGATGGTTTTGTACGAACAAGAGGACATTTACAGTTACCACCGATTCGGACATACTTCACCAACATTGTAGTTTGAATTGTGTATTAGACGGATGTCAACCATCATTGCCTGTCGAAAAATGTTCTTTTGATAAGAAAAACAATTTCCATCGGTTACAAAAAGCTGAAAAAGAGTTTCTTTAGAAATGTTAGAGTTGAGTATAGCTTATTAGAGTGGATTTAGAGAATGATTTAGGTCCATCGAATGCAATTTGATCGAAGACATCTAAGTGGTCGCGCTTCATCAGATTCGGCGATAACATGAGCAATTCCTGTTGTTCTGTCAATACTGCTCTTAGTGCAGGTTGTATGCATTTCGTCCAGGAATGAAAACTTAAAGATTTCATTTTGAAGAAGAAAAAACAGTTCCACTGAATGGGATCAAAAGGCCCAAATGGATGACTCAAATTGATGATGATATTGAACATCCGTTATGAAAAAAAACCCTTAAAGTTCATTTTTGACGGTTTGGCCTCGAAAACAGCTCGAACTATACTGTCTCGATGTACAAAATTTCTCTGTCTCTCTTTCAAGTTGCTTTTCTCCTAACGAGAAAACATTAATTCTTACATAGTCGTCTAATTGTTTTACATTATTTAAAACTACAAAGTGAGTCGTGTATAGTTACTGGCCGCGGTCACATCAGACCTTATAGTTAACTCACTTTAACAGAAGTCACTATGTTGCACCCACTGTTAAAGTTAGATAACTACACTTAAATTTTCTAAAGGAACCACAGCCGTTATGTCGAGGTTTTTAAGGTCTTCTCCTCTTTTTCTGAAAAGGATTTCCGTTTCGAGGACAATAGCCCTGCACAAAGCTTATGTCGTCTATTGCGATGTCTCCTTGGTAACCATTTCCAACAACTCCTTCGATGATCAGCTGCCAAAGATAACCAAAAAGGCTTATTTACCCTTTTTTGCATCAAATATCATATATAGCAGCAAAGATTGCGCGTGGAGGGTGACGCGCGTTGAGGGTGACATGCGAACTGATGGTTTACATGTAAAACGATCGTCGACGTTCATTAGAGAATATAATTAAGAGAGCTTAACCTTCGTGTACATGGGAAGCGCAGATAACACGGCCTGGATGCTTTTTTCGCGCTTGGTGTTGCGCGTTTGACACTTAAACGTGACGTACTGAGTGTTACTTTTCGCGTTCACGGCAAACGTGACATAACTCACCGCGTTGAAGCAGTTATGCCAAACACCACCGTTTGCCGTGTGTATGATGCTTACTTTCTCTAATCTCTCTAGAACAACCAGTAGTCCCGTAAACGCGGCGTCGCGCCTGTATTCACACAGTGATTGGGTACATTCGTCATCTTACGGCGCGTTATGGCGTAATCATACTGAGAGAACAATCCGTATCCCACCTGTCGATTTGAGCCTCCCGTCAAAGATATGACTGCTTCAATCCAACGGGCTCCTTGTTTTCCCTGTTTTTCCCAGACCTCCTCTTCTATCCCAGTTATTACATTTCTGACAAGGATTCTTAATGCCCCAACTTGACTGCCAAGCATGTGATAATAGAATCTCAAGCAAACATCTACGTCAAGGTGATCGAGAGATATTCGGGCTCTCTCACCCCGCGTACGGGGGGAAGAAGTTTCTATGTAGAGATATCGTGCTGAAAAAAAAGTATTTTAACATTATTATATGATTGAGTCTGTTTTCTTTGTTATTCATGGGACTTTATATCACTAAATTCACGATGATTATATATTCAAGGGTTTTATATAGAGCTTCTCCGGGATGTATCTGTATAAATCACTTGAATTTATAATTCCCGGGATTTATCTAGATACATCACTTGAATTTATAATTTCGTTCCATACTTCCTTAGATGATTTATGTGTGGACATCAAGACTTAGAAATATACTAAGTAGCGATTTTCGGTGAAAAGTCTTTGATAAATGACAGAGATTCGAACCCGAGACTTTCTGCACTCCTATACCCGCTTTTAACCACTATACTACTGAGCTAACTGATGGAATCTTCTCAACAAAAAAATCTTTTGTGTGTTATCATGAAGTTCGTTAGTGTTTCTCTGAATAGAATTGAAAAACAATTATCTAAGGTTTCCTTCTGGGAATTCGGTAACAATGATCTAATTAGTGATTGTCTTTTTGAATCGCTTTTGTGTGAAAACCTCCTCAATCATATAATAAGGCAGATAAATACCTCGAAGCTCGGCTTTTATCCATATACATCTCGGTATTTATCCCTTCCATAAACGCAGCGAACTAGTGAACAGGTGTACAAAAATGTACAGTTTTATCCTTTTGCCAGAAAGCGTCAGTTTTACAAATTTGGAATGAAAACATCAAAGTATCAAACAATATTAAATATTGTACCTGAACCACCATGTCCTCCGCTAGGTCCTGTGCCGCCAGAAGGTGTACTGCCTTTATGGATTTTCCAAACAAATCCAGGGTTGACTATTTGATCTTTCCAAGGGCCTTTGGTTTTTGATTCAAAGTCAGTGTCCACTAAACAAAAAGTCAATTTTATCTATTAATTATTTATGTATTGGAGTTTCTATTGAAGAAGATAAGAGAGATTCCACTATGATCAGTAACAAAAATGAAGAGCAGATTTCGTACGAGTGTGAAACGTACCCCGCCGTACTGTGACCGTGTCAGTACCGTGATGTCTATAAAAACATTCGAAATTCCTGCCGTAACCGTGCTGTGACCGTGCGGTGCCGATTTCACAGTCATACGAAATCTACTCGCGATCTATTAGTTCGAGTGAGATAGTGAACGTAATGTTAAGACAGCTAGTGTTATAGGACTTACAGTGTTTTTCCGTGGAGTCGATGGTGGGCCCTCAACACGGGGGGAGGGACTCCATTGTAAAAGGATCGGGTATGCTCGTCGGAAATTTTAAAAAATACCCCTAAAAGATACCGGAAGTCTTTTAAGAAGGGCGTGGCTGGACGATTTTTAACCCCTAAGAGATACCAGCGATAACAAGCTAATGAACGTTATTATGATGAACATAAAAATGAACGGTCGACGACACGCTTTTGTTGGGCAAATTTCTTCCATTTGAGAACAAGATAATAAGCGATGGGCTCTTTTGATACCCTAAGAGAAACCAGGAAATGCTAAAACTCTAAACTTCAATTTTAACACCCTAAAAGATACCAAATCGCTGATTTTTACCCCCAAGAGATACGACGAGCATACCCGATCCTTTTACAAGGGAGTTCTCCCCGGGGCCCTCTAACTTTTTCCTTACAAGCCCAACTGCTAGAGTTAAAAGGAGGTCAAAACGTGGTTGCGAGATAACGGGAATCGAAACGTGACGTACTGAGAACTAACGTAAACACGCGACAAGGACCTTTATGATGGTTTTTGATGCCCTGGGGTTTTCACTGTTGTGCGGATTCTGCTTCCAAACTGAGCTAATTAGTTAGCACTAGGCTTAGGTTGAGTTGAAAAGTAAATTTTTACAACACTTGATACTAATCTCACAATATGATTGGTTGACTAGAGTGTGTCAATAAGAAGTTTTACAACACTTGATACTAATCTCGCGATCTGATTGGTTGATTAGAGTGTGTCAATAAGAGGACAGACACACTGCTGACGCGTTTCAGCGCGCGCGCTCGTTCTGTTGGCCCATTTGAAAAGGATTTTTTAACTTTTATCTCAAATAATTGTTGTAAAAAACGAATTGAAGATGGTTTTTCATTGTCTGTCCTCTTATTGACACACTCTTGACGCCATAAAATGTTCAAAACTTTGCAGTGAAACCACTCGCTGCGCTCGTGATTTTATGGCGTCAAGAGTGTGTCAATAAGAGGACAGACAACTCAAAACCATCTTCAATTTGTTAAACAGACACACAGCTGACGCGTTTCGGCGCGCGCGCTCGTTCTGTTGCCCCGTTTGATAAGTATTTTCTATTTTTTATCTCAAATAATTGTTGTAAAAAACAACTCGCTGCGCTCGTGATTCCACTTGAGTTTTGACCATTTTATGACGTCAACAGTGTGTCAATAAGAGGACAGACAACTCAAAACCATCTTCAATTTGTTGAGTATTCAAATATTGGTCAGCAAATATCAAAATATGACCATTTTGCGAAACACGCGGACTGACAAATCATTAGCTTGCGTTACAACAAAACCCTGGTTTAGACTAAATTTACCAGGGGTTTGTTCGGCTGTAACGCAGGCTAGTTTTGCCATAAAACTAAAACACCAGCTTCCCAGCAAGTACATATGTTATATGAAATTTAGTCATACACAGGGAGCCCACACCTTCCAGTAGGGGCAAAACATGGTTCAACATGGTTCAACATGGTTTGTTCGGCTGTAACGCCGGCTAGTTTTGCCATAAAACTAAAACACCAGCTTTCCAGCAAGTACATATGTAATATGAAATTTAGTCATACACAGGGAGCCCATACCTTCCAGTAGAAACAGTGTCTTAGAGTCGTTTTCGTATGAGTGGGAAACTTACCGCGCCGTACCGTGACCGTGTCAGTGCCGTAATGTCTATAAAAACATTCGAAATTCATGCCGTAACCGTATCGTATCGTAACCGTACAGTGTTCCCACTCATACGAAAACGACTCTATAAACAGATAAAACTTTTTGAATTGTGTCTTGACCTCTTTCTTGTGTCACGTTTTATTGCTGTTTGCGGTTTGGTCTCTCTTGTGTTACGTTGTTAGTTTATCAGATTTCACTTAAAATGGATTAGCGTTAGCAGCGGTTTAATGCAAAGACACAGTTTCTACTGTAGACACTGTTTCTACTGTGCCGTTTCCTTTATCTTCCTCTAATTAACAAACGAAAATTAGTACTTACTCAAGGTGAACTTTTTGCCAGCTTCCAAGGAACTGTCATTTCTTTGGACTCCGCTTCCAAAACACCCACCCTTGTACAATTGGATATTATCAATAGCAATATCCCCAACGTACGAGCTACCTCGTACTGCACTGATCCCAACCTAGAATCAAAAGGAAGAGGAAATCATCATCCAAGAATTCAGTGATTATAAACTAGCTATGCTAGATATCCTTGTTATATACAGAGTAAGCGCCATATGGAAAATGCGCGTACGGTTTACATACTAGCCTGCTTTGCAGATTCAATTCTTTTTACGCTTTGGCGAGATTTTCGAGCATAAAACATCGAGTCTGCAAAGCAAGCTATTTACATACATATCGAGATTCCTTTTTTTTAGTTATATTGTAACTTTTTTGTAAAAATGTCAAAGAATGTTTTCATTTTCAAAAAATACAAACAGACACGAATAAAAAAGTAGACAAATTCAAACAACAAACAAACATTGAAAAAAAATTATTTGTTTCTTAAGTGAATTACAGTCTGAAATCCCTTTTCTTTACTTTGTACGTTTTGCCCGCTGACAGGTTTGTTTATAAGACAAGCCAAGAAACTGTCGTGACGAATTTGAGTTCATTCACCAAAACATTTACGGTCATTTAATCGAGGGCCTCGTCAGTCTCAGTGTACTGCAGTGCCGGCTAAGACGAAATCAGATACAACAAATTATCCTAAAGTAAGAGTGAGAAGTCGGGACAGAAGGATCAAAGAACTGGAGATCCAAAACAACAGGATAAACAAGGTATGACGAGTGTTGGGGACGACTGATTTGATGCATGATATAAGTGAACTTGGATATCTAATTTATAGTAAATGTACTTTGCGTAGCAAGCATTTCTTTGATGGGAAGGGAAGAGAGATTTGGGATACATTGCCGGGTGTCAAGCCGTTAGGGACTGGTACGAGTCTCTTGATATTGTGATAATCAATACAAGACCCATAGTCAGCAAGAAAACATCGAGCACTACAAAATTCCGAAGTTTGGTGTTAATCAGATCAATATTGAACGACATAAAGTCGACATTCAAAAACTCCAAATATTACTAAGAAATTTACTAAGAAATGTATGAACGACCGGACAAGTTGTTCGGTACTCCATGCATTTCTTAGTAAATTTTGGGGTTTTTGAACAGTGGCTGTATCTCGTTCAATATTGACCCGATTAACACCAAACTTCGGAATTTTGTAGAGCTCGATGTGCTCTTTCTGACTATGTGGGTTTTGTTTGGCCTTGTGTTGATTATCGCAATGTTAAGGTATCGTCCCTAGTCTGTAACGGCTTGAAAAAATCTGGCAATGATAAACACTGAAGTACATTCTTACCAAATAATCATATCCATGGACTGTTACAGCTGCTGGAAACCAGAATTCTCCCTGGTCTCCTGACACAGACCAAGTAGTGTTCCATAAATAACCATGTTCACTGTCCTTGACTTCAACTCTAAGTTCACCTATACCATCACCATACATGTGATACCGAAATTTCAGGCAGTAGTAATCATGAAGAGCTCCGCTGATCAGTCGAGCAAACTCTCCAGGTCGACAAACCGAGGCTTCTGTATACAGGTAGAACCCTGTAAAACACAATTGATATACATAATTTTACAGATTCAGGTTCGATTTCAATACTTTGTTGACACTACTCCGAAAATCGACCTTCTAAATGCGAATGTCGAAGGTACAGAACGAGATTGCATTCATTATTTTTGTTTAGTGAATGAGAATAATCGATTAGTCGATTAGTCGATTATATCTATATAATGCTGATCACCAGTTTATACCAGCCAGTCTTTTAAGATTTGCTGATTGGTCTAATAAGTTGAATAAAAATATTTATTATTATTTATTATTATTATAAACTGTTTCTTACCATCTCCAGTGTAGTCATACTTGGGCCCTGTTCCAAGTGTTGCAGTGTCGCCTCTGGTTCGAGTCCAGTCAAAGTAATCTTCTTCCAAATCATTTTTCCAGGAGCAATAACTTCTGGAAAAATCGCAGAAACCTTCAAAGAATTACAAAACCTAGCATTATGTCAATGCATTAAGTGTGGCGAACCCACGTAATCCATCCATCCATCCATCTATTCATCCATCCATCCATCAATCCGGGCAATATCAATCATGATCAATCAATCATGATCAATCAATCATGATCAATCAATCATGATCAATCAATCATGATCAATCAATCATGATCAATCAATCATGATCAATCAAGCAAGCAAGCAAGCAAGCAAGCAAGCAAGCAAGCAAGCAAGCAAGCAAGCAAGCAAGCAAGCAAGCAAGCAAGCAAGCAAGCAAGCAAGCAATCGATAGATCGATCTTGACAGATCAACCAAACAGTGGGTGAATCAATTAGGTATTCGTCCTTCCATCCGACAAGGAAGCGAAAAACTACTTATTAATCATATTAATTAAACAATCAATAATCAGTCCGTCAATGAACTAAAATCACTCATTCAGCCCAATCGTTATCGGAGTTATGCTTTGTGTGTAAAACTAAAATCAGAAGAGTAATAATCCAGGTAAAGAAACTACTGCCGGTCAAACAATAAATTCAATCATTCAATCAAATTTATGGACTGATAAATTGATCAACCTACCATCGAAATCAGGAACCTTGGGAGGCGGTGTGACAACTGGCCCTGTAAAATTTTGGTCTACAATGATGACGGGTTTGGGTGGACACGACCCGGGAGTAAACTGAATCTCGTCAATGGCAATATCTCCTCGCCATCCTCCCACAGTAGCCTCTATTTCAACCTGGACAATTAAGAGAATGATGTTGAACTGCTGTTACATAGGAGGAAATTTTGTATATTCTTGGGGAACTATCAGGGTCGTGACAAGGTATGAGGGATTACGTACGGATCACGTACCTGGGAACTTTTGCAAAGCAGAGAATTTAGGGCAACAGTGTTAGCCATAATATCATATGTAGATGCAAATAGTAAGATTAGAAGCCTTAATCCTAACGTCGATCCAGCATGATGTGCTTCATATTTTTTATTGTGATTAGATTTGGATTTGATTTGCGTGACGATGACTTTTCACAGTCGGAAGAAAGAAGTCCACAAAGAAAAATAGTAAGAAAAGAAAGAGAGACAGACAGACAGACAGACAGACAGACAGACAGACAGACAGACAGACAGAGACAGACAGACAGACAGACAGACAGACAGACAGAGACAGACAGACAGAGACAGACAGAGAGAGAGACACAGAGAGAGAGAGGAGAAGAAGAAGAAAAAAAAATTGAAGAAGAATACGAAATTACCTGATAAGCTGTCACATTACAATCTATCTGAAACTCTGCTTCATGCCAATTATCACCTTGGTTACCATCTTGTTGCCATAACAGTTGCTGCATAACACCATCGCCATTTCTAAAAACGCTCAAGGTGCCAACCTCTTCACCGTACATATGGTAATCGAAGCGCATGCACATTGACCCTAAAAGAACACCGCTGGTCATGATCGCGGTGTCGCCGATAATCCTTGGTTCAGACGCTTCAATGAATGCATATCCATCTAAAAAATGATATATTGAAGTAAGAATAAAATACAATAACAGTGAACCATTTTACGCATTTATTGTCCTGGTGTATGATGGATGCTTTATAGTTTGAGAGCTCAATGAAATGAAATTTGAAATGAAATTTTAGCATTTATATAGCGCAAATATCTATATGAATATAATCAAATGCGCTAAGAGTTTGTTAGTAAGGACAGACTGCTGTACCGGGCGGCAATCCCCTACTCTTATGCGATAGTTCAACAGGTTCTTAATGTCCCCCTATACCGGTTAAGGAAGGGATGGGATGACAGGGCCTACGGTTTAACGTCCTTATCCGAGAAGACGTCAATGTCAATTTGAATTTGAAAAAAACAAATGTCGAAGAATTTCAGTAATTGTTATGGCGAGTATGACTTAGTCATCGGACAAAGACTATTAATGTTATTCCATTACCTTTAGGACCATACCCTCCGCTTGGACCAGTGGATTTGCTGGGTGTTGATTTCGTGCCATGTTCCCAATCAAAATCATCAATTTTAAGGTTGGTCCATCCACAAAGATCTCTTCGGAAATTACAATTCCCTGATAGAAACAAAGAAAGGATTTTAACTCAGGTTTTCCGTTCGTTGGTTCCCGAGGGAGGGAGGGAGGGAGGGAGGGAGGGAGGGAGGGGGCGGGTTGGGGTGTGTTAGGCGGTCCATTTAGGGTTGAAAATATCTCCTGGACTGACCTTTTAGGGGTCTCAACTCAAATGTCAGTTACGTAGCATGACTCTGTACCTTTATTTTAGGTTCAATTGGATATGGGACAAACGTGACAGAACAGAAGAAAGATTACATCCAGTCACTGATTAAACGATATCAGTACAATTGTCAGCTTAACAAACTTGATCTTCTCTTTTGATATTGTTATATTCCTGTAAAGTTTTATTCATGTAGTTATGTAGTTTTTTCGTGCCTTTTAGGGATTTAAATGGTTCCAACAGCTCTCTTAAATTATGTGAACCTCGTACCGAACCGCCGATCACCCCTAACATTTGAACAATGGAGTAGCCCCGAGGTTCGTCCCATTTCGTTCGTTCGTTCGTTCGTTTCGTTCGTTCGTTCGTTCGTCCCGTTTCGTTCGTTCGTTCGTTCGTTCGTTCGTTCGTTCGTTCGCTCGTTCGTTCGTTCGTTCGCTCGTTCGTTCGTTCGTTCGTTCGCTCGTTCGTTCGTTCGTTCGCTCGTTCGTTTGCTTGTTTGTTCGTTCGTTTGTTTGTTTGTTTCTTCGTTTCTTCGTGTGCTGGACAAAGCTGACATTGTAATTCCCGGAATTCAAAATTTGAAATAATTTTTATTTTGTATTTCTTTAAATTTTCAGAACTTGCTTTGATATGATTCCCGCCCATTCTTGGATCCTATAGCTATTTTTAATATTCATTTTCTTTTAAGGCGCCTTCCTGTTAATTGCTGATTACCTGTTCTATCGAGTGTGTTGAGCTCGCTTGTCATGTCACAGCAAGATCCTTTCTGTATGTAAATATCGTCAATGGCCAAATCACCGTAGTACGACCTACCAGCCATTGCCTCAAATACAACCTGAACATGCATAAAACAAAAAATTAGTGTCTTTCTATTTGGTTTTTTTTTCAGATTGATCAAACAAAAAATGAAGAAATAGATAGACAGACAGACAGACAGACGTACGGACGGACGGACGGACAGATAGACAGACAGACAGATGGACGGACGGACGGACAGACGGACAGACAAATATATCTCTCCTAGTACATGTTCTCTTATAGCCACATTTTATACATCACATAAAATCATTTTAAAAAGCCACAAAATGAAGCTGTTTCGAAGTTCAGAATAGAGTGATATCACTCAATTACAGGGTAGTAACGAGGTATCAGCGTTATTTTTTTGGCTCAGGGATCAGATTTTTAGCCTTGGGATCGGGATCACTGTCTTTAGAATTTCGAAAACGGAATCACTTTTTTAAGACGGGATCAGGGGTCAAAATTGTCCTTATTTTGGGGATCAAGGATTACAATTTTAGCCCTGGGATCGGGATCACTGAAAAAAATATATACTTCGTTACTACCCTGCAATTAGCCCTTCAAGCAAAAACTGGTACTCAACATGTAATGGCCAAATCGATCAACGCACAAAGAATACAACATGAAAACCTGATATCTAATAGTCTAATATTTCAATATTTCATGGGTTACTAAGCGAAACCACCCTGTTTGATTTAAATACCTGATAACAATCTTGGTCTGAATTCATTTCCACGATTGCCCTATGCCATTTATTGCCTTGCCGACCTTCTATGTGCCAAAGGCGATCATCTGCTCTATTGATCCCATCTTTTCGAAAAACGGTCAGTCTACCCATAGACCTCCCGTATAAGTGGTAATAAAACCGCATACACACTTGACCGCATAACTGCGGGCTCAAAAGGCGTGCTCTGTCACGAAATCGACGAGGAGATGATGTTTCGATGTACACAAACTTTCCACCTTAAAGATAAAAGTAGCGTTATTGCTATTGTCATTGTTATCATCGTTATCCTTGTCGCCATTAAAATTATTTGTATCACCTTTGTAAAGGTCATTGTTAATATGACGAATGTCGATACTCATTGTTATTATTGTCATTGTTATTATTGTCATTGTTATTATTGTTATTATTGTCATTATTGCCATTGTAATTGTTATCATTATTATTGTCATTGGCATTATTTTGTTATCCCCTTTGTAAAAAGGCCATTGTTATTATCATGAATGTCGATACTCATTGTTCATTTATTGTCATTGTTATTATTGTTATCATTGTCATTATTGCCATTATTATTGTTATCATTGTCATTATTGTTATTATTGTCATTATTGTCATTGTTATTGTTATCATTATTATTGTCATTGGCATTATTTTGTTATCCCCTTTGTAAAAAGGCCATTGTTATTATCATGAATGTCGATACTCATTGTTCATTTATTGTCATTGTTATTATTGTTATCATTGTCATTATTGCCATTGTTATTGTTATCATTATTATTGCCATTGGCATTATTTTGTTATCCCCTTTGTAAAAAGGCCATTGTTATTATCATGAATGTCGTTACTCATTGTTATTATTGTCATTGTTATTATTATTGTTATCATTGTCATTATTGTTATTATTGTCATTATTGCCATTGTTATTGTTATCATAATTATTGTCATTGTCATTATTTTGTTATCCCCTTTGTAAAAAGGCCATTGTTATTATCATGAATGTCGTTACTCATTGTTATTATTGTCATTGTTATTATTATTGTTATCATTGTCATTATTGTTATTATTGTCATTATTGCCATTGTTATTGTTATCATAATTATTGCCATTGGCATTATTTTGTTATCCCCTTTGTAAAAAGGCCATTGTTATTATCATGAATGTCGTTATCGTTTTGTTGCCATAGTTATTGTTATAGTTGTTGTTATTGCCATTCTTTTTGTTAATTGTTATGCTTATAATTGTTATTTTTATTGCCATTGTTATTGTCTTGCTTCCTTACCGATTTTTCCCCCATGATCCCTAGGGGGTCCAGTTCTCTCTGTTGGCGTCTTGTCACCATGAGTCCAATCAAAGTTGTCATCGAGAATATCTTGAGACCATCCACACAAATCCGTATCAAAATCGCAACTTCCTGTTACAAGGAATAAAGAAAAATAAAGTTTAGAGGGTTCTAGAGCGAATCATGCAATATAGACCTTTCTCAAATTCGCATGACTAACCACAAGACAATCTATTCAAGTCCAGGTGAATAAAATGACCTTTTTGGGGGGGGAGTACAATACAGTCCATGTATAGTTCAAGAAAAAAATTTTCTTGATAGTTTATCCACCCCCAAGCCTCGAATTGAATATATTGTTTCGTAATCAGTCATGTGAAATCAGGAAAGGTCTAGCAGGTATCCCGGAGGGCAGGTGTACATCGCTTATCATAACAACTTGTTATGTGACCAAAAATAACATTCAATTAAGAATTATCAGTTTTAGTGAATTATATACCAAAGAAATATTAGATCCCCATCGCTCCAGTTCCTAACCTGCTAACTTCATCTCACCTCTGATTTCTGTTGAGTTGTTCTCGCCTCCAAGACGTCTGAGCAATAACTCCTCTGCATTTTCTTCTGCAAAGCAAGTCCCAGGGACGAATGTGATCTCGTCGACCGCTATATCTCCTGTATAGGTTTTTCCAACACGAGCGACCATCAAGATCTATATGTGGAAGTGGAGGGCGTTACCCTTGCAATTAGTTATATAACTGAGTCACCTAATCATTAATATTGACTTAATTTTTATGAATATTAATATTAATATTAAGAAGTTTTGCCTTAGAGTAGTATTCGTATGAGTGTGAAACGGACCGCGCCCGTGCCACGACGGTGTGCCAGTGCCGTGATGTTTATAAAAACATTTGAAATTCCTGCCATAACCGTGAGTAGTAAGAAAGGGACCACACGACCCTTTTAGTGTGCTAGTGGGCAGTGGGCAACCAACTAATCTACCACCCCTTCCCCCCTTAGTTTTAGTTTACAGGATTAGTGCGCAAGCACTTTATGATTTTAATTTCATTTGATTTGATTTGATTTGATTTTTTTTGGGGGGGGAGGGGGTTGATTTTGACTTTATGTTGATTAGGACTTTTAGGTCTCATTTGAATAATAATAAAGAAGGCTACTTTTAAGTGCCCACTAGTTGCTAAAAATGTAAAGGTACAGCACTATATTAAACGTCGGAAGTTCCCTTAGCTAGAAGCAAAGCTAGAGGCTGGACTCCCAGGAATCCGAAGGTGCGCTCATTCTACCCCCTCTCTTCATCGGTGCTCCGTTTTACGGGTATTTCCCGGGGGGGACTCCATTGTAAAAGGATTGGGTATGCTCGTCGTATCTCTTGGGGGTAAAATTAAGCGATTTGGTATCTTTTAGGGTGTTAGCATTTCCTTGTCTCTTTTAGGGTATCAAAAGAGCCCATCGCTTATTATCTTGTTCTCAAATGGAAGAAATTTGCCCAACAAAAGCATGTCGACTGTTCAATTTTATGTTCATCATAAAAATGTTCATTAGTTTGTTATCGCTGGTATCTCTTAGGGGTTAAAAATCGTCCAGTCACGCCCTTCCGGCGGTATGTTTTAGGGGTAGTTTTTAAAATTTCCGACGAACATACCCGATTCTTTTACAATGGAGTCCCCTCGAGGGGTATTTAAAGCTACTGAAGCTACACGGAAAGGGAAGAAGTCGAAACAAGGATGCGAGGTCACTGGGGATCGAACTCGGGACCTCTCGCACCGAAGGCCGCGCACTAACCAACTGTACTTTCCTTGCTCTACACTTGCTCACAAGTAAGAGAAAAGATTTTAGCAATACAATAGGACTTTGAACGGCTGTTTGATGTCACAGAGGACATGCGCGGGCAAGATCGTTAACGAGATTTTACAACTAAAGAACACTCACAGATTCATTACCATTTGCATATAACCAGTATAACCCTCCAAACCAACAATTATAAAGTGTTTGCGGGCTAATACTTAAAACAAATGGGAGAGGGATGGTCCCATTCACTAGACATTCACAAAAATTCATAATCATTTGCATAATCCTAAGCAGTCTTAAAAGAGACTTAACAGTCCTAATCAACATAAAAATGCTTGCGCACTAATCCTATAAACTAAATGGGAGGGGTGGTAGGTTGCCCACTAATCACATAAGTTGAGGGGAGGGGTGGTCTAGCTCGATTGTCCACTGCCCACTAGCCCCCCCCCCCCGGCACCCCCCCCCCTAAATAGGTCGAGCGGTCCCTTTCTTACTACTACCGCTGACTCGTCCCTATCCGTCTCCTAAAACTCGCAAAACATTGCGTGCAAAGAGTCAAGATCCCCCTTCCCATGATCCCCTGCCCTTTTCGAGGACAAGTCCATGCTCTTTCGTTTTGTTTTTCGTGCGAGACGACTGGGGACGAGTCAGCTACTACCGTGTCTTATCATGAGTACCGTACCCTGCCGTGACCATGAAAACGTCCCAATAGAATCTTTTGATAAAAAACAGTTTGGTACATTACCGATCGAATGATCATAATGCGGTAAAACTTACATCATAGGCAAATCCATAAACTGTGACTTTGCCTCTTTTCCATCTGGCTCCTTGATCACCGTATTTAGCCCAGACAAAGGTTTGGCCAATTGGACCTCTTTCTGCCATAAAGACCTGCAAATCACCTATGCCATCACCATACATGTGATAGGAAAAGTGCATGCACAAAACACCAAGAAGTGGTCCAACCATTAAGCTTGCTGTCTCCCCTGCACGCCGAGGATGTGACGCCTCTATGTAAACGTAGTGGCCTGAAAGTATATTGTTTATTCATTGACTGTCTCTGCAAAAACTAGCAAGCGGACACGTGGTTGGGGAGGGTGTAAAGGTTCACGTTGTCAGTAGATATCTCTGTCTGTTATCTTTCAGGGCTGATAAATGTGTAAGTCATATGACTAGATTAATAACCTTTTTTTGCCAGGAGCATTTCTGGAAGTGACCCTACCCTCCTCTCCCGACCTCGGCGATTTTATACAGCTAACCAACCGAAGCTTCTACTGTAAGAATCATGTGCATTTGAACAGTACAGAACCCCAACTGGGGGAAGTTGTGATGGAAGGAAGGAAGGAAGGAAGGAAGGAATGATGGATGGATGGACAGGAATAACAGACGGAACAAAGGTAATAAGAACAAGTTGTTATAGAATATAAAGGAGTTTAAATGACTCTATTTCAGTCAATTTAGTGTTCCATTGATTACAGCAATAGTTTGCATGATGCGCCTCTCTTAACACTCAATGCAGTAAGTTTTGAAAGGTTAGTACCTTTTGCTGGCACCCCCCGGTACATCGTCCACCTCTATAATCTCGGGTATATAAGGGACAGTTTACACAGAATACAATAAGATTCTGAAAGGTTAATACCTTGTCCACTTTTGCTGGCATCCGCGTTAGGGCCTGTACTGGAACTGCTTGTTGGTCCTTTGTGTCTCGTCCAGTCAAACTGATCTCCAGAAATGGCGTTCTGCCAGTTACAAAAACTGTAATCGAAAGTGCAGTTTCCTGAAAGTTAAGAATTTTTCACGGATTAAGTTACAGTTGTTTAATTGCTGAATGGAAAACCATTATAGGCAACGAAAGGTTGTTCTTTTTTTAATTTTGGGTTTGGGTTACACTATCATGAATGGAAAACCATTTTAGGCAACAAAAGCTAGGTTATTTTTTTTATTTCCGGTTTGGATTACACTATCTATCATTAATGGAAACCATTTTAGGCAACCGGTAAAAGGTTGTTCCTTTTAATTTTGGACAGTTTGGATCACACTATCAAAATTTAAGCACTAATACAAACTGAAAGCTAGAAAGCTCAAGGAACAAACAAAACAAAGTAAAAAAGCAACTGACAAAGTAAATAAAGCAGGATAAAAAGTCAAACTAAAAAAAGAACAATTAAAAATGATAATTTTGTGGGTAAGTTACATGCATCACCTTTGACAAACCACCTATGTGCAAACTGATCATAAGTTTTGATATACACTTGGATAGGAGTTCTTGGCCGCCATATGCATCCCCAGCTTTTTGCCAGAAGCCGTGCTGAGATCGACGGCGTCCAAAAAATATCACTTATCTTTTTATTGTTAAACCTTTGGCTTTTGTTCATGAATTTATGGTCTCACCAAATCAATATCTCGTTTGACGGGATATGGGTTTTGAAGTAGTAACGTTTTTAATATGTATTTCACTGAATTTAGCAAACAAACTTGCTAAATGAGCTAAATCCATCTCTCTGCCTCTCGGTCTGGTTCCTTAAACACACCCTTGTCATTCAGTTTTTAAACGTTTTCTGAAGCAATGATTGAAGCTACACTGATCAATACACAGAACTTATCCGGCGGCAAAACATTTCATATGCCGATAGATGCTGGCAATGTGTCAAGTATCTGCATGCAGTGGTTGCTTCCAAAACCCTTTCAAAAGTCTTAATTCTTCTTCTTGTTCTCTCTAGGTCGTACGTTCTTGTCTTGCTTAGATGCATGCCTGAGAAGATTAGCAGCAATATCGCTTGGCATGACATCACGATAGCTTCTGCTTCAAACACTTTTCATCAGCTTACGAAATAGTTATCCCCGACAAACTTTTATAAAATAACTATCAAAAGTCTTCTCTTAAAAAAAATGGTAGTTTTTCCAGCACAAACGCGAACTGAAGAAGGGACTGCGGGCTTATAAGAAGCATTTCTTCTCGCTTGCAAAAGCTTGAACTTGCATAGTACATGCTAGACTTCTCCGTCAACAAGACCCAACGATGGCTCAATGCATTTCAAAATATCTTGCTATAAGCACATTTGCACAACAAATCACAAAATACTAAATTGCTCTTGTAGTTTTGGTATAAATACTGATACTCATCGTAATCGTATCCGAATAATGCCAACAATATACAGATCTTTCGGCTTCGATAACATGAAAGTCTACATGAGCTAACTGAGTGTCCAACCTTATACTGTATTGCGCTTTTGTAGATATCAGAAATGTGTTCATTGTGGCTGAAATATTGATGTCCCAATCAGTGTTGACCGACTAAGCTGTAATTTGATTAACATGGCTGTTTTTCGTGACTTCAGTGTCCTCAAAAAGCTCCGGATTAGAGGTGGTTGATTAGAGACCCGAACGTCGTGATTCATATGAACATACGCTCTCGCGGCATCCAGAAAACTATACCATTGTTTACCATATTTAAAATTATACCACAAGTTAACGATACTTACCATTGACTCCAAAATCATAATCGCTAGAAACAGCCAGGCTTACCCAACTCAACAATAAGACAGCAAGGGTAATTCCACGCATCTTTTCGGTCCTACTTCACTCACTGTAAAGAATGTCTGTATAATGAAGCGCACCGTCTCGTTTGATATTGGGATGGCCCGAGGAAAAAACAGACGTAGTTTTAAAGTCTCTCAGGTATTAGAGGCATGCACTATCTCCGTTTTCGCACAGCAGTTTCTCATTCAAAAGAGCCAAAAACTCGATGTACATTGGATAGACGCTCAACAATGCCGTCCCTGACTGTGAATTCCAAATTGAAACAGATTTTATATCATCTCATGCGGTGATCTCCACTCTCAAAAGTTCATGGACCGTGCTCAATTATTGAAATGCAATCGCAGTATTATTAACAGCGCTGCATTTTCCTACCGCCAGAAATTGATCTGTTAATATTTGCCTAATAATTCTTAATTCGTTGACAGATGAAGCTATTAAAAACTACTATAATTGGTGATGATTTTCGCTTCAATACCTTCTCGAATGTGCCATAATAATGATATGCCCCCGTTACGCTTACAAGATTCTGGATTTCTGTTCAGCATTAATCATCTGGACTTGTTGCCACTTTTAGTTTGTTGATGGTCTTTATAAATTCCAGTTGTTGCAAGAAAGGTCATGACTTCGTAAAGAACAATTCGATAGTATAGAATCTCTGAATGTATCACGCATGACATCTCCAGCATACTGGTCTATACTGGATGTTGCCGCTGTCATTACTTTGGCAATTTTGGAAGAAAAATCTGATCTTCTTTTGATTTCCCGACAAAGACAAGATTGGTCGTCTTTTGTTGCTGACTCGTCTAAATGACGTGATGCGTACTAGATGAGGTAGCAATTTACAAACCACAACGGATTACTGTCAAATCACGAACTAAAATAAACTGTTTAGGCGATTAGCGGTTTTCCGGGCCATACTCTAATATTCCTAACAGTTTCAAGTACTTTAATAACCGGATGATTTCATTTGTACACATATCATTTCTGGTGGCCTTCTTGCAGTGCGCGCTTTTATTCAAGAGAAGGACCAACCGCCGTCTTAACTTGTGAGTGAAATTTTCTAGAACCATAAGCTCTCCCCTTGTTTTCTGGGGAATTGAATTAATACCAGAGGTTCCCAAACAGCAAGACTAATTTAATTTTAAAAGTTTTTCACTTTCCAGATGACGTGAATCAATTTCATGAACCTTTTTTGGTCATTTAAAATTCTTTTAGCTACTGAATGTTGATAACCTTTCGTTTTTTATCTGTAAGAGGGTCAGGTTCTAAACTAATTGATGTGGGAGTCCCGTCGGCCCACGGAAGAGGGGTCAGTAGCCTATTTTTCTCGAACTTACGCCGTCCTTGCTTGATTCTAAGGTAACACGACCAAAGTGCTTTTGCATGTGAATGCATCAGTCGATCTTGAGACCCAAGGTTTTAGTAAAGCTTTATATAACTGTATGCAGTATTATTATCATCAGATTCACAAAGCGGACTTGTATATATTTGGTGAGCAAAAGCAAAGTACTCAGGCACCTGGAATATCGACTGTTCATTGCTCATTTTTCTACATTTTTGTTACATCTCAAAACTTGTTGCTTGGCTGTAGTGTCGCTACTGAAAAATAAGCTTTACAATGAAATTCAATAAAAACAGTCGCTCTAAAAATGGTTGTTCAGGGCACACATTAAGTTAAATTTATACTTTAAGAACTAGCACATGATCAATACAAGAAAACAGATTTACCTAAAGGCCGATTTACACGGTGCAACGTTTGCCTACAACTGTTGCATGCAACTTGCTTATGACATATTTTAGCGGCTATTTACACGCGCGCAACTTTGCATGCAATAGTTGCAAGCGAGTTGTAGGCTTGATTTACACGACGCAATTCGTGTTGTATGTATGTCGTAAGCAAATAGAATGCAGTTGTAGGCAAAAGTTGCAACGTGTAAATCGGCCTTAAAAAAACATTGCAATTTTGTCCTTGGTGTATTCTCTTTCTATTATGTTATATGTTGTGGTTTAATTTCTTCCACTGGTTCACCGTTGAATTTTCAGTACATTGTTTTACTTCAATAATAAAATTTCTTTGTGTTTAATCCTCTAACTAGTACACTCCGTTTCACAGGTTAAAAACTATTCTAAAACAAACCTAAATATAAAGCTCACCCATGCACTTTAAAACTCTAAACTGGGCCCTAAAAAGACCCAGCGGTCTTTTAAACCAGTGTCAAAAATTGAACCACTCCACACACACTATTGTTGATGATATACCATAATTGGCTATAACGACTTCCAAAACCAGCAGCAATGGAGACTTTCCCAGTGGGTATTCATCTACTATTGAGGTATCACAAACGGGACTAGTGGACATTTACAACGTGACTATCAGAGCACGTTCAGTGAGTGAATGAGAATTTTAATATTTTTATTTGTTTTTAAAATGAAATGTGACGGTCTTTGGCCCGCCTTGTGTACCCCCTTTGGCCCGATGTACTCCTTTGCCTTATCCAAAGCCCAGTTTCAATAATTCCGTTGAGAATGAAAATGTAAAATTCGAAGTGGTTGCTTATTGGATGAACGAACAATAAACACTAATGATAAATCTTTTGTTGACTTCATCGTATCCAAGATGGCTGCCATACGTCACTTGCAACACGGCAACTTCAAAAATGATATTCTGTGGTTCGTTGGATGTTGTGCATTCCAAAGTCGAAATGCATTATGGAGAACGTGTATTTTGGCACCAATAACAACTCAACAAAGTACAACAACAACAACAACAACAACAACAACAATAACAACAATGACAACAACATAGATTCTTGCTGCGAATCTCAGCAGACATTTCCAAGACATCGATGTGTGTAAAATAAAAGCAAAATGAAATCCAAAGTGTACACTTTGGTCTAGCCTGCTTACAGAGAGCTTGACGTTGGCAGTAAATGAAATATAATGATGGACAAAGCTCTGTAACCTTTGATGATTCTGGTTCAGCTTGTTTTAAAACCTAATGTTCTAAAGCAGTCCAAATTGCTTGACATTGTTCAGGAATTTCCGAGGCAATTAACTAATTGAGTTTTAAACTTGTTGCTTATGAAGGTCAGAACATAGCGGTTGCTGGGTTCAAAAGTTCAAGTTGAAGTGGAGAACGAGCTCTGATTTTCTGATAAATTGGGACTCCTTATACTGTAGGAACGTCAACTACATCAAAATTCCAGTGCTTCCTCTTTCTCCTCATTTACTCTTGAAGAGGGAACTCCTTATTCAGATCCAAGAGGGTGTTTCCCCTGCCTCGGTTCCTCCTCATCTACCTTCTAAGTAGGACCTCCCTCTACACCAATATTGCACTACTTCCTCTTTCCGGCTCACCAACTGTAGAATTGGAACTTCCAAAATAATGGAACTGTAATGTGGAGTAGTTGTGGCATTTCCTTACTATGATAGACCATGCTGTTTCACAGCTTTTCAATTCAGTACCTCTTCGAGAAATAGTATCATTTTATAAAATGCCGACAAAAGATCGAGAAAATCGAGAAAAATGATATTCATGCAAGAACAAGAATTAAGTTGGTAGTGTTCCGTCGTTAGTTGATTAATGACGGCATTACTCGTTGCAATAGGCCATATGCACTAACAGGTCACGTGACCCTATCTCCCCTAAATCAAGCAGTACCATCAAAATGAACTCCAAAAATAGAAATAGCACCTCGATATTAGTAAAAGTGCAAATTTTCAGCTCATAAGATGTAATACAGGAGAAATGACAGTAAATTTAAGATTGGAGATTTTCTTAAGATTCGTTTGGAAAAACGCGTTGGATGGCAAGCTCGTGCCATGAATGCCTGCGCATCGATTGATCCATGTCATTTGTCTGGGATAAAATACTTAAATTCCTCGATGTGGCCTCCCTAACCTAATATTTATTGTACTGGTCTTTTATTTTGTTCATCTCCTGTGAGAAAAGACAGCTTTGATGGTCTAAATAAACAAAGAAACAGTAGGGAATGCAAGGATAGGTTAAAGTACCTCGAGGCTCTGACTTTAGGCCCAGCAGGTAAAATTGAACTTCACCGTAAAATGATACGCAACAAGGTCAAATCAGAATTGTTTAAAGGGATCGTGTTTCTTGACATTTATAGAAATCCATCCATCCATCCATCCATCCATATTCCTCACAGTGTTAACGTGCAATACGCACAATGTGGTTATACTTGTAATATCTTTATATTATGCCGGCCCGGATGTAACTGGAAGTATAGGGAAGATTTTAGATAAATGGGAAACCACTCATCATGATGACAAACACACGCGGTACAGTTATAGATACGGCGTTACGGAAACGTATACGTGTCAGTACAATGACGCAGTGAATTTGCTAGGAGAAACGTATCGAGCGGTCATTCCAAATTTACTGCTAACATGCTCCTTTCATTTGGAACAGAAATTTAAGTAAAACAAGAAAATATATCTGACCTTGAGACTCTTAACGGAAAATTACAAAAAAGAGAATTTTCTTCTCATCACTCTTTCTATTGAATCAACTTAGTTTGGCTCTACACATTGATAACGCTCGTATTTGTATTTGCTTTATATTTATATCCGTACTGATTTACTTATTAGTATTTGATATGTATCCTTTGATATCTCATTACTGACTCTGCTGTTAAGACTGCAATCACTGCAATCCAGTTGATTCCTTTTTCCTCCTCCTTTTTGATATCTATTTATGTACGGGTAAGGTTTACCACTGGCTTGCTTAGATTACTTTTCACTATTTGCAGGTCAGTGGAATTTGCGAAATGAAGTGTGTGTTTTCTTATAAACTTGAACTTGAAACTTGAACAAAAATTTGATATTGTCACGTGACATTCATGTTTTACGACAAGATCTCAATGGTTTTAGCGCTGAATCTGCTTTCACCAGACTAATTTGCTGTGCGGAAATTTGGGGTTCCAGTGTCACAGCTTTAGTATTATTTAAGAAGATGCAACTTTTCTCGATTCTGATTCAATATCACAATTTAAGTAATCTTACATGTACACGAAACTCTTCTCGACTGTGATTGGTTAAGACCGGTTAACTATTTGTAAATCCAGTGCATTATTGGCCAACAACACCCAACTTGTGTAAACGAGTGTGAAATCAGTATGTTGTTCGGAAAAAAATCCGAGTCCAGACGGGGTTTGAACCCGGGACCTTCCGAGTGCCAGTAAGACGCTCTAACCACCATGCTACTGTGGCTCCTGTGGTTCCCATATGTTGAATATGTCTGAACACACTTAAAGACAACAACGCCTTGCCAAAATTCAGCTCGAGTCGGCAAAATCTTGGCATCTAGCTGCCAGTGTTCAATTTTAGTGGAATTTTTTGTGACCACGCCTGCATGACCAAGCACCAAAGCATCGAACTGCAAATACCACTAATATTGGATGGGCAGGGAAGTAACTTAGATCTGGATATTGTTTACCGAGGGAATATTTGTAAATCACCCTCCCACATTTGTAATAGTCCATGTAATATGAGAGACGGAATCACACATATAATTAAACATATACAATCTTGCCAATGTATTAGATATTTTATGTGCATTCAGCCGACAAACGGCTTTGGGATTTACTTTTTTCGGGTCAAGTCATTTTGGGGCTCCATTTAGACGGCATACCATCGCGTCACAGTTGATTTGCCTTGATTCCCAGCAGACTGGCTATATTCCCTGATGTGAGAAAAAAACGTAAATTAGATTTCAGTAGAATTGTACAGTATTCAGGGAATGTTATCCATCACTGTTTTGAGGTACATTGGGTTACATGGGTTAACCACTCAGCAGGCAAGTTACAGAACACACGAGTGGAACTCGGTAATTTTTTGAGAATTTTGGTTCTCCTCGCTTGATCAAAAAATGGATCCTGGCGAGAATCGATTCCTGAACCCACAATCTGTTCACAAACCCCTAGCCACTAATTGTCGAACCGAATTCCCTTGGTTGAACAGTACCTTTTTTTCATGAGTCACCATTGTCTGCATAAAAAAATCCCCACTGGGAAATGGTCAATAGGCTACCAAGAATCCAGACAGAAGCAGAGTGTTTTAATACTACTGCTGTATGAACACTATTGGCTTCACGGTAAGCTATCGTCAACTTTTGTCTCAATGGGCGTGTAATAAATTACGCACCCAGTATATTTCCCATTTTAGGGGTATTACATGAATTTGGGGTCTAATAGTACAAAAATTGTTGTGAACTTATCTTTTATCTTTTTCTTTCTTTCTTTTTCTTTTGTTATTTTGGCAAACCGTCCGCGTTATGCAGCAGTGTTGACTGGAAACTGAACGATTGTTGCAAAACAAACAAACCAAACAAACCACAACATACACACAAAATAACAAACCTAAGACTTTTGAGAAAAGAAAGCACACACACATGAAAAAGAAGAATGATAACAAACTGATAACGGCAATTTAAAAGTATGAATAGCTTTAATTTGCATTTGTAGTTCTTATGAATACTACAGTTGCTAATCATCTCTAATAATCTCTAATAATAATAACATTTAATTTATTACTTTTAATTAATGGACGAAGTTGAGTCATAAAGCAAAGCATCTCGTTCCAAGTAGTTGGTTCGTTCTGCCTCTGGCGAGGAACTAGTTGTGTTTACTGATGGGTCCTCGATATGGCGACGTCTCGTAGAAAAATTCAAAACCCCTCCCTAATAAAGATAACAGTTTCAAATTAGAGAAGTATACACCTATTTCAAAAAACGTTGTCGGGCGAGAGGCTTCAAACCTACGCGACAAGATCGAAAAGGAGTATGGGTAGGTACTAAACTTCAATCGCTTTTCAGCTTTGTTCTTGATTTTTAGCGAATGAAGTTCTTTTGTGCGTAAGCTCGAGGCAAGCTAATTGAGAATAGTCGTGTTGATATTCTTTTGGTTTTATAGCTTTTATTAACTTCTACCCATATTCCCTTGCGGGTGAGTCGAGTATGCTTGAGGCCTTATTCCCGACGTTTTATGAAAAACGTGTCTGTGCGATGGATTGTTGGTTATCTGGAGACAATACCAAAGTTGAAGCAGCACTGTGCAAACATTTCATTAACATCCAACGTTTTTGGACGCGACATTGTTGGATGCAATTGAGCACCCGTTCACATCCTCATTAATTATTCATGAGGTAATTAATTAGCCAATTAGATATCCCGATTTTGGTCCCGTGACTGGCCTTGAAACCAGGGAAAGTTCTTCCAAACCAACTGGAAATCTGTTCCAGTGTCCGGCGGAGGATACTGGAGCAGTGATACAATTGTCGTCAAGTAGTAGTTGACTTTGCATGTTTTTCCTTGTAACGCTTACTTTGGTCAGCTTAAAATATTAGCTCTTAAAATCCAAGAATTTATCTAGCTTTAAAATGTTCAACACTCTTCATTACTTGGGAATCGCAAGATAGAATTCATGCCCTTGGCGGGAATCGAACATTTCTAAGCGCAAAAACAGCGCGTTCAAGACGAAAAGACAGAGTGCATGCATTGCAGCTACAGACCTAACTACTAAACTACGACTTGGTGTACACAATTCTAGACAATCAAACATATTTAGTGAGAGAACAGTGAAATCATTGAGTGGAAATCGACTGGGTAAAAATAACAAAACTGTTGTTTTTGTGAAAGCAAAATCGACGGCTATAAAGTTTGTCATGTAGACCAAAATTACTGATTAGTGGTTAGTTTTGAGATCGAACAGACAGCAGCCTAATCAATTTAGGTTAAAACACACTCTCATGATTCATTATGTTAGTTATCATTCAAGTGAAGTACAAACGTGGAAGTACCACTATGGTTGCCTTTACCTTTCTATAGTCGTTAATGTTCAGGAGCACCGCGAACACTAAACAAGCCAAAGTATTACCCAGTAGAAAGATCATCATGTACTTCCATCTGTGTTCACTACAAAACAGAATTACGAATTTTAGCCATATGTAAGCGGGATGCATGGAATGGAGGGCTTGAATTAAAGAAACAATCCTATCATCCCTTTCCCATCCCGATAATCCTACCTTCCCTTTCCCATCCCGATAATCCTACCTTCCCTTTCCCCCATCCCGATAATCCTACCTTCCCTTTCCCATCCCGATAATCCTACCTTCCCTTTCCCATCCCGATAATCCTACCTTCCCTTTCCCATCTCTATAATCCTACCTTCCCTTTCCCCCATCCCGATGTGCTCTGTCTGGCTAAGTGGCTCTTTATTATCACAATTCAGAAACTCGTACCAAGCCCCCTACTCGATATGAAAGTCGGCAATGACAAAATCTATTTAACTCGATCATCTTTTTGAGGTATGCTCTTGTTCGCGCTAAAATATTGCTGTTTTTTAATTGACGTCGAAATTCAAAAACAACCCTAAGAAAAAATGCTAATTATAATAACACCAATTAATAGAAGCTATTCAGACCTGTGCATATCAAGGATACTACCAACGACCAAGTTACAAAGCCCAATTCCTATCATTTGAATGGTCGTGGTCAGACCAAGAGCAGTTCCTGAGTACAAACAAAGTACAGACTGATTAGTGAGCTACAGCAGTCCTAAATTGTCTCTAGACGACAACTCGGTATCATGGAAAATTGTATAAGGGGGCGTGTATGGGAGATGACAGAGATCTGACAAATGACACAGTTCAGTTTGAAGACAAGAAACACACGAAAAAACGTTAACAAACAAACGAACGAACGAACGAATGAATGAAAGAATGAACGAATGAACAAACGAACGGACTCGGGACTCATGCACGAACAAACGCCTTCACGCAGGAACGAAGGCACGAACGAACGACCGCACACACGAACGAACGGACGTAAAAACGAACACATGAACGAACGTACGCGCACACACAACAACAAACGGAGAGCATTCGGAAATAACGGTGCTCCTATACATGCATACCTACAAGAGCTTGATTTACTACTAAAGGAACAGACGGCCAAAGGCAAGCCTATCAACATGAAGAGAGGGTTAATTTAATACCAGTATAACTACTCACTCGTCTTCAATGACCTCAAAAACCTACCGCGGCAATAGAGTAGTTTAGACCAAGCCACAGCGTCGAGATCAGAGGATGTGCTTTTGGGACGAAGGAGAGAAGAGCGTATACAGGAATTGTAGACAGTGCACATGCAAATGATAATATTCCACGTCGACCAAAGTTATCCTAGGAGAATGGACATCAATAAAACAAATATTGGTAAATATTGGACAAGCTCAAAATGATACACGAGGGAAACATTTTGAAGCTAGTGGTTTGATTTGTAGTCTAGGCGTTGGACCGACGATTCGGGTGTGGACTACGGCTCCTGCGTATGTCTAAACGCATTACAGTCGGTACTATACTATCGGCCACCTCTCTACAACGACCACCTCTTGAACGTCCAGCATCTTCCACCCCTGTGCCCCACGATCCGATCCATCATTCACTCTACATTGAAACCTCTGTACAACGACCACCTCTCTACAACGGCCAGCATTTTCCACCCCAGCCATGATCCAATCCATGATAAACTAATAAACTGTAGTTTAAAAAGCAATCATGATTGGTACATATACAATAGCGCCCATAAAAGGTCCTAAGACCACAGAGACATCATAGACTGCACCCACCCCTGCACCCGTACAGTTCCCCTTTAACTAATAAACTGTAGTTTTAAAAGCAGTCATGATTGGTACTTACAACAATAGCGCCCATAAAAGGTCCTAAGACCATGGAGACATCATAGACTGCACCCGCGATGTAAGATGAAGTCTTAGCATTAAAACCGAACGTCTCTTTATAATTGGACTCGATAAAATCACTGCGAGAAAAATATATAATGTAAGCATGTTGTAATCAATGTAGTAGACGATCTGAAAAGATTCTTGAAACACAGCAACTTGGGTTGGGATATTTCGCCTATCCGGCCTGCTCACAGACGGATTGCTTCGGAAAAAGACCCCTACCAAGACCTACCAAGTGTCATAACGAGGGTGCTTTCCCTACAAAGAAACCGCTTTTACCTTTGCGTTTTTCAAAGGTGCGCTGTCGAAGCCTCACATTTTGGAAATTTCGCTTCGTTGCCGGTTGTAGGAGAACCGATAATCTACAAAAATGCGAACTTGAGAAAAAGACTGCATTGAAACTTTAGATCCTCAATAGGAAATTAATGAAGAGCCTTTGCATCAGAACATCCTTGAGTACTAGATGTAGACATCTCGAAACATTCTGGTGTTAGATTATAGTTAAAGTGCCTATCACCCATATTTTTTTATGTTCAAGCTCAGTTCTTGTTGGCAAGCATAGTGAAGATGTTTTATCCTGTTTTTCCTAGACCCATATTTTCTGAGATATAAGGGTTTCAAATATCAAAATGCAAATTTGATGACGTAAAAGGAGTCATCATTTATTATACAAAAACAAGATAATTTAAGATACTTGAATTTTTCCATTTGTAAATTATTTCCATTGGTAAAACTCCAGCTATCAAACTGAAGACCTCTTTTTGTAAAAGCCATGAGAAGTTGGCAGTGTTGACTCCTTTTACGTCATCACATTTGCATTTTGAATTTATATATCAGAAAACATGGGTCTAGGAAAAAATGGATAAAAGATCTTCACTATGCTCTCCAACAAAAACTGAGTTTGAAAATAAAAAAAATATGGGTGATAGGGGCTTTAACTAAAGCTCTACATACCTTGCATCAGAAACAAAAGGAAAAACCCCATTGTAGAAAAACATCAGAGTGAAAGCAAGAAGCCAATATGATGAAGAGAAAAATCTGATGTCTGTAAAATGCTGCAAGAAAACAGAAAACATAGAGGAACAGTTGAGTAAGAGTTTACCCAAATGAATGACAATATCCATTCGGTGTATAACTGGAGTCTCTTGACAGTGAAGCTAAAGCATGCTCAAAAAGTTCTTCGTTTATGTCTTGGACTTACCATCTTTTTTGACTGCATTTCCATATCGGATTTCTAAAACAACAAAATCATTCAATCTCGTACTCAGTTGGTACTATGACAATTAAGGAGCATCATAACTTCTCTATAAAGCTTATGTGTGTTTCTCGAAGCGCCCGAAATTTTCAATTACGCATCATGGTCCGGCGACGTCGTCCATGTTTCCGTCGTAGATCGTAAGGTTCAAACAAGAACGCAAGTCAATGCAAGTTTTGACTTGCGCGGACTTGCGTCTTCGTTTGAACACCAATTTGCATCGACTTGCATTGACTTGCCAGCAGTTTGAACGTGCTCAAATTTGATCACAAGTTGATGCAAGTTTTGGCTTGCTTGAACAGTCACCACGCTAAACTTCACAAGTTATTATTTGTATTTTGTATTTTGTATTTTGTATTTTTTTTGGTCCCAACTTCTGTACATTTCCTCTCCTACAAATAATTCAAACAAAAACAAATCTGATTTTCTCGCTGTCCTTCGGCTAGCTTTATTTTTCCTTGGAAGTTTTTGAAAATTTTCCATCGACTTGCGTGGAGCGGTGTTCAAACAAGGACGCAAATTTCAAGTCAAAACTTGCATCGACTTGCGTTCTCGTGTGAACGGGGCCTAAGGTCGCTATTATTTTACAGGCAAGTCTGTTTAAGTAAGTTCGCGCGTTCCAAATTTTTTCCCGTAAATTAGCGACCCCTTAAGCCATCAAATGGGCCCCGGAGGCCAGTTCCGGCCTGACCACCCGATTAGCACTTATCCAGGGATAAAATTGAATAGATTTCATAGGCCGAGTTAACCCTGGATTAGCACTAATAGGGCTTTCAGGAACTCTGGTGAGAAGATTGAGACTTTGCATGCGCCCTTATAGATGGCTGAATGTGACATTATGTTGCCCCAGGTTTGGGGTATTTTAGAACTCGTCCCGTGTTCTGTTTTGACTGAAATCCAATGCACAAATTTCGTAATATTCAGACTTTCAATGTACACTGATTGTTGCAAAGCATTGTTAAAAATAACTCTAATATGGGTCAACATGTCACATTACGGAACGTTTTTCAGTTGTTCTGGTTGTTCAGTCCTGACCGGTGAAATGATTACTACAGTGCATTTCACTTAACTTTCAACAGTCGGTTTAGAAGTTTGTTCGGAAATTGCGAAGTTGGTTCGGAAATTGCGAAGTTGGTTCGGAAATTCCGAAGTTTGTTCGGAAATTCCGAAATTTTTGTCAGAAATTCCCAAAATTGTTCGGAAATTCCATAGTTTATTTGGAAATTTGGAAGTTCAAGTCCGCGTACTATGGAAGTTCTCAATGACCTTCATCGGCGAGCTTGGGACTTACATCCCATGTAATTTCGGAAATTCATTATAATCAAGGTTTACACTGCTCACTGAGAATGAGTTGCATCGACACAGGTGAAAAACGCACTGCGCACAATCGGAAGTTTTAAATAAAACCATTGGAGGTTCCGACCTGAACTTTGGAACTTCCGAACGAACTTCGGAAGCCACTCGTCAAAAGTCATGTGAAACGTACTGTACCATGGTTTTACCTTGTTCAATAGTTTCAGTCCACGGTTGTCCAAGATTGTTGCTACGATAGCACATAGGACACCAAAACTACACAAAATCGCACCTGTGAAGTTCAAAGAGCTCATGTACAACGTAGGCAAACTAACAGTTCACTATCATGAAGGCATGCCGTACTACCCATAATAACATACCTCCCCAGAGTGTAAGACGGAGGCCATATTTTTCTTGAAAGGTTTCTGTTAGGAAGAAATTCAGGACACTCCCCTGCAAAATAGTTGGTCCTTTTTAGTGATTTGAGTTTGACGAGAAAACTGAAGGACTCACACACTTGCTTGTACAAATTGTGGAGTGATTTTATTTATTAATCCGTGAAAGAAAAATGACTATTTAGTTTGGACAAGTTGATAAAAAAAATTAAAAAAAAGAAAGAAAGAAAACAATAGGTTTACTGTTAGTAGGTCTACTACTAACTATTACGTATACTATTTTTTCACGAGTTAAATAAAATCACTCTATAAACAACAACTCCAACAACTATTTTTGTTGTTGATTGTACTATAGTATTGACATTCGTTGTAATTGTAGTCACACTGAGGATGAGGTCCGGTACCTCGAAACATGTCTGTGAACATTAAAAATGCCATAAAATTTATCCAAATTATCATCTTATTTCTAACGAGTATTGACATTCATGTAAAGCAAGGTTGTTTTGAATAAAGAAAACATGGACAATGTGGACTGAATTAAATCAATTATGACGATTTCAAATCGCGAAATTTTGGATAAGATTGCAAAATTAAAGTGTCACGACATCCAACCAATGATATCGCAAAATTATATGCTAGATGTCCGAAAATCCCATGTAATTTTAAGATGTAAAAATGTACTCACAAGACGAGAGAAAGCCAAGATGCAGCCAAAAGCAAACGCGAGTTCTTTCTGCTTGAACCAAATGGCTGAGATTCTGTTTTGCACAACTGTTAAAAAAATCGATGCAGTACGAGTTAGTAGGCCAACCTTAGGCCATGGACAAGCACAGAGTTACTTATAACAAAGGCATCAATGCAATCAAAACCGATTGCGGGATTTTGACTGTATGATTCTAATTCTGAGAGCCTACCATTATATTTTCCTACAACTCTTGTATAAACTTACTTGTCAAGGAGCCATTGCCTGAGCTGCAAATAAGTAATAAATCAATTAATCACCAATCAATCAATCAATCACCAATCAATCAATCAATCAGTCAATTCATCAATCAATCAGACAATCAATCTATCCACTAACTAGTCTGTTTCACAAACAATCACATTCATCCATTGGGGGTAGGGGTGGGGGAGGTTGGGATTGGTTAAAAAAACTACAAGCCCAAGAGTCATCAAAAATCTACAAAAATCATCCATATTTGGTGCAAGAACAAGTTTGTTCTGTGTATGTTCAGACAGACAGACAGCCAACTTGAGAATGATTAAAACAATCTGCATTTACACTGTACATCTTTGTCAATATCAGTAAAGTTTTTGCACCTTTTCGAGATAAATATTGAATATACTGTTTAGTAAGTACCTACATGTATAACAAGCTTACCCAAATAATATTCTCCCAACAAGCATAGTAGCAAACATGGCCTTTCCATTAGTGTTTTCAAAATAAATTCCAGCAGCAAATGTTGATGTCCCAATCAGACACATAACAGAAAAAAGAAGAGCTCCGACTAAAATGAAATCAAACAAGGGACAGATTATTAAAAGCCAACAAAATTAGAGATTATTTTTGTTGGTATCTCATAAATTTACAGTCACTTTGGCTATGCTCCTAACAGTATTGGCCAACATTGATGGCTTCAAAATGTTGGATGCACTTGAATGTCACTTTCTTTATTTCTCTAATTTACACAAAAATGGTGGATCACTTTGAACTGTCTAGCCTTCAGTGTAAAAATGCAGGGAGATGGAGAAGAGACAGACAGATCGAGAGACAGACAGAGAGAGAGGGTTCTACAATGTTTGGTATTAGTGGTTCAAGTATTTTCAAGAAAAATCAAATATGATGAGCATTATATGATAATGTCCACAGTGTTTTAATGAGAAATCTAGCCATATTCAATGTCAATTCTTACTTCCATTTCCAAGTTTGTCAATCAGGTAACCAGCCATCAATACTACAACAGCATTTCTGACAAAAAAAAGACACTTTATTATTTTATAAAATTCAAAGGTGATATATTTCAAGACTGGTTCCAGTGACACATCCTGGAGATAATTTTGACACAATCACATATTGCATAGCATCTATATCTAGCATCTAACAAAAATCTTCATTACCAAGATACAGATGGAACAAGTCAATAGGTGTATGATTATAGAACACTTACGTCCAAGCATAAATCGAATACAACAAATTAAACTGTGTTTGACTAAGTCCAAGTCCTGCTTCACAGTCAACAGTAAGGTTTGATCCAACTACTGTAACCTTGGTACCATCGACATAGTGAATTGTGCTACAGTTGCCCGTGGTGTTAGGATTTACTGCCTAATGAATGCAAAACAATTATATTAATTGCAAAGTGTGTAGAGTTTCTTAGAGTGTGAAATGAGTTGTCATGGAAAAAATCTGAGTTCTGGTCAACACCCTTCTTCCCCATCACTTCTTCCTTTTATGAATATTTAAACCTAAAGTTACTGTAGCCATAAGATGTAGTTCGAAGAGCAAGCCTATTGACTTACATTGGTGAATTTCTTTTGTAATACACTGGAAAAGAAATAGAGAAAATTTTAAGACTGTCCACTATAATTTATCATCTACTGCTGGGTTTTAATCATTCCCTGGATAATCAAAAGATAAATGAATACTGGCCATATTGGATGAACAAACAAAAGATGCTTCTGAGAAATCTTGTTGAAATTCATCCAAGATGGCTGCCATGATGCCACTTGTTACATACATGCCAAGCTGGTCGGATTTAGGGGAGGGGTGCAGGGCATGCATATCCCCTCCTTAGTCAACTTTCAGACAAGTCCTTTTTTTCAATATTTTTCCAAAATATCCTCTTGGCAGTTTCCAATTTATATGATGGTGCACCCCTTCTTGACAATGGTTCACCCCCTTCTGAAGATAATCCTGGATCTACCCCTGCATGCATGATGGACTCATAGCTAGAGTATGCAGGTATTCACCATATTAGCCTTTTTAAAGTTAAACACCCAGGCACATTGAATCATGGGGTTGTTTTGAGAGACCCCATTAATTCATTTGAAGCTGAAGTACTATGTACTTATTGACTGAGTGTGAGGGCCAGACAGGAGAATATTTGGCTCGAGGTCATAACCTGTGATCTAATCTGAGCACAGTCAGGTCCATGTTGAATGACCAAGAGCCAAATATTTTCCATCCAGCCCAACCTTACTCAGGCAATAAGCAATTTATCACATATGACTCTTTGTGATCATTTTCAGATTCACATTTTTAGATACATGTGGGGGCAGGGTCTGAATATGGGTTTTTCCAGTCCACCTTCGAAAATCCATTTGTGCCACATCATGTGACTATTTTCAAAGCTTTTCTTAAGAGCGTGTGCGGGGCCAAATATGGGTCATATGATAAATGTATATATACTGTGAGGGCGGTCAGTCGTAGACATTAGAATTTAAAAGGTTTGAAACTGACCTAAAAATTAAAACTTTAAAAGCTGAATTTCGGTTACTCGCTATAGCCTTCTTCAGAGCTATAATGATTTTTTAGGTCAGTTTCAAACCTTTTAAATTCTAATAAATGTATATATTGACACTCAAACTCATTTTGTTAAAATTTTGGTCATATTCTTTAGACTTTGTCATTTGACAGATGAAATCTAAAAGCCTGTCCCTCAAAACAGACCCATAATTCAGTACTAGTGTAATGAAGCAATTCCAAAATGCAAAGACATGTATATACACCACCTCACTAGACATAGACATAGACATAGATTTTTATTAGGCACCTGAATGACATTTTTAGTTACAATTGAGAAGTTAAAACTTGTATAAAGGTGCCAGCTATCTACAATAACCTTAAATGGCTAGCCTGGGTAGATAGCTGGTTATAGACATTGTTATGAAATTACATAGGGTCAGAAAAGAAAAAAGTTACATATAGATAGAAAGAAAAAACAAATTACATATAGATTAATATATCGATAAAAGATATAGCAATACTGATTTATGGTAACAAGGAAACGAATTATGTAATGAATAAAATATTATGATTAAATATATGGAAAAATATAGGATTAAATAACTGATGGATTATATATGGATAAATGATTTTGAGATAGTAATATAACTACATTATGAAAACGAGTATATAACAAAGATAAGTGAGCTAGTGAATCACACGGAGTAAGAATTTGTTATTTGTTCTCGCATACAATCTTTGAATTTTTCTCTCTTCAGTTTTTTAAAAGACTCGTCAATCTCATTCCAAATTTTTACACCTGAAAATTTAATGTTAAATTTGCCATAATTAGTTCTAATTTTTGGCAACGAGTACGTAGTTTTGGAAGCTAGTCTTGTATTATAAGTATGACGTTGGTTAACAGGGTTAAAGAACGAATTAAAGGAATTAGGCAAATTATCAGTGTAATAGTCATACATGAACATTGCGGTGTTAAACATAATTAAGTCAGCAAGCTTAAGTATTTTTAGTTTAATGAATATAGGGTTAGTATGAGCATTATATTCAGCAAATGACATAATGCGCAGGCATTTCTTTTGCAAAATAAAAAGTGGGTTAATAGTTGATTCGTAGGTATGTCCCCAAGCCACGATGCCGTAAATTAGGAACGGATACACAAAAGAGTAGTAAAGTTTGATGAGAATATCTAAAGTGACAAAATGCCGAGCTTTTGATATCAAGCCAATGTTACGTTTAATTTTCTGTGAGATATAGGCAATGTGGGGTTTCCAAGTGAGATGTGTATCTATCATTATTCCTAGGTATTTTAATTGCTGATCGTGTTTTAAAGTCATATTGTTAATTTTGATTGGTGGATCATAAGTTAATTTCTTTTGAGCAGAATGAAAAATAATAAAGCTAGATTTCTCTACATTGAGAGACAGCTTATTGGTGCAAAGCCAGCAGTGCACAAGTGCTAGTTGTTTGTTAACGGAGATTTCCAATGAACGTAGATTTTTGTGGGAATAGAAGAGGTTGGAATACAATACAATACAATACAATATGTCTTTATTTAGTACCACAGTTTAAATATTTACAATTTACAATTAAAACTTAAAACAGGATATTAGGTACAGGCTACCTATAATAACCACGGGGTTAAACAAAGATAGGTAGCCGACTAGTTAATGTTTAGATTTACGACATGTGGTCAATTATTATAAATAATATAATACAGAAAAATAACACTGAAAGCACTTAAATCAAAGGATCAAGGTCGATAATGATGATATTTACAAGGAAATGGAAAACATAGATAGGTAATATATACAATAAATAGATTCTTGAGAAATATGAACATAAAAACAGTCAAAAACAATATCACACTAGGAGTTATAGGAGACGAGAATATCATTACATAATTTTTCTTTAAATTTTTCTTTGCAGAGTTTCTTTATGGGATCACTGATTGAATTCCATACTTTGACGCCAGAAAATTTAATGTTGTATTTGCCATAGTTAGTTCTAATTTTTGGCAAAGAGTAGCTGAACTTTGAGGCTAAACGAGTATTGTAATTATGTTTTTCATTTACATTGGTAAAGTAAGATTTGAAGGAGATAGGCAGATTGTTAGAATGGAAATCATACATGAATAATGAAGTGTAAAGAAAGATCAGATCTGGGAATTTTAGAATTTTTAATTCAAGAAAAATTGGAATCATCGGCAAATAGATGGAATTCAAAGGTGGAGGAAGATCTGTGAAAGTCATTGATATATAGCAAAAAAAGGAGAGGTCCCAGGACCGACCCTTGAGGGACGCCGCATGATATTTTTAGTTCATCCGATTTAACATTGCCTAGTGAGACGTACTGTTTTCTGTTGGTTAAGTATGATTCAAACCATGTTTTGGATAGACCTTGGATTCCATAGTGATCAAGTTTATCTAAAAGTATTTTATGGTTAACTGTGTCGAATGCCTTGCTCAGGTCAAGGAAGAAACCACAAGAGAAAGTATTTTGATCAATGGCAGTTTGGATTTTCTCTGTTATAGATAGTATTGCTTATAGAGTGGAGTGTCTAGAGCGAAAGCCGAATTGTTTGTTAAATAAAATATCATTCTTGTTGACATAATTTATTAGCCTATTGTGCATCAATTTTTCAAAAATTCTACTAAATATGGAGAGTAAGGAAATAGGACGGTAATTAGAAACATCGAGTTGGGAACCCTTTTTAAAAATAGGAATTACGCTAGCAATTTTGAGGCTTTCTGGAAATATTCCAGAAGAAACAGAGGAGTTAAAAATATCTGATAAAGGTTTCGAAACGAGATGCTTTATTGATTTAAGAATCGCGATGGGAATGCTGAAGGGTCCAGATGCCTTTTTTGGAGCTAAATTATTAATTATCTTTTCAATTTCCAGAGATGTAATGGGTTCAGGCTTAAAACAATCTAGGGGTTTAGGTGGCATAAAATCAAGATGACTTTTAGTCGAAGTAGGAATAGAGTCAGCGAGATTTTTACCAACACTAGTGAAAAACTCATTAAATTCCTTGGCTATGGATTCACAATCAGATAGTTCAACATTATTATTTGTTAAAATTTTAGATGGCAAATTGAAGCTTCCTCGCTTGAGTCCAATAATTTCCTTAATGCCGTTCCACGTCATTCTGATGTCAGATTTATTGGACGCGAAATATTGATTGTAGTACAAACGTTTACTTGACTTGATTAAATGATTCAGTCTATTCCTGTAAAGTTTAAATTTATCGTAATAATAATTTGATTTCATTTTGATATATTTTTTATAGAACTTATTTTTGACGTTAATAGATGTTCTTATTCCCGGTGTTATCCAAGGTTTAGTGCGTTGCTTCATTTCCTTTAAGCTTACCTGACGAATGGGAATATGTTTGTCAACAATTGATGTAAGTTTAGAACAGAATGTTTCAAATAATAAAGAGGTGTCATTACAATTAGCTAGATCTGAAAACCAGTCCGTTGATCGAATTTCTTCTTCAAAGATGGTACTATTAAACTTGGAATAGTCCCTCCTAGTCAATTTAAAGTGTTTAGGAAGGGTAGAGAACTTATTGACGATTAAGAAATTAGGAAGATGATCAGTTAAGTCATAAGCAATATTACCGCTGATTGTGTGGTGAGTTAAAGAATATATTGTCAATTAATGTGGCAGAGTGGTCAGTAATGCGTGTTGGTTGCAAAATGTGAGGGTTGAAGAAATTACTTTCCAGAATGTCAAGAAATTCGTTCGTACCTGAGTGGGAAGCATTCAAAAGATTTATATTAAAGTCGCCCATAATTATGCAAAATTTGTTTTCGTTACTAATTTTACCGACGATTTCATTAAGGTACTTTGAAAATTCTTCAATACTAGAATTCGGGTGTCTATAAATAACCCCACATATCAGATTGTGGTGGAGATCCGACTTAATCTCAATCCATAGTGATTCAAAGCTATTTTGACAAGACACCGAGAGATCCTCTCTTACAATATAAGAGAGTTTTCGAGATACGAAAATTCTTACTCCTCCAGCATTTGAAAGAGTAGGTTGAGAAAGAAAGTCAAAACCTTCTATTTGGTACCTTTTTGGAACACTTTCATCAGGAGATTTGATTTTGGTTTCTGATAGGCCAATCATGGAGAAGTTGTAATTTAAATCAGAAAGAAGGTGTTGGACATTATCAAAATTTGCATTGAGACTTCTTATGTTTGCATGTAAAGCAGAAAAGTGTTTACTTGAGACACAAGCCGAAATTTCTTGGTTTTCTTTAAAATCAGTTGTAGTGTAATATTTAAAATTACACTGTACTGGAATATTAATATCAGGATCTAAATTAGATAGATCTACTGGAAAATCGTTCTGAGAAGTGGTGTAAACAGTATATAAGTAAATTTATACTGAAGAACTGATCTGAAGATTCTAAATTGAAAATAAATTATATATACTTAGCTGCATAACAAGTTAGCAGATTTTTTTAATGTCTTCTTCTGATTTGATGCAAATAGCTGGACTAGATCCGTCCTTTCTCAGGAGGATCTTTCCGTAGTGGGTCCATATAAACTTGTATTTCAGTTCCTTCTTCTTTTGCAAGCATTTGTTAAAGAGCAAGTGGTTACGACTTGTGAGGCTTTCAGAGACAAACACATTTTGTGGCTGATGGCGAAGATACCCAAGGTCTTTCGTGGATTTATTGCGCAGACTTTTTCTTGATTTATAGAAGGAATCTCGAACATCCCTCCGGACAAATTTGACAATAATTGACTGATGCTTTTGATCCTTTGATGGTCCAGTACCATTACTGCCGTTATTGCTAGAAGCCGAGTCAGCTCTACTGGGGAGTCGATGACTCACAGAGATGTCTTCAGGCCTAATATCCAAATCCATAATGTGGCCAACTTTACGGACAATTTCATTGGTGACCTCGTCTTTGTGAAGAGGTACGCCGCGAATTTCGAGGCAATCGCGGCATATGTATTGCTCCATGTCGTTTAAGGTTTCCTTAATCTGTTCAAGTTCGTTTCTGGTATCCCGGAGCTTCGCACCTAGTCTTGTGTTTTCCTGGTCAACAAGAGTATTAGACTCACTCAGATTTTTCACTTTTTTGTTGAGGTTCTCATAGCTTTCACTTAGAAAATCTAGCGAACTTTCGATGGCGTCAATCTTGGCAATCTTGTCAACTAGTGGGCCCAATTTGGTGTCAACGATCTTGCTTATCTTGTCATGGACATTTGAATCCAATGTTAGTTTAGCGTCGATTATCTCGTTTATTTTAACCAAAGTACTTTTATCCATATTGGTGATCAATTTATCAAAACAAATCCAGTAAAGAAATAGAAGGAGACTAGTTAAAGGAAATTTTGGCCTGGAGCTCCGAGAGACGCCGCCATGGCCCGTGACCCGTGACACAATATTAATTAATATTACTACGCTACATGTAGCTATCAGAAAGTGAAAACTTAACAGATTATGGTGATAATAGTATTGACCACAATGTACATAACCTAATGTAAACAAATACATTCCATGTTAGTATGTGTGAGTCACATAGCATATATATATGCCAACACATACCTTGGCATGTCATAGCAAAAATAAGATCCAAAGGTCATCAGGCATGTAAAAAGTAGCAAGATAAAACGGAATGGACCTAAATAAACAGTTAAATAAACAACAATGAATAAATAATTACGATATGCAAATACCTATTTACATAAGTACTGTATGACATCTGACCAAATTCACATTTGATTCTGTTCACCTTGTTTCGCTTCACTTTCCTTAAGCTGATAACTTATAGACAGTATATACTGTGCATGTCTCAGAACTTTGCTGTTTAATGTACTTATTTACACAAGTACTGTATGACCTATGAACCAATACACATTTCATTCTCTCCGTAGTGAGAAATGAATAAAATTCTTTTACTTTCACATTCACTTTCTTCATGACTTGTAACTTATATGGCACTATATACTGTATGCTTGATCAGCAGTTGCTTTGTTCATATAATGGTATGGCACAATGTTAGCTCACATATGACTGCAAATAATATGTTAGAGTACGAACCCTAAATTAAAAGCGTTTGGTCTCTTGAACTCTATCATTAACTTAAGCTTAAGTTTATTGGGTTTTATATGTGACGTACAATTTCTTACTACTGCACAATTTACCCGGCAAAATTTAACACAATCACTTCAATATATAGCACATACTTGATTCAGAGGATACGTACTGGTTATAATATAATAATACACGTAAATACTGGGTTGAAAATGTGAACAAGTAAGTTAGGCTTTAATACTGTTATTGACAACATGCGCAAACGGTCCCTCGTGTCGGCACGCTTCATTTGACATGATATTTTTAGCTCTTCAAATCAAATCTAGCAGTTGCGGTTGCTAATGACTTACCTCTGCTCGGGTGTAAGCACCCATGTCTTTCTCCAGGGTAAATGTTTCGTCCTTGTTTGAAATGCACGTCTTCCATCTTGTGATGCTCGACAAAAGCATGTGACTTCCGAATACACAGGAATCCCAACAGAATTCCAGCGGAATTCAACGAAAGCAGTAATGCGCATGCGCTAGGGGAAAAATTAGGAAAGGAAAGAGGCGAAAAAAGAGGGTGGGTCGAGGTTCACCACGACGTTGAAGCAAAGTATTAACGCGTTTGAACTTCCTTAACAACACATTGTTGAGATGGGGAACAGTTTCAAACAAATCTTTATGCGCAAAGCATCCTAATTTATCGACACACACACAAAAAACTCAATTACTGTCATTCTTATCAGTATCTTTACTAATTATTAATCAGATTATGACATTAGTATTTATAATATTTCCATTCAGTCTCTTAATAATTATGGCTTTCGTGTTGATCTTTGGATTCGTTTGATATTTGATTTGGCCTCTACATGATATTCCACATCATCTTTCTTACAGCATATCGAGGAGCAGGTCGGGAGGCAAACTGGAGGACTTGTACATTGAGATGGACATGCTACAGGGAGAAATCATATTAGTGTCAGTTTACTAGCATTTTTATAATTTTTGTATTATGATACTGAAAACTATTGGCTATATTATATATTGGCTATACGCAACTAGCACATGCTGGAATGTAACGAAGTAACGAAGTAACTGTTGACACATCTTGCATCTTGGTACACACCTCGCCTCATTTTCCCCTCTATTAGGCCATACGTGCCTTCGAACATAGGCATACGCGAACTGAGTTTGTTTGATGCCGTATTGGTCTCTCCCTTGCCAAATCTTTTCTCCGATGGGTTCTCCATTCTCTCCCCCCCCCCCCCCCCCCTCCTCGAGAAAATCAACACGTGATTCAAATGTTGTATGTTTAGAACTGATCGAACGTAGTGGTAGCCAGTGTGGAATGACTGTTACGGAAAAGCCCCTTCCTTGGAGTATCAATTAAAAGAATATTTATTATATTTGCTAGAGCTTTAGTACTGAAGATGAGAACGGAATTACCTGAGGGTGGGGGAGGTAATGTCGAAGGTGTCTGTGGTGCATAGTGATAATGATAATGGACTGGAGCCGGTTCTGCAAACCAAAGAGAATTTTGTAATAGACATTTTGGCAAGATATGAGAAGAAGCATACACATCTAACTAATATATATGAGACTGCTTCAAAACCAAACCAAAAAAAACCGTTGAGTTCAGGATATCTGAAATACGTGAAATACTGATTTAGAAAGCGAGAGTGAGCGGAAATGTCTAGTTCGAGAGTGAGGCACAGCGAGACAGCTGATCATGATATCATAAATAAAGGAGATTTATTTCTGCTCTCCACTCGCTTTTCAGTGCAAAGCCATAGGTCGTTCGAAAGACGATTAGCCCTAACCCAGGATTATATCAAAAGAACACAATTCATTTTAACCCAGGATTAGCGTTAATCGCCTTTCGAGCAATATGCAACCGATTCCCAAGATCGAAAGTTGATTAACGCTAAACTGCGTAAATCTTAACGGTAAACCTTTTACCTAGGATTGCCACTAACCCACTTTTGAACAAGTCTAGAACGGTAACCAGCCGGACATGTAATAAAAAAACGACTCAACTTCAGAAAACTTGAAGTCTTGTCTTGAATGCAGAAATAAAATTGTATTGTATTGTATTGTATTGTCTCCGGCAAATAAATGCGGTCAATCATCGAGACTTTCTTTATTTTCTGAATCTTTAGCCAATTCATTTATACGGAGGTTTATTATATATCCTTGTCGATACGCGCGCTCTGATTGGCTGAATGCTTTGCTTCAGAGAACAGAGCACAGATGTTAGCAGCGATAGCTCGACCGCGCGCGCGCGCACATGTTCAATTTTTGTACGAAGAAAATTGAACTTTTTCCCTTGAATATTTGCTTAAAAATATATAATAAAACAAATAGAACAGCATTTTTGTGCTCCGTTCTGTAGTACAGCACTTATAGGAAGTGCCGAGAGCACTCAAGAAGTGTGGACACTTCTTTCGTGCTTTCGTCACTTCCTGCGTGCTGTATTACTGAACGGAGCACGTGGAAAAAGCTGTTGTATTTGTTGAATAAAGTATAAACTCAGTATAAATAAACATTCATGAACGAGCCTGACTTTGTTCAACGAAACAGACATTATTCAATCCATTTATTATTCATAATTCAGCTTTTCGTTTGGACCGGAGTTTCAAACTTTACCTTTTGTTGCTTTTTCTTTCTCTGCCTTGGGTTTTCCTTGTATTTTCTCAGGTAGTCCTTTAGAAATGTTGGATCGATAAATCAGTCGTCTATTTTCTTGTTTGTTTGTTTGTTTGTTTGTTTGTTTGCTTGTTTGCTTGTTCGTTCGTTTGCTTGCTTGTTTGTTTGTTTGTTTGTTTGCTTGCTTGCTTGTTTTGTTTGTTTGTTTGTTTATTCGTTCGTTCGTTCGTTCGTTCGTTTGTTTGTTGGTTGGTTGGTTGGTTGGTTTGTTAAGCTCATAGTGTCGTTCTGTCGTTGGTTAATTGGTAAGTCAGTTGGTTGGTTGGTTACGTTGTTTCGTCGGTTGGTTAATTTTTCCCATAGTTGGTTAGCTAATTGGACGTCGTTAGACGTCGATCAATTAGTTACTAGCTAGGTTGGCTGGTTGCAGTTGGTTGGTAATAAATAAATAGCCCTTTTGTATCAAATGATCATATGGTACAAAATTTGCTATTCTGGTGGGGAAAGGAATGTAACAGCCTCAAAAATAAAAGGATCCAACCAGTCAAACTTGACTAGTCTTTGTTTTAGATTTCCCAGTGCGTATTTTGCCCACCAGAATAACAGATTTTGTTCCATGTGACCAGTTGATGCCAAAAGCCTATTGATTAATTGGTCAGGTTTGGGTGCATAGTTGCATGGTGGGTGAGTGCATGGTTGAGGGACTGGGCTTGAATGATTGTTTGATAGGTTGGCTGGCTGGTTGGTTGGTTGGTTGGTTGGTGGGTAGATAAGTTGAAGGATGGATGATTTGCTGTTTTGTTTAATTTGTTTGGTGGTTAGTAGGTTAAGCCTTGTTTTCACGAGCGACGGAAGCAGAAGTGGAAATAACACACGCAGACTCAGTGTTGCATTTCCCACATCACCATTTCTCACCTCACCATTTCTAGATCTCACCTTACCATTTCTCACCTCACCATTTCTCACCTTACCATTTCTCACCTCACCATTTCTCACCTCACCATTTCTCACCTTACCATTTCTAACCTCACCATTTCTCACCTCACCATTTCTCACCTCACCTTTCTCACCACACCATTTCTCACCTCACCATTTCTCACCTCACCATTTTTCTCGCGCTTGAAAACCAAGCTTTAAACAAGGCACGATTGTTTGCATAAATCCAACTGATGAAGAGCTTACCCGGTTTTGATGTCACAACAACATCAAAGTATTCGTTTTCCGCGCCGCATCTTGCCTGAGGTTGTACTGACAGTGTCGTGCTCCCTGACATTAGCACAGTGTTTTTCTCATTTGGATCTTTGGCTTTTATTACAACAAGTCGGTGCAATTCTGGCCTCTTTACCATCATTTGAAATTTAAAGCTCTCTCCTTTGATGAGGTAGGGTTCGTCATCAAGATCAGTTATTATTTCAAAAGGAATATTTGCCTTATTGATGAAGTGTAGGGCTATGCAAAATTCTGCGAAACAAATTAAATAGAGAATATGGCTCATAATAACCGCATCTTATTCCGTACATTATCTTCATCTCCAACGTCTGATTCATCAGACATCCCATCTCATCATCCCATCAGAATCAACGCTAATCCCGAAGGCCGACCTGGTTGCTGGAACGTTAAATGGAGACGAGGCCTACGGTTTAACGTCCCCCTCTTCGAGACGACGTGAAGGTCTAAGCATTTGCAGATGTAATTACAAAGGCAGCACCTTCTCCTCAATTATTTAAAGACCCTGAGTGTTGGTCCGGACCGGGAATCGAAACCCCGGTCTCCCGCACACTAGTCCGGCGCCCTACCAACTGAGCCAACCGGAAAGCGGTTGTATTAGAATTATTAACTTATCAACTAGTAAGTAAAACTTCTGAGTTCGAGTGTGAATCTGGTAGGCATTACTTGTGTTTTAAAACCTCTGGTTATATGAACGTTTGTTTGAAAACGTTTCTTGTGATATCAAAATGCAAAAGACAAAGAATATTTCTCAACACTCGAAGATAAATTCCATATCTCCGCGCGGTCATAGTTGTTATGATTAGGTAGAAACGTATATATACCTATTTCAAAAAACGTCGCATTAAGTCCACAGTGTACACTCCAAGACTGTAAAGGATCTTCTTGGTAGTGTTCTAGTTATTACAGCGGTTTGCAGCGGAGCGTTTAATGCAAACTGTTTCAGCGTTTGTTTTTCGCGTTTGAACTCTACGTTGTCAGGGTAAGTTTCGATTGTTTCTAGGGGGCGGAGACTACGTTTCGCACGTTTCGCACGTGCTTTTGAAGTATTTCTCTCGTCTTGATCTTCACACTCTATATGGCAACTCAATCATCGGCTGAGTTCACTTCGCTACAAAAATGTGGAAAGTCAGTAAAAGTGGAAGAACTTATTGTCCTGGAAAAGCTTTGTCTCAGGACATTAGAACGAACATCATTGACAAAATACTTAAAAGTGGAGGAAGTGTGAAGATCAAGACGGGAGAAATACTTCAAAAGCACGTGCGAAACGTGCGAAACGTAGTCTCCGCCCCCTAGAAACAATCGAAACTTACCCTGACAACGTAGAGTTCAAACGCGAAAAACAAACGCTGAAACAGTTTGCATTAAACGCTCCGCTGCAAACCGCTGTAATGTAATCATAGCATGTTTTGGTTGCATAAAACATGAATACAAAAGGCTTAATTGCTCATAACGTTTGCTGGAATGCTTAAAATGCTCACCAAAGAAACATCACACAAGAAAAGACAATAGTGAATAGATTAGTTAAAAGAAAAACTGCCAAAATCCTTTGCGGTCTTGGAGTGTACACTGTGGACTTGTTGCGACAACGTTTTTCGGATTAGGTGTAGCAACACGAGGTCTATTACTGACGATCTGACCAGATATTGAAACAAACTTCATTTTCTTCATCTGAAGAAAATAGACGTTCTACTAGAGTGTTTAAACGTCCTCCCAAGTAGAAAGTAAATAGAACCATTCCATCTTCCAAAAAATCTCCCGTGTTGCGGATTGAGCACGTACGATGAATCCAATTAATATTGTATCGTCATAGAGTGGTTTTCGTATGAGTGGGAACACTGTACAGTTACGATACGATACGGTTACAGCAGGAATTTCGAATGTTTTTATAGAAACTATGATACTGGTACAGTTACGATACGGCACAGTAAGTTTCCCACTCATACAAAAACGACTCTATTGAAAATACTGAAAATGAACACTTTAGGAGAATATTACATTTCAATAACATTTCTAATAGCAATGTTCTTAATTACCTTTTTGGTGTATGGGTTCTGCCGGTGGTGCTCTTGCATATGCATCATCTTCAGCAGCAAACTTATGACCTGTTATTGAAGGTCGGAACTCGCCAAGAACGTTTTTACAGTGTTGCTTGGGATTCGTATTTCTGGACATCAATATAGGTACGAAATAAAATGAACAGTCCATGAAAAACTTGTTACTAGATTTTGCAAAAATCAGTCGCAGGTCCCGATCGTTCCAAAGACAGGCATACCAAAATGCATGTGGAATGGTGGTGAGCGCTATGGCCAAGGGGAAGCGCGTATTCCGATCAAACGAAAGGGATGATGTTTTACCTAGAATAAGAGTAAAATAGTTTTAAAAAGTGCTAAAATAGTTTCCAGTTTGTTGGCGTGTTGTGAATTGGAAAGAACTGTGAACAATTAACATCAAATCAAATATTCATCTCAGAGCAAAGTATTGCTGGGTTTCATCCAATCCTTTGGGATTCAGAAGACAATAGAGCGGTAGCCATGTTGGATGAACAAACAAGGGACGCTAATGAGAAATCTTTTGTTGAAGTTCATCCAATATGGCTGCCGTGACGTCACATGCAACCCAAGAATAAGCTGATAGTTAGAATTTACACTGGTCCTGGTGCTGTTTGGAACGCGTTTATATACAGGGTTAAGAGGTGCCCATAAAAATGGCTTAAGTTTTATTTTCTGACGTAATTTTTCATCTGGTTTAAAATGGTATCATGCAATAGGCGACCCACAATTTGAAAAGTTAACGTTTTCTCAAACCTTATCAATAGGCTTTCCTATGACAAAATATGCCAGACCATGCAACAAAAAATTGCATCGTTTAGGCAATTATTATGGGTATCTCTTCAATTTGCGGAAAAGGTAAAAAAAAGAAGGTAAAGGTAATTTATTTTACTTTGAGTCCGCGGGGAGTGGTTACCCAGTCTCCCGAGCCAAAGTCTCATGTATCAAGCCATAGTTAATAGAGGGGACTGGTTATGAAGCCTTTTGTTATATGTCTTTGTTCATTTTTTTCAACCGTGACCGTGCACAAATCTTTTATTTTTTCATTGTTTCGCCTTAATTGCCATGGTTGAGCAACTGAACCCAAATGTTTCTTTTCCGCTGCTTGTTCGATGTATTCTAGTTCAAAATTAATTATATTAGAATATTTCAATAAATAATCCAATAGACAACATTTCGGTTCATTCATATAGCCACTTTCTAATGAATTTAAACAAACTTTGTGCACGGTCAAGACCAGTTCAACATCCAGACTAGAACAAAGAAATGTAACAAAAGGCTTCCTAACCATTCCCCTCTATTAACTATGATCATGACAAGCATTCGAAGGTGGGCCCTCTTCCCCCTCTATCCATCAGTGCTCCGTTTTACGGGTATTTAAAGCTAATTAAAGCTACACGGAAAGGAAAGAAGTCGAAACAAGGATGTGAAGTCACTGGGGATCGAACTAGGGACCTCTCGCACCGAAGGCCGCGCACTAACCAACTGTGCCATCCTTGCTCCTTAAGAAGAGAACAACAATAAGCTAAGATTTCAACTTACGATAGAGTGAAGTCTCTTCTCGTTTCTTCAAATAAAACTTGTAATTCCTGTTGACAATGTAGTAACCAGGCAGGCAAGCTGATTCAAATGAAACTGAAACATTGTTGAATGCTTTATCTGCTAAATACCCATCTCGTACAATGAAGGCATGGCACAGCGGTGTAAAAACTAACTCACCATCCACAGATTGGAGACAGTAGTTAAGACGCATGTCGTTCTGAGCCGTGGGAAGAGTTTGAGAGTGAATTGTGTAGGCCGCTCCAAAAACAACTGAATTAAATAAAAAAAGAACATCCTTTAGCAATCTGAATGTGACCATGAAAGGAATTACAGTCCGACCTCTCAACAACGGAGGGGACAACTTGGGCAACAATTGGGTGGCTTTTGTACAACCGGAGGTTTAATTCAATAGATCTAGAACTAAAGAAATTTTAAAACAGCCACATTTGTGGTCAAAATTACAGCGCTTTTCTCCCAAGAGAAATGAAACTTTTCTAATTCAAAAACATTGCCCTCAAAAATGGCTTCCCTCTATAGAGAGTATGAGAATCTAAAAGCTTAAGTACGCCACGAGACGAAGTCGAGTGGCGTGACTGTTGTTGTCGCCACATTTTGACGTCTTCTGTGTATCTATTAGAATACAGACCCATGAAAAATGGAATCTAATTGTTTTATATAATATTCGAAACATTCCAACCAATCAGAGCACGCGTAAGATTCAATGACGTCATCCATGTGTGTGTGTACTGCATGTAATCAGACACGTACGGTTCTCGACCGATCAGAGCGCGCGTAATACCCCAATTATTATATAAATAAATTAAATGTTTTTACCTCGACTGGCAAATCCTCTGTCATCTACAAAATTACGTGCAAGTTTGTCAGGGTCTTCTCCTGGCTTTGGTCTATACATGAAGTTAGAGATATCCATGGATCCTTCATTTGTAATATAGTTCGGATTTATAAATCCAGATGGTGTCATTTTGTCATCTTTTTGTATAGGATACATTGGCGTAATAACTGTTTCAGCTTGAAATTGCGAAGAAGGAAATTTTCGTGACTGTTGCAAAGCCCATGCAGAAACAGCCCCTGTTTTACCGAAGACATGTGCATTTCCCCTGGAAGCTCCTTTTGCCCCTCCTTCGCCAGCAACACTTCCTTGTGCTCCTTCACCAGATCCAACTTTGCTAGCCGATCTCCTTCCTGGATCGACCGTGTTGGTCAATCCTCCTTGGCCACCGATGTTCGCAGCTTTTCCTGGTTGTGCTGCCGTTCTTGAGCCTGTTTGTCCACTCTTCCATGAGGGATCTTCTGATATTGCCTTAGCTGCATAATTCTGTTTTGGATCTATTTGTATACTTAGAGATCCTCCTCCTGGCTTGCCTACCACCATTGTTCCACTGCTCCATGAGGGATCTACTGATATTGTCTTAGCTGCATAATTCTGTTTTGGATCTATTTGTATGTTTACAGATCCTTTTCCTGGCTTGCTTACCACCATTGATCCACTGCTCGATGAGGGATCTACTGATATTGTCTTAGCTGCATAATTCTGTTTTGGATCTATTAGTATGCTTACAGGCCCTCTTCCTAGATTGCCTACCACCATTGATGGGTCTTTCACACTCCAGGAATTTTTCTTGCTTGGATCTGTATACACATTTATTACTCGACCACGTCGATTTCCATATGCACGCAGAGCTAATGCGATTGTTTTTTCCATTATCATTTTTGCTGCTTTGGCACCAGCTGCAGCACCAACTTTTGATCCAAATTCTCGTCCTGCTGCGGCACCCGCTTTTCGTCCTGCTTGTGCTCCACTTATTTTTGCTGCAGAAACACCTGAACTGTAACCTGCCTTTGCTCCGGCTTTGGCTGCAGTACCAAGTAAAATGTACTCTGCTGTTTGGTTCTTGGAATAACCTGTACATCAGGAAAATATCATAGCTAGTGCACAAACCGGTAAGAATTGTCTGCAGTTGAGATTTCGCTAAGCTTAACCTCTTTGCATCCACTTGACTCTGACACTAGAAACGGATGCCAAGGAATGTGATCAGAACCACAAAATCTAATATTTCAAAAATCGAAAATGAAAATGAAAATCGATTTCGTTCAGTGTGGTTTACTGAATCTCATCATAAACCAAAAATCACAGTTTCATGATACTTTGCCGATACACCAAGACTTCCTCGAAGCCGTTGGACTCGTCACACTGGTTCACTCTGATTATGACCGTCGAAGGGATCTTGTGTTGGAATGAGTTGGAATGAGACTAAAGGTCTGGACTTTTTTCTGAAATACTGGGAGCAACACAGTTCCAACGTGTGCCCACCCATGCTACGTCCCGCGCAATGTTCTAGAAAATGTTGCAGAAGTAGAACTCGATCCTAAACCTGGAACTGTTGCGCACAACTCCAAAGCCAAGGGTGGGCATACGGGGAAACTCTCTGTTGCGTGCAATGCTGCAGAAAAATATTGCAAGAAAAGTTGCATGTGTCCGAGCGTGAACTACCTCAGTTGCACGAGGAGTGGATAGCGCTTTCGGTGAGATAAATCCTTCTCCAGTGGATGATGCCATCATTTCATCATTCACAGCAGGATAAGGTTTTATGTATCGGACAGCATTATGCAATAGCAGGTCTATTTCATCTGGGCATGCATGCCAGACAACGTTTTACTCTGTATGCATACTACCATGCTGTTCACAACCAGTAATGATTTTGCTAATAAAGAGAACTACATCGGTGTGTAGAATAGTTGAGACACTGCCTCTAAAAATGATACAATGTGTTTTAATACCCACCATGTAGGTCTTGAAACACACATATATTTCGAGTCCCCCCTCCCCCGACACAATGTTGGTTATATACATACATACATATCAATTATACTTCTCTTAAACTGCCCTAGGGATTTGGCTTGCTTGACCATGTTGGACAGGTTATTCCATAACACAGCGCCACTATACCTAATACTCCGCTTTAGAAAATTAGGTTGGGACAGGTGTTGTGCCTTACACTGAGAATCTCCCAGGGTCATCCAACATTTAGTGAGGGGGAGGGGGAGTTTAAAACAGGCGTGGTTAATTACGACCAGAATGGGGGTAGTGTCTCAAGTTTTGCATGCCAAATTTACCATGTAGGTAAATGGATGTAGTAACAGACCTGTTTTGTTTGATACAGAGGTCCATAGGAAGTCCGACGTTATAGGGGCATGCATTTGACCATCTGGTGTTTTAACAGCTACATCAAGGTTGTCCTCATCGTAGTACTCTTTCATCAACGCCTCCATGTAATAATATTTACCCTTTACCAGATAAACAGGATACGATTCCTGCTCTTGGTACCTATCAATCAAGTAAAAGAAATCTCTAATAAAGGTTTGGCTCGACACTCGGAATGTACCGTCGGACACCGTCTTCCGGAGGGGGTGCAACATCATATAAATTATTGGAAATTGCCGAGAGGATATTTTGGAATCATATTTTGAAAAAAAAAGGGCTCAAGGTTGTCTCAAGAGGGGTGCGCACCCCTGCACCCCTCCCCTAAATCGACTTCTGTATATGGATTTTAAATGGTCAATACCGCGGCTGTAAGGACTCATACATTTTAATAAAAAAGGATAAAAACGATGAAAAGGATGAAAAAAAAGGATGAGGAAGATTGTCGGGAAGTTTCTTTTCAGTCTTGCATGGTACCGATTTCCATAAAAGTAGCATCGTTTGATTGTGAGTGCACTAAAGGTGGCACCTCACCTTTACCTCCTAGGTACATGTGAGGTGCCAAATTCCGTGGTTTTGATCCCTACAAGGCACGACGATCGATCATCCCTGTCCAAAATACATCTGTAGTCAATACTGACTAGCACAGCCTCTTACACTAGTTGTTTGGTCGGGTTTGACTCTTAGTAAACAAGACGCTGGTACGTTCACTGCGCCCGCCTAGCCTGCGTCACATCCGGACAAAACTCTTGGTTTGTCCGTCTGCGTAAAATATTCATTCTAACACCGTTTCTTATTGGATGTTCGTTTGCCCCAACATGACGTGAGAGACTAGTGCCAGCTACTTTTAGGTAAATATCCAACGGTAAGCAGCGTTATATTAGCCAATCAGAAGCGTCTTTTCAAAATCAGAACGGCCAGAACATGATTCGTGTAGCTGTTACGCAGACGGACAAAACAACTAAGAGTTTTGTCAGAATACGACGCAGCCTACGACCGCCGAGTAAGCTTACGACTGCCGAGTGATAAATGAAATGCATGACAGAAGAAGTGAAAATGCGAAAAACAAATCTATTGATAGGAGGAGGTCAAGTTAACACCTTACACAGTATAATTCAATGGTGATGTGTAGTGCATTCCGGTAAGGCTTGCAATTAAACTTTTGTGGTCTTCTCGTTCGTCTTTACTGAGAAACAATCTACCTTCATTATTCGTTGCTGGCAAAGACAAATAGATAATTTCATGCATGTGAAAAATCGTCAGATTCGTCGTGAAGCTAGTACGAGGGTGGTGTAGTGTTAAAGCCACTCGCCTCTCACCGCTGTAGATCGTATGTGAGTTGAGTTTGTTTGATGTGTTGTTCTCTCTCTTGCCACGAGGGTTTTTCTCCGGGTTCTCCGGATTTTTCTCCCTCAAGTAAAAATTAACCAACCACCCAGAGAAATGAAATAAATGAATATAGTAACTTGTGTAGGATTGAAATGCTCGGGGAAAAAAATCCTACACAAGTTACTATATTCATTTATTTCAAGTAAAAATCAACATGTGAATTGAGTGTCGTGTGGTGGAATAGCTGAATGTAGTGATAGCGTGTGTGTGAGTGACAGCAGGCCCACATCAGCCGAATGGCTGCCAATAAGCGAAGCCTGCTTAAATAAATATATAAATTATTACTTTTTACGATAACGATCTTTATATGAGGTATAGGGTAGCATATTCTGCAGGGTGGGTATAACTCTGATTTTAGTGTCCTTATGGAAACATGGGGAACACCTCTGTGACCCCTGGTTTGATAGAGTTTGTTCGTTCGTTCTCACCCTTGCTTCGAGGGTTTTTCTCCGGGTTTTCCGGTTTTCAGTCCCTTCATCAGAGCCTATCCGTTACATCCACATTAGGTAACAAAGGAGTACTTATTTTTAAGCCCAGGTGATTTTATTTTGTTTTAGTTTCACCAGCGAATAGGAAACAAAAGAGTTTTAAACGTTCATTTTTTGCCACGGCTAGGCCTTTGTGGAAAACCGAAGGGGAGGGGGAAGGATACCAGTGTGGACCGCGTAGCCTTATAAGCCAGTTCAGAGCAGATTAAGGGGTTGTCTCGCAATTTTTGTTGTTGCGCGTAGCATTGCATGAAGTAGAACTCAGGTCTACTTTTCGCAACGCACTGCAGCAACTTGCAATGCCATTGCACAGTGTAACACCCCTCCAGCAACTTTCCTTGCAATTTTTGGGGCACGTTTTTAACGAGCGCATGCACAATTTCTCATTTCGCTCATGAGGAGCCATCTTGAATCTCGCTCCCAGCTTGCCTCGGCCAAAAATATTGGAAGTTGCTGGGGAAAATTGCACAGTGTAACAGTGCCATAATTTTCTCTGCAACTTGTTTCGCAACGCCGTTGCGAGACAAGTTGCTGAGAAAATTGCACAGTGTAACAGCGCCTTTAATCTTAATTACTTACACAAATAGAAAATGTGATAACCGGTTTCTTTTGGTACAAAATACGTTCGGACTCGAGAGCCAAAGTTATTACCCCAGTTAGACGGCTGTGCAAAGTTGGTGGAATATCCTTTCCAGTTTGGTAGATATGGAAATCGACTGTCGTCCAGCACTTTTTGGATACTGTAGGAGTCAATGCCGTCCCATTTTTCAAGATATACTCCATGGCGAGTAACAACGCCTGTTAAAAATAACATCAACTCCAGAGTTGTCCCCAGTCGCCACTTATTTTTTCTATCCGCAACGGAATCTGAGAAGGGGAATGGGGCAGGCAAAGGCGCTTTTTTCTTCCGTCCTTCCGATCGAAGCGACACGAGCCCTTCCCATCAAATCCTTTCGCGAATAAGAAGAAGCGACTGGGTACGAGTCTGTTATGGGATTCTTTTGGAAGACGCCATTTTGAAAATTACTTTTGAAAAGTTTGGCCCATAAAACAGATCCATTGTTCAACGCGATCCGGCCAAAATTATACCTCGACTTATTTGGATCACTTTAAAAGCCCTTACAAACGATTTCATTATAAACGAGGCGCCATATTTTTTATTCGACCGATCCCAGTGTCTCCATTTTTTCCCCTTTCTCTAATGCGATCCTCGGTTAATCGAAAACGGGTTAGCTTTAACCGAGAATTATATCAAAAGAAAGCCATTGATTCTAACAAGGATTAGCACTAACCCGCTTTCGAACAACGAGGCTTTGAACTTAGCACCTAGAGTATGCGGTTCCCTTAGATAAGTTCAGATTCCAATACGACCCTTTTCCAGAACATCGACGCATGCAGTTAATTTTTTTTGGCATTTTTAGTCTTGGAAGTTTTGATTTAAAAAAATATATTTTAAAACAAATAGCCATAAAAATTTCTATGCAACTTTCCTAAAAATGTTCTTACCTGGTGCAAATGGTTTGGGCGGCTGCAACTCTCCGAAAACATGTTCGACAAATATCATAAGCACCCAAAAACTTTGAGTCATGATTTGATTGTCATTTATGACTTGCTATTGTCTGATTTTAACAAAGATTTTGCCTTTTTGGGTTTGAAGCCAAATGAAGATGACAATAAATAATGAGATGATTTTAACGAACGCCGTCAGTTAAGATGTCAAGGTTAACGTTCACTTTCGTCAAAACTACACTCTGACCACCATGGCGACCATATGATGGAACATCACTCAAGTATCATATAAATTATTCTCTGATTGGACAGGATAAAAAGGGATTTTTTACACCTGACATTTCAAATGACTTTAATGTATCCACAGGTCACAAGAACACAATCTTCTTTAAGATGTTTTAGGGAGCTAAAAATTGTAACTGTTTGAACTCTTTACTTCACAAGACATTGAGGTGATACTAAAATCACTGCAGATTTAGGGGGAAAAAGATAAAAGAGAAGACACGAGAAGAGAATAGAGAAAAGAAGAGGAAGAGAAGATTGAAGAGAGGACATGAGAATTTAAGAAAAGAAAAGAAGAAAAGGAAGTACAAGAAAAGAAAAGAAAAGAAAAGAGAAGAAAAGAAAAGAAAAGAAGACAAGACAAGACAAGACAAGACAAGACAAGAGAAGAAAAGAGAAGAGAAGAGAAGAGAAGAGAAGAGAAGAGAAGAGAAGAGAAGAGAAGAGAAGAGAAGAGAAGAGAAGAGAAGAGAAGAGAAGAGAAGAGAAGAGAAGAGAAGAGAAGAGAAGAGAAGAGAAGAGAAGAGAAGAGAAGAGAAGAGAAGAGAAGAGAGAAGAAAGGAAAGGAAGAGAGAAAAGAGGAGAAACAGAAAAGAAAAGAGAAAAAAAGGAAAGGAAAGGGAAAAAAGACAAGACAACATTGACGAGAGAAGAGAAAAATCGAAAGAGCACAACTTTATTTCACATCAGAGAAAGTTTTAGATTAGAGATCGAGTACATGTATGTACTATCTTGTCAAAATTGTCACTTGTAGTTTCTGATACTTGCTAATAAGATAATTCCATTAAGCTCAATCTCGTTCCAAAACCGTGTGCTGCTCTCGATACTTCTCAGGAACAACAACTAAACACTCTTGGAACGAGTATGATTTAAACAGCGCGGATTTCCCTGCTACGACTACTCTATTGTACAAAATTAACCTATGTAATATGTCCTTGGTATGAAAATTTAAAATTATTTGGTAAATTCAGTGCTTACAAAAATTTGTCACAGTGAAAATGTGCAATTTGATTAAAAATAAAAAAGTAAAAAAGGGGGAAATGTAGATCTATCTACTGATGCGCACCTATACATGACCAGTCAACTATAATGTATTCACATATGACGCGTGCGGCACTGTTTGCGGGCTCTAATGATTGCGATATTTTTCTTGATCCCATAAAGTGCATGGTAAAATAATGACTGCCAGAATTCTTTACACCAATATTGAAAATATATATACGGCAAAAAGAGGTTGAAAAACAATGAAATTGCAGTCGTTTCAATACAAAGACGAATTTAGCAGCTGAAGACTTTGAGAGGCACCGTCTAAAGATACTCTAATGAGTGGAGCATTTGTAAGTTCGAATTTGCTCCATGCATTGTCTTGAATCATGTACAGCTGCACAGAAAGATAAAAATAATTCCCTCCAAGCAAAACGAGTCTTTCCCAGTTGCAAAATTCAATTCCCGCCAAAAACCAGACAAATCCCCAATGTAACCTCCCGCAAAAAAATTAGTGCTACACGCTAATTTGATTTGTCTCGGCACCATCCAATCTGCATTGATTATCTGTTCTTATATTCAAACGCTAAATGGAAGATAACGATACAAAATCTATGTGAACACATCAAATGTGGTCATAGCATTAGGGAGTACTTCGCCTAAAAGTATTATGCTGGCCTTGATGGTTTGCCAAGATAGGAAGGGGTTCAATTTAGTAGGAACTCTGTGGCTAGACATATCTTTATCTAAAATAATCCAAAGCTGAAACTAACAAAAGTTTTTCGATAAATAATTCAGAGTCAAGCATTGCAATATGAGCTGCTCTGCCGATGAAGGAGTTTGCCGAGCTGGTCAGTGCGTGATAGCAACTGTAACGTATGAATGTCATGTCTTTCTTGTCTTTAAGGGGTGACAAGAGGTTGGAGATCATCTCTCGATAGATGGTTCCTGTGGAAACGAAAGAATGAAGTTTTATTGTGGGATATGCAGTGGCATTATGCTGATGGCATGTATCAATTCACGTTAATGCGCCATGGGATCCCACATAAAACACAATTTGTCCTAATGAAAAACGTGCATGTGTGACGCGTTAGTAAGACCGAATGGAAGTGTGGTATGTAAAATTAGTTACCAAAGATAAAAGAACGTATTGCTCAATGCCAACCCAACTTTAATTAAGGAACTAGAGAGTTTTGATGGCAGATAACATGGTTGGATTAAATTCTTTTAAGATTGTCCTCCGTCATGCGTCAAGCTTTTACTGTTTGTTCACCCATACAAATCATGATCTTTTTTTTTACACCAAACAAGTTTATTTCGCGGCTCAGTTTTTCGGCCCTCTAGGTGGAGCAAAATAAAACTCTGACACCCAGGGTAACTGCATTTTCGAGCAAGCTAATAATCTTCAAGGCTGTTTCTTAAGGAAACCTACACATCTTCAACTAGACAAGACTTTGGACACTCGGTAAAATTTGTGGCAAAAAGGAAACAAGTGTAAGAAAGAGAGAAATTGCGGTTAGAAAGCTAATGGAGGACAAGGAAATAGGAGGGAACTTTCCCTCTTGCTTGTGACAAGGTTTACAGGGACATTACCATATTCTGAAGCATCTTTGGTTGCAGCCTTGCACATTTCAATTCTTGCCGAGTGATAAGGTACGTAATGGTCTTGTACTGAACTTACAAGAAGAACATTTTTGAAGTATTCAAAGCCTGTAAATATAAAAACACGGTGATAGTAGCTAGCCCTTGGTAAGTTCTACGAAACTGACGGATTTGGAAGCCGTTCTAAAAGGGAGAGAGATAGTAAATTCAGTCAGCCAAAGACAGACACCAATGACATTTTCAGTCAGACAGACAGAGTCTGAGGTTCAGGCATAAACAGACTGATCGAATATCAAGCAGGCAGGCAGAGATCCGAAAACTAAACCAGCCATATTTTTTCCAAGTTGAAATTGGAGACAAGAAAACAAAACGTAGTATTACTAGAACTTGAAGCCAATGTTTGCTGGCATCGCAAAATGCTTTAAATTATCGGTGAAAAGGAATATTACCTTTTGATTGGCTTAGGCGATAAAGAAATGTTTGACGAAGGTCTTCATGGTCGTTAAGTGAAAGTTGTAAAAGTGCATCAGATTTCTTCCACTTCTGCATCAACCACAAACCTGTAATAAGTTCAGTCAAGTTAGCACCATCCAGGAAGGAAGGAAAGAGGGAAGGAAGGAGGGAGGGAAAGAGGGAGGGAGAGAGAAAGGGAGGGAGGGAAAGAGGGAGGAAGGAAGGAATGAATCACAAGCTTACCTGTGCTTACTAAAGGACTAGTAGGGTACAACATGCCGACATGTGGTCCACTAAGAGACAGCAGCGTGTACATCCTGTCCAATAAAGGTCTCATGTCTGGGTGTGTCAACGCTGAACGGATTATGATGTTGCCCAAGGAATGACCTACGAAACTGTAATTTTAAAAATAATGATCAGAAATGTACATACGGCAATAATGGTCGCAGTAAATAGAGCACATCCAGATAGCCTCTGTAGCATTTGCGCCAGCTAACATAAACTAACTCGCAGAGCGTAGTTGTAATCTAATAAATTTGCCATTACCTAATTTTTGAAGGAAATATTGAGTAGGCGTCGATGAAATGACGAATTTCTTGGACGAGACGGTCCGTTAATTCTTCAAATGAAACAAACGTATCTCCCTGTAAAATATCAACAAATATAAGTCAGTCTAAATACACTTGCACAATCATCAGATCTCTCCCTCTCCTCTCTAAATTCTCACAATTTTCTTTATCTGAAGAGGCATTTCAAAGGGCTTCTCAAATATTCTTTTTTTAGATTTGGCTTAAAACCGGATACGATGTAGCTGCCTGTAAAGTTTCCATGTAGTTACAGGAGTGAACACATAGTGCGAATTTGCTCTATCGTGCAACGTGTCAGGAGAATTTGCATCGTGAATCAGGGCCCTGGGATGTTCTACCAATCATTATACCATACCTGGTTTACTTCTGACATAAGGAAGTCTATTCGGGTAGACGGTAAAGCCATTTCAAGGTAACAGCGAAACAGACGAAGATCACCACTGTTGCCTAGCGACAAAACCATACACATTAAACAGATTTAAGATTGTGATATAATTTAAAGATTTCGGCATATTTTGATATAATTATCTTAGGGTATGGCTGTGTTATGATGAAGATGAAGACGACGGTGAAAATGTTTTCTCATTATCCGGGGATGTTTCAAAAGTAATCATGTCATATATAACTTTTAATAAATTATGATAATAGAGTGCACGCACTTAATCGATATCCGTGAAACATAAATAGTACAAAATAGTGCTAAATTATGGTAATTCCTTTGTTTCCTATTGTCTAATCAACACTATTTACTACTAATTAGTAGCGTTTGTTTCACGGATTAAGTGCATGCACTCTAATAACGATGAATATACATACCATCTAAACCATGTACACAGATTATCAAGTGTGTCTCTATACTATCGGGTCTGTCTTTGTTAAAATAAGCTTCACGTTCAGCATTTACTCCTATGTCACTGTTAAACACAGTAAATCACAAGTCAGTATTGTTCATTATGCACACCAACATAATGTGGTCAGTTGCAGCAGTATTTACCTGTATATCTGACAGGCAAACTTGAGTTGGCGTTTTACAAACCTTTTGGCCAGTTCGAACCTGAATACAATATACAATATTCAATAAAATCCTCCACTTATACAACTGCATTCATCAATATACCAACCCGCCCAGCCGTCCATTTCTATACATTTATATATCATATCGATCGATTCGTCCATTTATTAATCCACGTCCATCCAAAAGTACATCCAACTATTCACCAATGCAACAATCCGTTTATTTGTCAATTCATCATATACGAACATCCGAGTAAAAGAACAGGATATTTTGAAATTAGAACAAACAAAAAGGAAAACATGGGATTAAAATGAAGGAAAAATACCAGGACAAGCACAAGCAGTATTGGATTTCAGCAACTGTGAGACAAAGGAGTTGATTTATACAAGTAAGGATACGGTTAACACTCTCGCCCCTTCTCGGTCATCTTTCACAAAACTTTCTGTATGCATGCTGCATAAACCATGACACGCCACGCATCATTTAAAGGAACAAAATCGATAATGCAGCTTACTACTAAAGGTAAGTGTAGTTTAAGCTGATTTATCAATTTTGTTTGCATAAATTGAGATCAAAACTAGTAATCCAGCGCGCATACAAACATGGAATATCCTTTCCAGTTTGGTAGATATGGAAATCGACTGTCGTCCAGCACTTTTTGGATACTGTAGGAGTCAATGCCGTCCCATTTTTCAAGATATACTCCATGGCGAGTAACAACGCCTGTTAAAAATAACATCAACTCCAGAGTTGTCCCCAGTCGCCACTTATTTTTTCTATCCGCAACGGAATCTGAGAAGGGGAATGGGGCAGGCAAAGGCGCTTTTTTCTTCCGTCCTTCCGATCGAAGCGACACGAGCCCTTCCCATCAAATCCTTTCGCGAATAAGAAGAAGCGACTGGGTACGAGTCTGTTATGGGATTCTTTTGGAAGACGCCATTTTGAAAATTACTTTTGAAAAGTTTGGCCCATAAAACAGATCCATTGTTCAACGCGATCCGGCCAAAATTATACCTCGACTTATTTGGATCACTTTAAAAGCCCTTACAAACGATTTCATTATAAACGAGGCGCCATATTTTTTATTCGACCGATCCCAGTGTCTCCATTTTTTCCCCTTTCTCTAATGCGATCCTCGGTTAATCGAAAACGGGTTAGCTTTAACCGAGAATTATATCAAAAGAAAGCCATTGATTCTAACAAGGATTAGCACTAACCCGCTTTCGAACAACGAGGCTTTGAACTTAGCACCTAGAGTATGCGGTTCCCTTAGATAAGTTCAGATTCCAATACGACCCTTTTCCAGAACATCGACGCATGCAGTTAATTTTTTTTGGCATTTTTAGTCTTGGAAGTTTTGATTTAAAAAAATATATTTTAAAACAAATAGCCATAAAAATTTCTATGCAACTTTCCTAAAAATGTTCTTACCTGGTGCAAATGGTTTGGGCGGCTGCAACTCTCCGAAAACATGTTCGACAAATATCATAAGCACCCAAAAACTTTGAGTCATGATTTGATTGTCATTTATGACTTGCTATTGTCTGATTTTAACAAAGATTTTGCCTTTTTGGGTTTGAAGCCAAATGAAGATGACAATAAATAATGAGATGATTTTAACGAACGCCGTCAGTTAAGATGTCAAGGTTAACGTTCACTTTCGTCAAAACTACACTCTGACCACCATGGCGACCATATGATGGAACATCACTCAAGTATCATATAAATTATTCTCTGATTGGACAGGATAAAAAGGGATTTTTTACACCTGACATTTCAAATGACTTTAATGTATCCACAGGTCACAAGAACACAATCTTCTTTAAGATGTTTTAGGGAGCTAAAAATTGTAACTGTTTGAACTCTTTACTTCACAAGACATTGAGGTGATACTAAAATCACTGCAGATTTAGGGGGAAAAAGATAAAAGAGAAGACACGAGAAGAGAATAGAGAAAAGAAGAGGAAGAGAAGATTGAAGAGAGGACATGAGAATTTAAGAAAAGAAAAGAAGAAAAGGAAGTACAAGAAAAGAAAAGAAAAGAAAAGAGAAGAAAAGAAAAGAAAAGAAGACAAGACAAGACAAGACAAGACAAGACAAGAGAAGAAAAGAGAAGAGAAGAGAAGAGAAGAGAAGAGAAGAGAAGAGAAGAGAAGAGAAGAGAAGAGAAGAGAAGAGAAGAGAAGAGAAGAGAAGAGAAGAGAAGAGAAGAGAAGAGAAGAGAAGAGAAGAGAAGAGAAGAGAAGAGAAGAGAAGAGAAGAGAAGAGAAGAGAAGAGAAGAGAAGAGAAGAGAGAAGAAAGGAAAGGAAGAGAGAAAAGAGGAGAAACAGAAAAGAAAAGAGAAAAAAAGGAAAGGAAAGGGAAAAAAGACAAGACAACATTGACGAGAGAAGAGAAAAATCGAAAGAGCACAACTTTATTTCACATCAGAGAAAGTTTTAGATTAGAGATCGAGTACATGTATGTACTATCTTGTCAAAATTGTCACTTGTAGTTTCTGATACTTGCTAATAAGATAATTCCATTAAGCTCAATCTCGTTCCAAAACCGTGTGCTGCTCTCGATACTTCTCAGGAACAACAACTAAACACTCTTGGAACGAGTATGATTTAAACAGCGCGGATTTCCCTGCTACGACTACTCTATTGTACAAAATTAACCTATGTAATATGTCCTTGGTATGAAAATTTAAAATTATTTGGTAAATTCAGTGCTTACAAAAATTTGTCACAGTGAAAATGTGCAATTTGATTAAAAATAAAAAAGTAAAAAAGGGGGAAATGTAGATCTATCTACTGATGCGCACCTATACATGACCAGTCAACTATAATGTATTCACATATGACGCGTGCGGCACTGTTTGCGGGCTCTAATGATTGCGATATTTTTCTTGATCCCATAAAGTGCATGGTAAAATAATGACTGCCAGAATTCTTTACACCAATATTGAAAATATATATACGGCAAAAAGAGGTTGAAAAACAATGAAATTGCAGTCGTTTCAATACAAAGACGAATTTAGCAGCTGAAGACTTTGAGAGGCACCGTCTAAAGATACTCTAATGAGTGGAGCATTTGTAAGTTCGAATTTGCTCCATGCATTGTCTTGAATCATGTACAGCTGCACAGAAAGATAAAAATAATTCCCTCCAAGCAAAACGAGTCTTTCCCAGTTGCAAAATTCAATTCCCGCCAAAAACCAGACAAATCCCCAATGTAACCTCCCGCAAAAAAATTAGTGCTACACGCTAATTTGATTTGTCTCGGCACCATCCAATCTGCATTGATTATCTGTTCTTATATTCAAACGCTAAATGGAAGATAACGATACAAAATCTATGTGAACACATCAAATGTGGTCATAGCATTAGGGAGTACTTCGCCTAAAAGTATTATGCTGGCCTTGATGGTTTGCCAAGATAGGAAGGGGTTCAATTTAGTAGGAACTCTGTGGCTAGACATATCTTTATCTAAAATAATCCAAAGCTGAAACTAACAAAAGTTTTTCGATAAATAATTCAGAGTCAAGCATTGCAATATGAGCTGCTCTGCCGATGAAGGAGTTTGCCGAGCTGGTCAGTGCGTGATAGCAACTGTAACGTATGAATGTCATGTCTTTCTTGTCTTTAAGGGGTGACAAGAGGTTGGAGATCATCTCTCGATAGATGGTTCCTGTGGAAACGAAAGAATGAAGTTTTATTGTGGGATATGCAGTGGCATTATGCTGATGGCATGTATCAATTCACGTTAATGCGCCATGGGATCCCACATAAAACACAATTTGTCCTAATGAAAAACGTGCATGTGTGACGCGTTAGTAAGACCGAATGGAAGTGTGGTATGTAAAATTAGTTACCAAAGATAAAAGAACGTATTGCTCAATGCCAACCCAACTTTAATTAAGGAACTAGAGAGTTTTGATGGCAGATAACATGGTTGGATTAAATTCTTTTAAGATTGTCCTCCGTCATGCGTCAAGCTTTTACTGTTTGTTCACCCATACAAATCATGATCTTTTTTTTTACACCAAACAAGTTTATTTCGCGGCTCAGTTTTTCGGCCCTCTAGGTGGAGCAAAATAAAACTCTGACACCCAGGGTAACTGCATTTTCGAGCAAGCTAATAATCTTCAAGGCTGTTTCTTAAGGAAACCTACACATCTTCAACTAGACAAGACTTTGGACACTCGGTAAAATTTGTGGCAAAAAGGAAACAAGTGTAAGAAAGAGAGAAATTGCGGTTAGAAAGCTAATGGAGGACAAGGAAATAGGAGGGAACTTTCCCTCTTGCTTGTGACAAGGTTTACAGGGACATTACCATATTCTGAGGTATCCTTTGCTGCAGCTTTACACATTTCAATTCTTGCCGAGTGATAAGGAACGTAATGGTCTTGTACTGAACTTACAAGAAGAACATTTTTGAAGTATTCAAAGCCTGTAAATATAAAAACACGGTGATAGTAGCTAGCCCTTGGTAAGTTCTACGAAACTGACGGATTTGGAAGCCGTTCTAAAAGGGAGAGAGATAGTAAATTCAGTCAGCCAAAGACAGACACCAATGACATTTTCAGTCAGACAGACAGAGTCTGAGGTTCAGGCATAAACAGACTGATCGAATATCAAGCAGGCAGGCAGAGATCCGAAAACTAAACCAGCCATATTTTTTCCAAGTTGAAATTGGAGACAAGAAAACAAAACGTAGTATTACTAGAACTTGAAGCCAATGTTTGCTGGCATCGCAAAATGCTTTAAATTATCGGTGAAAAGGAATATTACCTTTTGATTGGCTTAGGCGATAAAGAAATGTTTGACGAAGGTCTTCATGGTCGTTAAGTGAAAGTTGTAAAAGTGCATCAGATTTCTTCCACTTCTGCATCAACCACAAACCTGTAATAAGTTCAGTCAAGTTAGCACCATCCAGGAAGGAAGGAAAGAGGGAAGGAAGGAGGGAGGGAAAGAGGGAGGGAGAGAGAAAGGGAGGGAGGGAAAGAGGGAGGAAGGAAGGAATGAATCACAAGCTTACCTGTGCTTACTAAAGGACTAGTAGGGTACAACATGCCGACATGTGGTCCACTAAGAGACAGCAGCGTGTACATCCTGTCCAATAAAGGTCTCATGTCTGGGTGTGTCAACGCTGAACGGATTATGATGTTGCCCAAGGAATGACCTACGAAACTGTAATTTTAAAAATAATGATCAGAAATGTACATACGGCAATAATGGTCGCAGTAAATAGAGCACATCCAGATAGCCTCTGTAGCATTTGCGCCAGCTAACATAAACTAACTCGCAGAGCGTAGTTGTAATCTAATAAATTTGCCATTACCTAATTTTTGAAGGAAATATTGAGTAGGCGTCGATGAAATGACGAATTTCTTGGACGAGACGGTCCGTTAATTCTTCAAATGAAACAAACGTATCTCCCTGTAAAATATCAACAAATATAAGTCAGTCTAAATACACTTGCACAATCATCAGATCTCTCCCTCTCCTCTCTAAATTCTCACAATTTTCTTTATCTGAAGAGGCATTTCAAAGGGCTTCTCAAATATTCTTTTTTTAGATTTGGCTTAAAACCGGATACGATGTAGCTGCCTGTAAAGTTTCCATGTAGTTACAGGAGTGAACACATAGTGCGAATTTGCTCTATCGTGCAACGTGTCAGGAGAATTTGCATCGTGAATCAGGGCCCTGGGATGTTCTACCAATCATTATACCATACCTGGTTTACTTCTGACATAAGGAAGTCTATTCGGGTAGACGGTAAAGCCATTTCAAGGTAACAGCGAAACAGACGAAGATCACCACTGTTGCCTAGCGACAAAACCATACACATTAAACAGATTTAAGATTGTGATATAATTTAAAGATTTCGGCATATTTTGATATAATTATCTTAGGGTATGGCTGTGTTATGATGAAGATGAAGACGACGGTGAAAATGTTTTCTCATTATCCGGGGATGTTTCAAAAGTAATCATGTCATATATAACTTTTAATAAATTATGATAATAGAGTGCACGCACTTAATCGATATCCGTGAAACATAAATAGTACAAAATAGTGCTAAATTATGGTAATTCCTTTGTTTCCTATTGTCTAATCAACACTATTTACTACTAATTAGTAGCGTTTGTTTCACGGATTAAGTGCATGCACTCTAATAACGATGAATATACATACCATCTAAACCATGTACACAGATTATCAAGTGTGTCTCTATACTATCGGGTCTGTCTTTGTTAAAATAAGCTTCACGTTCAGCATTTACTCCTATGTCACTGTTAAACACAGTAAATCACAAGTCAGTATTGTTCATTATGCACACCAACATAATGTGGTCAGTTGCAGCAGTATTTACCTGTATATCTGACAGGCAAACTTGAGTTGGCGTTTTACAAACCTTTTGGCCAGTTCGAACCTGAATACAATATACAATATTCAATAAAATCCTCCACTTATACAACTGCATTCATCAATATACCAACCCGCCCAGCCGTCCATTTCTATACATTTATATATCATATCGATCGATTCGTCCATTTATTAATCCACGTCCATCCAAAAGTACATCCAACTATTCACCAATGCAACAATCCGTTTATTTGTCAATTCATCATATACGAACATCCGAGTAAAAGAACAGGATATTTTGAAATTAGAACAAACAAAAAGGAAAACATGGGATTAAAATGAAGGAAAAATACCAGGACAAGCACAAGCAGTATTGGATTTCAGCAACTGTGAGACAAAGGAGTTGATTTATACAAGTAAGGATACGGTTAACACTCTCGCCCCTTCTCGGTCATCTTTCACAAAACTTTCTGTATGCATGCTGCATAAACCATGACACGCCACGCATCATTTAAAGGAACAAAATCGATAATGCAGCTTACTACTAAAGGTAAGTGTAGTTTAAGCTGATTTATCAATTTTGTTTGCATAAATTGAGATCAAAACTAGTAATCCAGCGCGCATACAAACATCCATTTTGTTTGCATAATTTGAGATCAAAATATATTTTCTTATCTTTAAAATAATATAGTTTGTAATGGTTTTACTAGTAATCCAGCGCGCATACAAACAGTTTAGTGAATCTGCGACGGGTTTACTGTAACCGTACCTTGATTTCACGCTTCCACCATATGTAGAATTCCCTCTTGTAAAAGACGGCGATACATTCCCAGCACAAGTGCTCACAGGCAAACAACCTGTAATTCCGAGTCCCTTTGGCTGCAGTTTCTTCTTAACCTTTTTTACTTTTTCTTGTTTCTCCTGTTGTTTTGGTTTTTGTTTTTGTCCAGATTTTTGGCCATCAGTACTTGTCGTCATCTCTTGTTGGCTACCCGAGGTACTGATGGTTGCTTGTGACGACGAGGGTGTTTCATACACACTTCCGTCACTATGTGAATCCGACACAGCTGAGTCACTTGACGTCGCTTCCACAGCGCCTAAAAATGTAACTACACTCGATGATGGTTTAAGGTTTACGACATCCTCGTTCTTTTCATCAAAAGCAGGAATTTCATTGTTGGTAGTTTCAGTGGATTTCTGATCATCAGAAGATGATGCAGCCTGCCCTTCCTGTGTGCTTGAAGATGATGCTTCACTCGATGATGTCCTAAGGTTATTGACATCTCCACCTTTTTTGTCTAAAGCAGGACTTTCATCGTGGCTGGTTTCGGTGGCTTTCTGTTCATCAGAAGATGATGCTGCCTGCCCTTCCTGTGTGCTTGAAGATGCTGCGTCACTCGCTGATGTCCTAAGGTTATTGACATCTCCACCTTTTTCGTCTAAAGCAGGACTTCCATCGTGGCTGGTTTCGGTGGCTTTCTGTTCATCAGGAGAGGACACAGCCTGCCCTTCCTGCATGCTTGAAGATGTTGCTTCACTTGATAATCTCTTGAGGTCACTAAAACTCCCATCTTTTTTGTCTAAAGCAGAACATTCATCAAGGCTGTTCGTGGTTTTCTGATCATCAGAAGGTAACGTATCCAGCCCTTCTTGAGCGCTTGAAAATGTATCTTCACTCGAGGATTGTTCAACATTGCTAATATTCTCACTAATGTCTGATTCCTTTTTGTCTGAATCAGAAACCTTTTCTGCAATTGTTTTAGAATCTTTCTGATTATCATCAAATATAGGATTTGAGTCAAAAGGTTCTTTAATATCACTACATGAAGGCGTAGTATCTTGTATTGTCATTTTGTTACTGTCCTGACTACCTGACTCAGAATTTAAATTAACATCTTTGGCATCAGGTTCTTCGTGTTTTCCACTACTGCTCGAAGAAGGTTCACTCACCTCATCTTTTTCGTCTCCACGTATACTTTCAAGGACTTCACTAGATGGAGCATTCTCTTCCTCATTACTAACAGAAGGCACTTCATCTTTTGATGCTACTGTGCTACTGGGAGGTAAATCGACCCCGGTGTTATTCCCTAGATTTTTGTCTATTGAAGAGGGTTCACTGTGGGACTCACTGTCACCTTGACCTTCTTCTTGGCTGCTTGGGATTACTGCTACATTTTCATCTGCGCTAAAACCCATTTCCTGTGGAAGACTCTCTGCTGTCTGATTGTTGTTTTCATTTTCTTTTAACGTTTTCTCGTTTTCATCTTCTTCCATCTGTGCCTCCACAGTGCCGCTTTGCTCTGGACTTTTGCTCTCCTTACTTGTGTTTTCAAGTGAAGCTATTTCATCTAAGGTTTCCTTTATAGAAATCTGCACATCATCATTCGAAACAGTTTCATTTTTGTCAGTGTTTTCCTTGTGTTCAGAACTAGGTATGTCGCTCTCAGGATTTACAGGTTCCTGTATTGACTCAAGTTCATTATCGGTTGCCTCATTCAAAATAGAATTTTCAAGACCACTGCTTTCATTAGTTTGATTCTCAGAAAATTGTACCAAATTGTTTACATTACTTATCTCTTCTACAGTACATTCCTGGTCGTTTTTATTCTTAGACATATCCACAGACTTTTGACTTTCGAATTGTTCAATTAATGCTTTTTGCAAAGACAAATCCATAAGAAATGCTTCGTCTTCTTTTGTACCCTCAGGAAAAGCTTCACCTAGGACATCCTCGCAGGAAAACAAGTTCATGTTTTGTTCATTTGAATTTCTTTCGCTGCATGCGGCTAAGCTTTCGGAAGCTGAAAAACTCCCTTCGCCTTCTCTGTTTCCATTATCAAAAGAAGAAATGTTGGAAGATTCATCGTTTTTCCGCCTTGTTTTCGATGGATCCTCTAGACGTTTAATTTGATCTAAAACTTGACTCAAATCACTATTTTCTGCGTCTAAATTGTCATCTAATATCATTGTCTCCCTGATTGGTGTTCCACCATTACATAAGACACCACTGATAGCAAAGGATGAGTTGGGGTCATCTCGGGATGCTGGAATGTCGTTGAAATCTGAAACAAAAACCAGCAACAGTAATACTAAATTACTACAATCTTGTATCATCTTGACAATGAAGGAGTTGCAGTCGAAATAATAGCGAACTTCAGATTGGACTACGAGTGCGAGAACGAGTGCGAGTTTTAAAATCAGCCCTGTGTGCACGCGTTCTTGATACTGAACCGTAGTCGCGTATGTAGATTGAAACTGTACATTGTGAAGAAACGAAAATCGACTTCGATTCACTATTGAGAACGCTCACAGCGCCAATTTTAAAACTTGTACTGGTACTCGTTCTCGTAGTCGAATTTGAAGTTCGCTAATATTTTACAGAGGTCAAGAGGTCAGTCCCCAAGGCACGTTCACACAGAAAGTGGGTGAAAATTTTCCGTGATATCTCCATAACTTTCAATCGAATGCCATGAGTGACAGTTGGCTTTAAATCCAATTCCGACTGCAATTTCACACCGACAGGCCAACAGGCCAATTTTACATGACTGTATGAACCCTCGTCCTATCTTTCGCGTATTTTGCGAAGTGATCCAAAAAGTGGTACCCAGTGCACCGTCTGCATCATTTCATCCAATGTTCCTCCAGGAGTGGGACAGCGCGGCCTTTACCCCTCCCTGAATCATTACTCGTTCCTATATATGTATCTAAAGCTACGGAGGGGGTCGAAACAAGCGCGAGTAAATACTAATACAGATAAACTTGGAAACTCATCTTTTTCGCACATTAGACAAAGCGTGTACGGAAAGCGAAAACACATCGAGAAGTGCGCACTTTAAAATGAAAACGCATGCTAGTGTGGACGGAATATACTGGATACCTGTTTCAAGTATTACTAGTTCATCATCTACGATATTCTCATCTGGACAGCTCTCAGGGTCAAAGGTAAAGTCAATGTCTTCAAGGTCAGATTTACCAGAGGCTTCTGAAAAAAAACAGACTGTATCGTTACAGCGTGCAGATAGTCAAAGTGGCATTGCTACAATAATTTATTACCATGAAAGACGATTAGAAAATTTCTGGGATGAGGGTATTTGCTAAACATGATGGACCTCATCTTTGAGAAAATTGAGTTTTTCATAATCATAAAATACTTCTTTACTCGTCTCCACATTTTCCAATTTCAATTATTTTCAGTAATAATATTCATTTGCTTAAAATTCTTTGATTAACAAGATAAAAAGAAGGTAGACCTTATTAAAAGTTATCAAAATATTTCTTGTGGTTTGAGTGGGAATTACACGTATTATATTTTGAAAATCTGGTTACTTTCCAGAGATAGTCGCAACGCAAGATAAAAACGAAGGTACGAGACCCTTATTAAGAGTTATTAAAATATTTATTGTGGTTTGAATGGGGAACACACGTTTTATGTTTTAGAAAACACGTTACTTTCCAGAGATAGTCGCAATGCAAGAGGTTTTAAATGTGCTAGTTATAGGCCACAATTGAAACTATACTTTGACAGAACATCAAACTGAAAAATACACCTGAATAACCTGCCTTTACCTTCCTCTTCTGGTATAGTAAATGTGTATTTGTCTTCAAATATAATAGGCGTAGACGATGTGTCACCATCTAAACAAGGACATTCTACAGCAACAAAAGGAATAGTTTGATAGTAACGAGAATTCTTGATTCCTTGACCCAGACTTTGATGCATCTGAAAACTAAAGTGCAAAGATGGTTGAAGTACATGTATACTCTATTGACTTCACAGACCTGTTCACGTTTAAATTGGTTCATAAATATGATACCTTTGCTCTTGGTGTATTTGGAGCTCATCCCATGAATAATCTTGGAGGAAGAAAGCCTCTGAAAAATGTCCAATCTATACAGGTAAAGAAGATGGAAATTAGTACAACGGTGGAAAAGAAAGCTATTATATAATAAGAATACTGGAAGGGCAATTATTGTATTGATAGAGACTTCGTATTCAAGTAAAGTGACTGACTGACTGACTGACTGACTGACTGACTGACTGACTGACTGACTGACTGACACTGACTGACTACTCAATCAACAGCAAGCCAAAGGCCATTCGAGTTGCGATGAAGAACGGTTGGCGACCCATCCACCCACCCACTTTAGCGAGTAAGTCGGGTTCAAAGGTGCCAAATAATCTTTGTTGACACTTCGCCTGGCTTTGGTTGGTTCCAGGCCAGAGCGATTCCCCATACTTCATTATCATACTCATGAATAACAATACACAGGGAAGAATATTACACCATAGAGATGATATCCCATGTATATGTACATGTACAGATGTATTTTAGCTACAAATATATGTACAAAAAAGACAAGGACATCTAACAATTACCCTTTGCCTGTGATGCTCATCTCTAAAATGTGGTAGAATTCGTTTATTTAATGTAAAGGATTCTAAGAACTGTGACCAGACTAGTGACCCCTGAAAAACAGTGAAAGAAACAAGTGAACATTCTAAGTTAACTTAGTGATTGAAAATTGCGTCACATTCTTCATCCACCTACACCATCTCTCGTGTACATCATACTTCACAACAAACAATACATGAACATTTTGACATCTTAAAAACATGGGGACCAAAGGGACCAAGGGAAGTGTCTAGAATATGAAAAGGATGGAGATTTCACTTACAAGGTGGGACTAACAGTTGAGGTATCAGTTTATAGGGGTCAGTCAGTTATAGCAAACAATCTGCACCATACAGTATGTAAGTGTTTAAAAGAGTAGTTGTTACACGACTGCAAAAATGGCAGTCACCAAATGGCGCATTTACAGCAGGAATGCTTTTTGTAGACATTGCTGCACTGAGACGGTCACTGCACTAAGACGGTCACTGCACTGAGATGGTCACTGTACTAAGATGGTCACTGAACTGAGATGATCACTGCATTGAGACGGTCACTGCACTAAGACAGTCACTGCACTAAGACAGTCACTGTAAGCAGGCTCGTAACATGGTATATTTTTGTCTCACTGATCCCGGGTTTTTACGGAAATTTTGATTCCTGAGCCCATATTTAGAAATTTTTGATCCCTGATCCTTGGTGCAAAAAACTGAGCTGATCCCTGATCCTGACCCAATGTCCCTGATCCTCGATCCCACCCATTTGATCCCTGAGCCCTGGCCTCTGATCCTGGCCATAATTTGGAGCTTGATCCCTGATCCCATATACCATGTTACGAGCCTGCTGTAAGGCTTGGTTGGTTTCACACCCATGGAAAACTACAGAAGTGGTTGGTAAGTGGTTATTAATAATAAGACTACCATCACTCTTACCTCCATGCTAACATTATCAAGATCACTACAAATCTGTGAAAACACTTCATTGGCATTCTGTATTGACTAAAAATTACACTCTGGGTTCAGTATAAATGTTCTTTAATAAATAAAAGCCTATGGCTATATCAGTACAGTCACTAGGTGGAAACCCTTGGCACCAGCTCTTAAATATACTTATATAATTACAATATGCCACAGGGAGGTGTCAATCTTACATGTAGATATATTTATACATGATAAAACAGTTTAGTTCATCGTTACAATCAGACAACGTGGTGTCAGAGTGTTAAGTTTTCATTGGTTCTCTGAATATTACTAACAAGTAACTACTGTCTAATTACCTCTATTGTGTTTATTAGCCCATCCAACCTATCACCAAAATCTAGTGAACCTAAAAGAATACCATTGATAATAAAAAACAATCAAATCTAACAAAATTGCAAAGTTGCTTCAAAAATTGTTAATAAAATTCATGAACTCATTAGCTTACATTTATCATTCCTTCTTGTTTGTACTAACCTATTTGAATTTGTTGACTTTTAGGTAAATATTCACTAAGACATTCAAAGTAAGCTAATAAGTTGACTTGTGCTGATAGCAGCGTACTGCATAATGACCTGAAAAATTATATATACTGCAATCATCATCATCATCATCATCATCATCAATCACTCGAGACTTGTCCAAACACTTGAGCAAACAAGGAAATTAGTTCCTGTGCACCCTTAGGTTTCTGACAAGTCCAATGTGAGAAATGCTGAGCCTTCCACACATGATAGCTATTATCATTGGGTGGTGGCTCATGGTCAAATGCCCTTCTGCACTCCTTTTGCAGCATCTGTTTTTGCTGTGCCTTGCTGTGTCTTGCCAGCTCAAAGTGTGTTACACCTCCATGTACAGTCTTTGTCCATCCAGATCTGTTGCAAGCAAGATCTGAGCTAGAGTAGATATTGTATGAAAATGACACAGTCATGGCAAGGTACAGTTAAGGCAGGAATTTTGAATGTTTTTATAGATGACACAGCACTGACACAGTCACTGCATGATAATAAGTACCCAATAGTCCAGTTTCTAATTACTAGAGACCGCCGAGTTTTCTGACAAAAGGCGCATTTATACAGCTGCATTAGCCTCGAGTCTACATAAATTATTCAAAAATACCAGCGAGAGAAATGCAGAAATTGTTGATAAAGAACAACACAACAATCAAGTTTATTCTCATGTGTTTTCTTGAATAGGAGGCTAAGACTGCATAAATGTGCCTTTTGTCAGGAAGCTCAGTGGTCTCTAGTAATCGGAAACTGTGACTATTCAAGACAGACTTTGGGTATTGTTTCTGTGCCTTAATGCTAGGTCTAATTATACACAAACCTGTGAGTGTCATATGCAAATCTTATTTGTCTTTCCTCTGCTGGAGTTCGGGAATTCTATAATAAATGAATACAGTCATGCACATTGTACTTGTATCACGCAATACATACACCTATTTCAAAAAAACGTTGTCGGGAAAGGTTTGAAGCCTACACGACTCACCCAAAAGGAGCATGGGTAGAAATTACTAAACAAAGAAAAGGAACATGAATATCAACACCACCATTTCACAACTATATTGATTCTACCTTATACAACAAAGAACTTGTATAATTGATGTTCAAAGTCAAGTCCAATCGAGTGAGGTTTTGCAACTACCCATACTCCATTTTGGTCTAATCACGTGGGCTTGAGGCCTCTTATCTGACAACCTTTTTTGAAATAGCCATATATTAGCAATCTTGCTGTAGATGCAGCATACAGGCCACATCTGTGATTAAACACATGGTATAAAGTGGCATTGCTGGCCTAGTGGTGAAAGCAATGGCCATTCACTGCTTTGAGTCCCAGCCCAGGCACTGGCTCATATGTGAGCTGAGTTTGTTAGTTTTCTTCCCTTGGCAAAAATCAACATGTGAGTTGAGCGATGTATGAAAAATATTTAATGTAGAGGTAGTGAGTGTGACTGCCAGCAGATGAAGAACTACTAAATGTGGATATGCTACTGTGAAAAGATTATTTATCTATTATTATTTCTTTATTATTTATTAAATGCTTTGCATACACAGTATTTCATAAATCTGGGGTATTTTACTTATCACTTACAAGGACATTACTCAGTGGTTTGTTTCCAAACAGCTTTACATAGAACAAAGGAGTTGATAGTCTTGCATTAGATGTAGTCTTGGAAAACCATGATGATTTGGGCATCTTTAAAATACTTTTAAACATATAAATTAATTAAATACATGTAACAAGGTACAAAAACCTAGCTAGCAAATTTCATAACCAACAGTGATGAGGTCACTGGGGGTAGGGTAATGGGTGTTCTTCACTAAAGTGTTCAAGAGAGCAGAGGATATACCCTCTACCTCCTCCCTCAATCACATCTGCAGCCCATCATTTTAGGCATTCAAAATTACACTCAAGAGTGAAAGAATCATGTTGATGGGAATCTAAAATAAGTTTGCTTCAAAGGCTACTGCCAGTGCATGCACTTATAATCCAAGATCATCAATTCTCCTTCGCTCCTTCTTTGTACTTACCTAGGATCAGGAAGGCTCAGTTTAACCAACATAGCATGTATTGTTGTATCAATGACAGCAAAATGAAAATAATCAAACAAAACAGGAACATGGTGGTGAAGTCCTTTGACACAGGACAAGTGCAGCTTGAGAACTTGAGACGATACACTGACCAGAGCATCTGGAGCATCAGGGCTGAAGAGTCAAGGGGTAGTTTACATAAACATTAATTTCATGTTTTTATTACATGTAGGTAGAGTATGAGTTGAGTACACCAGAGTTAAAGGTCTAAACAGAATTTCAGGCAAGACAAATGTGACATTTATAGGTAGATTTGGCATTAAATGACGTCAAAGAGGACACTGCGTACACTGATGGATTATGATTGAAATGACTGTTCACATGGTTGATGCCATGAAGAGGATGTCACAACAGGTGAAATTGCTCACTGAATGTGGCATTGTGATGTCATCATGGTATATATATGGTCACACAATGAAGAAAATCAATGTTATATTTTCATCATATCTCATGTCATGTTCTTGCATCATGTTTGTTCTTGCATCATGTTTGTTAAATCAACTGGCTGAGGTGAATTAGTCTGACATCTATGAAAATAATTATTATCAAAGTGAAAGTGAAAAAAGCAAGGCATATGTACAAGTTGTATGTCTGTAGCCAACAGATTTCTGCAAGCTGACAACTTCTAAATGTACACAAAATCCTGAGTTTCTTATTCTTATCATATTCATAATTATGTAGATATGACAAAAATAGCTTCTAATCAACTGTTCTGACTTACTATTCTTTACAACTGATACGTTACACCAAGTATGAGTCAGTGATACGTACACAACTGTACTTTAGAAGACTAGTAGCTGGCACTGAATGTCTCTAACCAGTGGCTCCTAGCACTGCATTTTTCTTTCGTATACATTGTACATGTATTTGCTGTACTCCACTTCAATGTAACACAATTTTAAATTGTATAATATTTACTAACCCAACTTCAGAGTCAGAAAAAAATAGTTCCACCAACAGTTGTACATCAGCCTGATCAATCTGCTCTGTGATCTGAGGAAGAGTCAAAAATGCTTTTCAGCAAGTGATCATGCACACATTGAGGGAGATGATAACATATGGACTGTCTCAACTGATGATAATGATGATTATGAAAACAATGATGATGATGATGATAATGATGATGACAATGACATACAAGTACCTTGTTACTATCTACTAGCATATGCAGTCTAAAAATAAAGGAATCACTGAGCACAACATCCTCATTTCTGTACAGTATCTGGAACGTTTTAGAGATTGCTGTTAAGCCTGTTGGTGTGACCATAGCTGGATACAGACAGTCATCAGGCTGATAATCTAGAGTAAGACACAAATATGTCCATTAATGCAGTTCAAACTTATGAGTGATGTAAGGTTGACCTTTGGTGCCTTGTTGCCACTATGAAGGACAGCCATGTCCCCAGTGACAATCCCCTGGGGAGGACAAGTTAACAATAATTGCCATTTACTAGGCTGCCCTCTTTAGGAATAATTAACTCTAAGGTTGCTGACCTGGAGCCGGTTGTACACTGTACAAAGCCTGGATAAGTTATCCACTGGATAAGAGCTATAAATTTTATCCACTGAATAAGGATTTATCCAGCAGATAGCAGTTGTCCAGGCTTTGTACATAACCAGTGCTCCTGAAGCTTAGGCAGGGAAATAGAAGAGGAAGATAGGACCCACAACCTCATTACAAACAATATTGATAGCATGAGCACAAAGCAACAAGGATCCATAACAATCTGCAGGTTGGAGTAGCTACATGTGGACCCAGAATGCTTAGGCCCCCCCCAAAACATGTACAGGGGAGGCAGCTAGCCAGTTGCTTGGATTTTAACGTTTGCTGAAATTCCATTTCATCACATGAAAACTGTCAATCTAGTCTACATATATGCATGTACATGTATGGGTGTTGTAAATTATTTAACAGACTTATAGATAGAGAAAAATTATGTAAACAGCTGGGTGGTTCCTTCACGAAAACAATAACATTTCCACTGTTAAATCAATGAAATCCCTGCATTATTAATATAATATTCAAAAATATTCTAATATATGAAAAAGATATAAAATATTGATATAAAAACAGCCAATAAAATATGTACAGTAAGTAAACAGAAAGACAAAACTAAAAACATATATTATACAATAATATGCTAAAAAAATATATATCTAACACAACAATAAGTGTTCATATAGTGTTTATACAGCAGTTATAATAGAACAACTTTTATACTGCTGTCCCCACTTGAAATAAATTAATTTATTTATTTTGTCTAGTTCTACCTTCAAAAATGTCCTTATAATAGCAGAAATAATTCATGGTTGTAGTTTATCCTTGATTCAGTTCAGTTTAGTTGATAAAACAAGATAATTTATAAGAGAAATGAAAGCTAATCTTTTATGCAAAACATTTTATTGTTTTGTCTTTTCAAAATGAATAACTTTTGGAAGTATGCAGTTGGTAACAACAGGTACTTCATCCTTCCCAAGCCTACCCCCACAGGGACCACATACAGAGGGGAGGGGCTAGTGGGAATACCCTAGCACTTTAGGCATAGGCCTGGATCTTTTACATGTATCGATCTCCACCTTGTTCCACTACTTTTAAGCTTGCTCTGACTAGTCCCTGTCCCACCCACTCTGTACATGTATGTCCATGTTTGCTATATAAATTCTGCCTGGAGTGGTTTTCACTAGTGATAAAATCAGGAGCATGCAGTAATACTCCATTTTCACTAACACAGAGTATAACATCAATGCAAGCGCAAGAACAAGAAAATGGAAACACTTTCATCCTATGATCCTTGGCATCCTAGTGAAAACAACATGCATAGGCTTTATTACATTTCTATAACCTTGACATATCTTGACTTTGTGGGAAGGTCAGAGAATCATATAGCAAAAGTGACCAATGAAAGTGAAAATTTACATCTTTCTTCTTTACAAGCTTACCCCCATTATTCCTTCTGTTTTCTACATCTATGCATGATACACTCTTCTCCGGTGGCTTCAAACTGCATCGTACTTGATAGTACCTAATGAATCATTGATATATTATATACTACTGTCACAGAAAGCAATTAAGAATTCAGGTTCAGACATTACAATGAACTCAAAACACTCATCGAATTTTCAAGCAGATTAATTTTTGAACTGCTTTTCTTCAATGTTTTACAACATACAAAAAGAAAACAATTTGTAAACCAGTTCACATGTTATAGGAATACATGTACATTGACAGCACAGAATTGAAGAAATTGGATTTTAAATTCAAAATCAAGGAAATCTTGTTTAGAAAGAAAAACATAATATTCTTTAAAATGTACGTTTTACGACATTATTTGAACTCCAAATTGTTGTGGTTATCTAATCTGATCGAAAAAAAACATTTTGATAAATTTATCACTTAAAAATATTATAAGGCTAAGCTTAAATTCTCGATAAATGTTCGCATGACTATTTTTCTTACCCTCTTTGGAATAGATCTACATTGTGAAATGTAGAAAATTCCACGGCAATTTCGACAGAGGCTTGTAAGTCACCGGCCATTTCCACGCATCGATAAATTGAGTGGAGCTACATGCAAAATCTTGATCGTTGATCCACGGCTAACAAATTTTGGTGGCGTTGCCCAATTTCATGTTAATATCACTGCCAGAAAAAAAATTTAAAGAAATATTTATAATACTCTGTAAAAACGTGCTGGGTGATTATAAAGACTATATATGTCAATTCGATAAAAAATTCTACAACAAGCTTACATGTAAGGAACATAACTTGAAAAGTTTACAACAGAAAGTTATCGCCGACCTCGGTTCTATCTTATCTAGATTATTCTTTTAGATGATATGTATTTTGATATAAGAGCTACACTGTTCTTCTTGATTTTCCTCAGCTATAAGAGCATGTCCTACTAGACTATTAACATGCATTTAAATTTCGACTTAATAAACAGCTTTTCAGGAAAGAACAGTCAAATATAATAGCGTTCTACGTTCTAGAGTACTTCACGGCGAATAAATCATCAATTGTCGTGTTCGACTCTAAGATTAGAGACTTGGTATTTTGTATTGTGTTCTAGACAATTCCTTCATGCCAAAAAACTCAACTTGAAATTAGGTTATTTAAGAAATACACGGTAAAAAAATTTTCGCTCATGTTCAACTCAAGTGAACTAAAAATTCCCCCAATTTTTTTAAACCAAATGTTACGATCAAATCCAACGTATGCAAAGCAAATTATACGACAGGTAGATAAAATGACAGTTGAGTAATTGTATCAACTCAAGGAATAACGTTTCAGCGCATAATCTCGCAGTACAATGACTTACTATTTTAGGAGTCAGATAGGACCTCCTTCCCTTCTGGTCGCCATTTTGTTTTGATATGCACTAGTGCCAGTTTCCTCGCGGTCTTGTAATTGTCAGACAAATTTCCAGGTTGTCACTGTCCAAAAAAAAAAAAAAAAAAAAAAAAGACAAGCCGGATTAATATTAATCAAATTAATCAAATCCAGTAATGGATTATTACAATCCAGTAATGGATTATTATTGCATGTATTATTTTTATGGTTTTTAATCCATTAGGATTAATATCAATCTTGGTTAGGATTAATATTAACCTGATTATATTAATCGCAAGTACGGATTAATATCAATCTTATTATTATCTGGAAGATCAATAGCACTGTTAACTGACTGATCTGAAATTGCAAAATATAATTCTTCGGAACAGTAATATCGATCGTGGAGAGAGGTCGTTCGTATTATTTCCATCACACTGTGGCTTCGTAAGTTTTACAAGCATGTTGACGTGTTGCAACAGATTGATTTACGTTGCATGTCATGATGACATATAAAAATTCATTAAATACATAGAAATACTAGATCGATAGATGATTTTTACAAGTATTTTGACTTCAAGCCCAGTCCCACGATTCAACGCGAGCGTAAACTTGTTAGCTGGGCTGACTAGTGCGTCACCACCACTAATCAGCCCAGCTAACAAGTTTACGTTCGTCCATTAAGCAGCAAGTGATAACATCTTCTGCGCATGTCTATCTAAAGGATAATTTCTAGCTGTTCGTACGTACTTCTGCACTCGACTGCAATGCTCCAAAAAACTTTTGGGAGACTGTATACGACTCTCTTTATGTGAGAGGTAGCCCGAAGCCAGGTTAGAAACGCAATTGAGGCCACTTCCGTCCAGCGGTTCGCGCATACTCGTCATGTTATCACTTGTTGTTCGTCCATTACGGTAACTAAGAGGAAGTACAGTCACACTCCCTAGTATACACAGATTCGAGGAAATACAGTCACACTTCCCTATGCAAGAAACGTACGTCACAAATGGGACAACAAACCTATGATGCCCGCGTTTCTAGATCCAACTAAATACCGGTGTTATAACTTTACTGGTTTAATTTACAAGTAATTAAACAAGCGGAGTGCGCGAGCACCCGTAACGTCTAGAAACACCCGTATAAAGTTACCCATGTCAGAGTCCCTAAAGTTAACGGGTCTTTAATTTCGAGCTCGGGCTTAAGATCCTCGGTAAATTTTAATTATTGAATATGCTATCGCGCGGATGGAGAGGGGTTGGTGGGGCTATAGCTCACCACTTTTTGGCCCGCAGTTAGTAAAATTTTTCAGGAAAAATATTATCGTCATTAGATGTTGTGACCCTGGCCCTTGTATGAGCGATAAACTTGGCTGGTTTTAAATCAACCGCACATTAGGAGTGTGCAACGGTTACTATGCAAATAAGTCTTGCTTTGGCGATAGGGCGCACGCGCGCGCGTTTTTGGCGTGAAACATTTGACTTTCTGCTATAGAGCAAAGCACAACTGACAGAACTGAAGAACTCATTTTTGTTGATATTGCGCATGCGCGGGACACTTAACATCCGGTTTCTTTAAAAAGCTGTAATCTTTGGCGGATTTCATCAAAATGAAGTATTTCTTCAATACTTTAGTTATAACATTTACAGCCTTTTCTTTAAAGCCGAGCATGGTTCAATTTTAAACCCACAGCAAGACAAGACTGTCGCTATCTAAACCTCATTGCATGATCAATAGTTAATTGCTTTCCACTGTTTATTTCAGTTTTATATTTTGTTTCTAATAACAGGTGTACATATGAGATAAAATTAGCCAGTGATAAGATATTTGCATCATCTTTTCTTTTTTTACATATAACAGCCACTTAACAGGTTTTTTTTTGCTGATTTTAAACTATACAAGCTTTTTATTTAATCCTTTTTTACTTATTTTTTCTCGCACTCTTTTGTACGTATTTTTGGGGTTATTCACATTTTTCTTGTCGACAACTAGTAGCTGATGCTGTATTTATTCCGTACAATCCTTTGTCTATGGAAGAGTGAAGTAGAATCTCTAGCCTTTCAGCTTAAACATCCTACAAGAGGCGTGCTGGCAGTTATCAGTGATCAGCTTGTATTTCTTTCCTCCAGCCTTCACGTAGTCTGTTATGCGAACTCCCTTAACTTTCTTTGACCCGATACCCTTCCATTTATGACTCATGTGCTTGGTTTTTACAACCACCGTCTGCCCTGATTTGCCATAGCGAAAACCTTTGTGAATGAGGTACTTTTTACCTACGACAATATACAATAGATAAAGAGTGAGAAGGTTGGTAGTAGTCCAAAGCTCGTCTCGAGCTCCGGCGACAGAGTGATTTTTAATTTGGTGACCATTTCTCCCCTCCCCCGTCCCCCCGTCCCCCTCCCCCTACCCTTTCGAGAGCCTGGTTATGCAGGCTACGTGCAGTCCCCCAAAAAAGGCAGCAAATTGAAAACAGAAAACTGATGAAGAGAAAGGTACAGACAACAATACCAAATAAAAATGGAGATTCAAAAGACCTCATCGTCTTTCAGTTTAGTTCCCGCTTTTTATGTAGACGTGCATCAGATATGAGATCCAGATTATTCGTCTTTTATCTGCCCAATGCATTAGCCTTCATAGCCAAGCCAACACAGTCAGGTTCTTTCTCCCTCATTCCTTTGCCCTCTCTTCCCCAACACTGGCCCTTCCCTTCCCCAAGAGCCTGCACACTCACGCAAGCTACCCGGCCAAATATATGTACACTGAGAGAAAATTGCAATTTGTTCATTCGCACAAAGATGAGAAAAAGGGCAAATGGAGTACAAAAAATTTCAAAAATGGTCTTGGTTAAGTCGAGGTCATGGTGACGAGGTTCTAAAAATAGCATCAAACGGGGCATATAATGGGTCACGAGGATTCCTTCTCTTACCTCATTTTCTCTTGATATTATATACTACATGTGTATTACCTTTACGCGTGGTAACGACCACTCCTCTATGTTTCAGAGGGGTGTATTTTGCGGCAAGTTTTCCTAGCTTCCCACCAAACATAGGTCTTTGAACATGCTTAACCTTCACCACTTTGCTGTTGAACAGTTTTCTTAGATTTGACTTTGTCTTGATGCCATGAGGAAAGGTTTTCCTGAGGGAAAAATTGAGAAGAGGTAAAACATTATTGTATATATGTACAGTTAATGTGATAGTGATGTGGTCTATCTACCGAAAGGGCTTCAATTCCTGGAGTCAAATTGGTCAATACAGAATCTCGCTCTGTATTGTGTGCGTCTCTACCACACCTCAACATATGTAGTAAAAAGCATCATAAATCTAAAAACAATTGACACGTTGCCATGCCTTCCAAGAGCAAGGGTACTGCAGGGGGATATACAAAAGTTATGTGTGAAAGGAAAATTAAGGTTCCTTTGAACGGGGTTCGGCAGGAACACTGCCTTACGTGGCCACGCTAGCCTGTTGTTACGGCCATCTTATTCTGGCCCGCCATCTAGACGTTGCACGTTTTAGAGACTAAAATCACTTGAAAAATACCCCTGTCAGTACATCCACCCCGTTATTACGGCCACTTTATTTGTAGTCGCGTATTAACGGGGCTCTACTGCCGGCTTATATATATAAAGAAAAGGTTCAACTTAGAAGAAGACGAAAGAAAAGCATGAAAGACAGCAGTTCAATCGAGGCGAGAAGAGGATAGCGATAATCATATAAAGTCCTGTCACCTGCTTGACCAACCTCTACTTCCAAAGCCAATACGCGTACTACGATATCTTGATGAGCCTCCAAGCAACCATCCAGCGGCGTCACATACCAAACACAGAGCGATCAGCGATAAAAATACTAACTTGAGATCAACCACCTTCATTGCTGAGATAACAAAGTGGAGCGTCTGAAACTAAAATCTGAAATCAAAACATTGCATCAATTTCGTTAAGTTAAAACCTTTTTAAATGTTTCGATTGTTTGTAGATTAACTCGGTGCTTTCTGTACTTCCAGCTGAGCGACTGAATTTTGTGCGCAATGAGCTTTTATCATGTAATTCCAAAAGTCATAGTGCAGAAATATAATTACCATAGCTGGAAAGAGCACGTCAAAATTAGTAAAACTGTGAAGTTTGAATGAAGTAACTTTCAAACTCACGAAGATATGGATTTTCCGAAATCAAAATTTTGTATAAAAACATCCACTGGTACGGTAGGCAAAAGATGCCTACCAGCAAAGGTTTTCTTACAAATTAACACTTTTCAAAAATTCATATTTTCGCGAGTTTTGGATTTAATTCCTTCACACTTCACTGTCTTGCTAACTTTAACATGCTCTTTGCGGCTATGGTAATTCTTTTTCTGTTTTACGAATTTAAAAACACCTGATAAAAGCTCATTAATGCATAAATAGGAGAGCTAGCTAAAAAAAGCTCGGCCCTGCAATTAAGGTCCCTCCCATCTAACCTACATGCAAGTCGATCCAAATGTTCTTGATATTAGGTTTGATATTTTTTCAATAGATACTGGCAAAGTGCTGAACCATTGAACATTTTTTCTTAGTATGCATTGTACTGGTGAGTTTTACGACATCGGCAACTTTCATAAATAGCCCGAAAAGTACAATGTATACGAGAACAGAATTAAGCCATCGTTATCCCACTATCGGACTCAAACTTGCCTCAAGAGGTCTCAATAAACTGAATGCCAGAACTTGCTCCTGTAAAATTTACTGATACATACCTGATATTGTCTAAGAGATGATTTCTTATGTACTATAATATTTATCGGCCACGGACTATAAGTAGTTATATGGGGTTTGGAAACTGATGATAATCAACAATTCACTTTCTGGCATGGACAAACTGAAACTACTGCCATCCGATTATACTCACTTTCTATTGCATACACGCTTCAAGATAATTCTGAATAACATGCGTTGCTGGCGATTTTATTTCGTTTTCCCCTCCCTGATGTATCGTCCATCCATGCAACACCAAAGAACAGTATGCAAGCAGGGACGGTTCAAGGATTTTGTATTGAGGGATCAATCGAAAAGTTCCAAGGGGATATTTTGGAAAGCATCGAAAAGAGAGGGGCCCAAAGTCGTCTCAGTAGGGGTCTCAGAGTGGGGTTCACCCTCTGTCCCAAAACCCCCCTGACAAGCAAAGTGTACTGTAACTGAAGCTCAAATATATGCTCCCAAACTGGGAATTCGTTATAAAATTATTTAAAATCGGTACAACAAATACATCTACATTTGTAGAGGCTTATTTGGACCATAGCTAGGAGGGGGACGACGGGTATCTTATTGGTGAACTCAACGTTTGATAATACCAGCAAAACTGAATCGTCTGGATAGCATATAGCATATGCTCATAAGCTGAACTTCAATGACGAGATGCTATTACAGACGCTTAAATCAATACACCAAAACGTAACTATACGAGCAAAAAAACTCTTTTATTCAATACACAATTTGGCAATGGCCTTTTTTTACTGAACTCAAGAGTTTACAGAATGTGCATTTTCACTTTCATTTGTCATTCAGCTGTAAATGGTAAACAGCAAACTTAGCAAAGAGATCGGCGTGGGTGTCGCATCATTTCGGCACCGTTAACGCCACAGGTTTTCTCCAACACAGGACGACTGGCGGCAGCTTTCTCTTCATGTGCTAACACAGTATTATAACCATGGACTACGTACAGAACTAAGAAGGCTGCAAAACGTCCTCGCGGTAATGAATGGTCCTCCAAACGCATTTGTTTTAGTTGGATTGGGGCATACAGTGTAGTCTCGTGATCCAATAGATGCCGCATTTCGGGGGGTCGCCAGTACGTTATAAGATCCAATAATTCAATCTGCCGAGAGCCTCTTTTCTGAAAGTCTCGGTTGCGACCTCCTCCTTACTGGATATTTATTTTTTCAAAGTCAAAGTCTGGAAAGAAAAACTTGATTTCTTTTCTTGCAGTTTCTTCTGAGTCTGTGAAAATGAATGTTACACGGGATTCAGTTTCGATGCAGGTTGTAATGTGACTTAAATTACGTAAATAAATAAAAAACACCCAATGTCATGTGCGTGCAAGCATAATCATCTCTTTTCAAATAGTAGGTGATAGGAGAGGGAGGTGGGTGGATATCAAGTCCTCTAACACAATCTTTTGAAAACCCAAATGGCCAAACAGATAATAAAGTATAGTGAGTCATACATTTGAGCTTACCACAATAATGCATTACCTGATCCATGGGTGACATTTCTGGTGTCTGATATTCCATACAGAGCTCTAATACTAGAGGGTGCAGTATCTCTTGCCCTGAAACAAAGAGAAAATATCATTACCAATCTTCTGCATTGTTTGGATTACAAGGGAGGTTTGATTTGATAGGGGTGTTTTAGTGCTTATGATTTCAATACATGTACTAGTTCACAAATACCTGTATGAGTGTGTTGGTCCAATTAGTTCTCTCCATCTTGGAATGGCATTCTCTCCATACAGAACCATGGCTGTCATTTGTCCACTACACAATTGAAAATATAAAATTGAACAGGAAAGAAAAATCAATAAGATAGTTGTTTTACTATAATAACCAACACTTAAGGTGATTCCTCCAATTGATCCTACCCATAAAAATTGCTTAAAATGTGATATTTTGTAGGTTTTGAGTTACTTATCTCGTAACTAACAAAAAGATAGGGGGTCACTGTGCTCGTTTAAGAAATAGTTCGGCTTGATAGAGAAGGATGTTTTAGCAATTTTGCATGAAATTATTAATTCGTTGATATGTCTATTTGGTCTCAGAAAAAGACTTCTATTTAGACTCAGAGTCTACAGGATTTCACTAGAAACATGTAAAATATTAAAATATCTAGCAACAAATGATCTTTTAACCTTGGTTAAGTGCATTTTTGCATGTTGTTTACAACTTTTATAAAGCAACATGCCCACTGAAATGTTCGACTTTTGACATTCTAACGCTCAAATATACGTAAAAGAGCGTATTTTTTTCTAAGTTCCTACCCACAACTTTTTTTAATGTTCAAATATATTGTGTGAATCATTACAAGCAAGCAAGTTTTGGAATAAAAATTGGGGGTTACTATTTTCAAAATTATCATCAAATCTGGGGGGAAATCGGCACTTTTCCGAAAGGTACTGGGGCGAGTTTTACAAAACTCCCTATTCTATATTGCAGCAAAATTTGTACAAATGTTTCAAATTGTGTTTTTAAGCATTTTTAGTCGTAATTTGAATGGAAATTCTGACAAAGTCGTAATTCTGTGCATTTTGAACCATGTGTGGTAGACATGCGCAGTGCAAAACAGAGGAATCGCCTTAATTTGTGAAGGCCTGCAGACTTTCTCTACATTACTTAAATTTTCTAAGCTCTTTGCAGAAGGGAAGTGGATCCACCCACTCTCTCTCTCTCTCTCTTTCCACAGACAGCCATGGAGCCATGAAAGGAAGATAAGGGGGAAAGTAATACAGTATAGAGTTTTCAAGTACAGAGATTAATCAAGAATTTTGCTGTGTGTAATGATTTTTAAAACACAAAAAACTATATGTATTTTCTAAATGGCCCCAACTAAACAAGGAAACATGTTTGCAAAAGCATGTTTGCATCCATTTTTACCAGGGTGGCTAAACTATTAGAAAACATATTTCTGCAACATGCATGTGTGTTTTTGCTTATGAAACTGGAATCGTTAACCAACCTCTTTCCTTTGCAAAATATGAACACCTTATTTTAGCTGGGACATTATGTTCAACAAATATACACCTGACTGGCTCCTAGGGCTCCCTGATATTTGCTGGAGTTAGAGCATATGTATACACACTACACAGGAATCAATATTAAAAGGTAATATACATATTGGACCACAGGAATCCCATTTGCTATCCATACAAGCAGTAGCCAGATGAGATCATTCTAGGATTACTCTTTGCCTGTGCCCCTGTTTTGCCTGTGCCCCTGGCTCATTTGCTGGGTATTCTTACCTACTCATAAACCCTACCAGTCTGTTGTAGAAAAATCTATCTAAAAGAAAATAATATTTTTTAAAGCCTGAGGCCAAGGAAAGATCTCTTAATCAACAAATTTAATTAGGTAGATTTCACTCTAAAATAGTGTTTTCAATCTAAAGAGAGAAAATAGTATGATTAAAAATACTTTCACAATTCAAAATACCTTTATGTTCTGCATAAAACTGTTCAGCTTGGCTTCTTGTCCAACGAAATACCTTAGACTGAGCTATTATGAAGTTGTTTTTGACTATCAATTCCTTGATAACCTGTAAAAATCACAATGGCATCAGGAACCCTATGTATTCTAAACAACATTCCCTAGTATTAAAATACCTTAACCCTCACTGGATGGAGCATAATGTCTGGTTTTAAGAGCGCTAAAGTTAGCTGCATTTTTCCACCGGCAGCCGCCATTTTGTCCATCACTTTAGCTTTTCCGGATGGTTTCGTATAACTTCCGGGATAAGTCGCCCTTCATTCGGAAGGCCTCACGAAGATGCTACGAAACCGGGCTCCCTGTTGATAATAGTTATGAAAATATACGGAAGATTAGGAAGATTATTTTGTGACTTACACAAATTTCTTTCGAAATGCTAGCTTACTTTCGACGCAAAAGGTCTTTGAAACAGTGGTTCTATGTGTGTTTACAAGTGCTTCACTTCCTAATCGTATTGGCATTCCTGTGGGCTGGCCTTGTGGAGTTTGTTCGCAATCCACCGTTCTTTGATGCCTATGGCGATGGCTCGACTAGAAATAGTTTACCAGAAGGCCTTTTTGAGGTACGTTTAAAGAAACACAGCTAATCTATGTAATAGTCATTATATCTGTCTGTTTGTTTTGAATACCTCGTGTTGATATCCAGCAAATGAACATACGATACATTGTATTTTCAGAGTTTGTACTGTAAGTACTTATTAAGCTTATGTGTTATGATTTTAAAATACTTCTCTTTGAGCTTATACAGTGCAAACTCATACAACAGTAAATTGTAGCACATATAGTACTGGAGTTATTTTGCACAGTACTGGAGTTATTTTGCACTGACATTCACTTTTCAGTTTGTTAGACAATGGTCCATAAATCAGATAAATGGTACAATAAAATGGTTATCAATAATGATAAATAATTGATAAATTAATATAATTATGATCAATAATTCATGCATTTATCATCATTATCACTGCCATCATGATATCATCATCAACATCATCATTGTCATAATCGGCATTATTGTTATGAAAGAACCAGATAGTTGTAAAGTTTCTGTGCAGGCATTGTCAGTGAGGCTGAAAAATGCTTCTTTGTGCTGTTTTTTTCTCTGGAGTAATTTAATTGAGACACTGAATCAGCCAGTCCTGATCTTTAATTATCTACATGTTATTGATATTCAGAATGATCCAAGGACACTTGATAAATCAGTAAGTCAAAAGATAGTATTTCTTATTATAATTTCCCAAAAGTTTATTAAAAGTTTCACTTAATCATAATTCTGCATGTTACTTTTTTTTTCTCATCATCTTTTTTACAGCAATCCTTGAGACTGATGGATCTACCTATTTTCTTCATGCTTCTGGTAATTAGCACTTTTTTCAATAACATATAGTATAAAAGAATAATCTGTTATAATATAAATGCAGTGTCATGCTCCGCATTTATTCTGCACACAAACAGTTTCTATAAATCAAGAAACACAAAATTAGTAATAGGGAATGAAGAAAATTTAAAGCACTCTAAATCTTTACATTATACTGACATTTATTATGAGTAAAGCTTTTCACTCTCTGATGAAGAGTCTATAGGTGTGGTAATACAGGCAACAAAATCGTGCAACTTGTCACAGCATTGTTGTATTGCAAGTTGTAGAGCAATGTTGCTCATGTTACTGCCTGGTATATGCAACTTGTCGCACAAAAAAATCATTGTTGCAGGTTGCGAATAATTGTTGCAAAAAGTAGAAAGTGGTTCTACTTTTGCAAAATTTTTGCAACTTGCAACATCGATTTTTGTTGCGTGACAAGTTGAGTGTAGGGCGGTAACGAGCAACATCGCTCTACAACTTGCAATGCAACAATGTTGCATTATGAGTTACACGATTTTGTTGCTTGTGTTACCTTACCTTATAGGCTCAAACCATTGGTAAATTATGTAAGTTCTCTCTTGTTATACAGTGTAACAACAGAATGCATCTTTATACACTATAAACATGGCCCATACTAATTGCATTTAAACATTTAGATATTTTATTTTGTTTCAATTTGTAGGCATACAGTTCAGTTTGTTTGTGGCTAAAATTCAGAGGTCTTTCATGGCTCTTGACTGCTTGTTTCACACTGGCAATTTTGTGTTTCTTTGTTGTGAACTACTGGGCTTCTCTGTTCTTTGATTGGAGGTTTGGCATTATTTTTCATTTGCATTTTGAATTTCAACATATCAACAGCCATTTAATTCTCTAGACAATAAGAATTTAATGTTTGTATGAGCCAGTTTGCAGGCAAATTGAATCATTGCAGAAGCAAATTTAACTTTGCCAAGCCGCATTTCTACCCGCTCTTTAGACTTGCATAGCTGAGTCTTTATCTGATACATCTATGCATAGTTAATGGAGGGGGACTCCATTAACTGTGATCTATACTTTAATTAGAAAATAACTAGTCATATATACCCTATATACCCAGATACTATAGGCTTTACACATGTATTGTTATATCACTTTATAAAATATGTGAGATATAACGGAAACCTGCAGCACAATGATATGATTGGCCGGTGACCATTCACATCAGAGTTCAGAGACATGGGCCATGGCAAAGCCAAGGGTTTTTCATACTTGATAAAATGCATGCTAGTTTTTTGTATGGCTTAAAAAACTTCAACCCAAATTTCATGTTTTGTAGAAAAAATCAAAAATTAATGTTTTTTTTCAGAGAAAATCCGGTTAAATTTTATGTGAATTTGGATGAATCTTTATCAGATATAAAGATACTCATCATGGTTATGATTTCCATTGTGTTGTTATAATTAATGAGTTTTTTAAAAGCAATATAGAAAGATACATGTAGACACTACTGAAGATGGAGAGCACTCAAAAAGCAAGAGAACTGACTCTGCTATGCCTGCACTGGACCCATTCTCTATTCCTTACATATTGACAACTGTCAATGATGCATATTTATACTTCAACAGATACTATTCAAGAAGAAATCTAGGGCTTGATGTTCAGGTTTTGACACTAGCATTGTGTGCAACAATTATCTTCATGGTCATCTTCTATGAGAGAAAGAAAATGCCATTTAAATTCAAGGTTGGTGTTAACAAATGAGCTAATTTGATACATGATATATCATTGTAAACCTCTTCATAATATGTAGTGAAATCGTACAAATTGAAGATATCTTTGACACCAAGAAACACCTGTAAAATTATAAGGTAGATGTGGACACCGTCAAGACCAGAACTGGTGTCTGCTTCTGAGAGGTGTCTGCTTATGGGCGGTTAAAAATGTAGAGTTTGTTAAGAGAAGGGACCAAAGGTTGCTGTCCACTTATGGGAGGTGTCCATTAATGCAGGTTTAACTGTATTATATGTATGTAATTCCCAAATAGACTTATCTGGCTTCTAACATTCTTTTTTCATTTCATATTTTCCCTTTTAGTCAACTCTCCCTATCAAGCCATTTGGTAAAATCCATATAACTGCAAACTTTCTGGCCATCTATTTGGTCACTTTTACTTGTCTGGTTCTGTGGTTTTCAAAACTGTATGCATCTTGGGCGTGTTTCAAGAACCATGAAGTTGTGATGACACTTTGTGAAAAGACGCAAATGGTACGCTAAACCTTTAAAACTGATGTTACACAGTGATTTTTTCTGCAACTTGTCTTACAATGGCATCTTAAGACTGCTACATAAGAGGGAGCTTTCTCCATTAACATGCAATTGCAACATGCTCCCGCAACATGTTCCTTGGTCATTTTGCACAAACTAGTACACACGAGGAGCATGCTGTGAAGCTGCTGCATGGCTGTGCTCATGCTCGCTTGATATTTTAACCAGTTTAATATCAGGGAGCGTGACTGGGAGCAAAAGTTTTGTGCGCAACATATTTTTTTGCTAGAAATCGTTGGTACACACGAGGAAGCTTTGCTCTAGGAAGCCATCTCCATCGTGTGTACCGGCTTTCATAGTTACCTGACAAGCGCACTTCTTCTTCCACATACATCTTTAGGTTCAGTGCTATCCATGTGATTCTTGCACTACAAAGGGTCTAAAACAGTGTGTTAAAGATAAACACAAGATGTTTCACTGCTTGTCATACATTGCTGACATTCAGAAGAAAAAGGTCAGTCATACATTTACTTATGTAATCCCGCTATTTTGCAATCAACTACGATGCAACTTCTCTGAAAATCGTCCATAAAGAATAGTACTCTCTACACAAACCTTTCACTACAATTCGGTTTACCTGTAAAAAAGTCTATCAACGCAATCTTTAACTTTTTTGACGCAAAATGTAACATTAATGTAACGATGTTTGATGCCCAAAGAAATAGGAAACATTTTGGCGCGAAATATAATTATATCGTTTTTAAAGCGAAATATAACAACGCTTTTACCATGTCATTTGACTTTTTATATATTTTTATTTCTTCCAGGGCTCATTCTGTATCTTTAACTACAACATCAGTATATACAGTTTTCTAACAGGTTGGTTAAAACCGTTACTACACGGGAAACGGCAGACAGCAAAGAGGATCACGTGACTTACTCGACTTACCGGCGTTGCGCGTTTGGCGTTGAAACACGAAACGCGAAATGACTCACCTTCGCGGTCAAACTGAAACGTCAGACGTAAAACGTCTGCAGCTAACCTATACCTTCCTAGCATTTGCCGTTTATCGTGTGCGTGAATATTAGAGTAGATTTCCGGTATGACAGTGAAAACAGCACCGCACGGTCACAGCACAGTTACGGCAGGAATTTCGAATATTTTTATAGAAAACATCGCGCTGACATGGCCACGGTACGGCACGGCTCGGTGCATTTACACTCATGTATGCGAAATCTGCTCCAATCTCTCTTTTGATATTACATAAGCGGTAATCCCGCAAACTGCACTTTGTATTTCTAGTATTTGCATACGTTGGTGGCCTGGTCGTTTTCTTGAGTACCTTTTACAGAATCATCATACATTACATTTTCCGTGGCATATTTTTAATCATTGCATGGCTGAAGCGTCGACGGTCTGGTCCTCAACCAGACAACATTTCTGATAATCCCAGTGAACTGCAAGTACACGGTGCAGTAAGCCCGTACGAGTACATGAATGAAACAGACGAAAGTTTGAGTATCGATGTTGAGGCTGAGGAAACTACAAATGGTAATGGTGGCGGTGATCTTGTAGATGCCATGACTTGAATCACGTGATCTTGAAATACCAATTGCCTAGATCACGCGATCTTGTAGATGTCATGACTTGAACCACGTGACCTTGAAATACCAATAACCTGGATCACGCGATCTTGTAGATGTCATGACTTGAACCACGTGACCTTGAAATACCAATAACCTGGATCACGTGATCTTGTAGATACCATGACTTGAATCACGTGACCTTGAAATACCAATTACCTGGATCACGCGATCTTGTAGATGTCATGACTTGAACCACGTGACCTTGAGATACCAATAACCTGGATCACGTGATCTTGTAGATACCATGACTTGAACACGTGACCTTGAAATACCGAATCACGTGATCTTGTAGATACCACGATTTTATCCACGTGACCTTGAAACATCAATTACTTTAATCATGTGATCTTGTAGATGCCAATTGCATAAATCACGCGATCTTGTTAATGCTATATGAATTACTTTGAATTACACGATCTTGGAAACATAATTACCTGAATCAGTAATCTTACGTTGAATTATGTGAACTTTAAATAACACGTGAAATTGAGGATGTTATCATCCTGTATGTTGTAGTTATGAAACTCCAAAGAACAGCTGATAGATCTAAAGCTCGCTGCTTGGTTAATAATCCTGTTTCATATATCATATTTGTCAGGCCGAAATGGGCCTTGTATACACATATCCAAAATGAATGCTATATGCACTATACACCAACTTAAACTGGTATTTTGTTTGTTTGCTTTGCTTCAGTTTTTTGTTTATTTTCCTTGTTGTTTAATATTGTTGAATGGTCCAGATTTAGCTGATACTGGAGCATTTGTCAGACTACATACCTATTATTCAGCCACGTAAGATACAATCTTAAAGTACTTAACGTGGTTATCCCGCCCCTATAGTTAGACTACTAAACACGGACGCGTAAGACATCATCAGCATTTCCAACCGCCCTAAAACGGGGTAAGGGTAATTCAAACAAGAGGGGCCTACGCTTGAACGCCCATATGCCCATCAAGATGAAATGGAGGGCTAACCATTTGCAGATGTAATTACAAAGGCAGCACCTCATCTCTGGCCAGTTGCGTAAAACGCAACGTCGGATGCCGGTAACTACCAACATCAGACGTTACTAACAGTGGTTTAACCGGGCTGAACGTCCGACGTAAACAGTTACGTCCAACGTTAAGTTTTATGTAACTGGCCCCAGTTATTTGAACACTCGAATCTTCGATCTTCGCATTTAAATGAGCCATCCTGGCGGCCGTATAGTTTCGAGGAATTTGTCGCTTTCTTTACTTCGTTTTTCATAGAACGCACCATCATAATTCTTTTCGATTTGTCTTCCCCGGTTTTTATCACTCTGGGTGACAATTTCATCGAAGCAAATTATATGTCTACCGTAGGTGAAAGAAGACTTGCTCGGACTATGACTGAGCTCTATGTAATGTGCGAGTTGCACGCGTAGGCGCCGAAAATCGATCGTAACCATTTGCAAAAATACTTATATAAGGGCCATTTCTGGAGCACGCCCAAAGTACCGCAGGCTCTGGAATGAGAATCGATATGAAGATCAGAAGTGTCTGTGAATCACATTTTTAGTGACCTACAAGAACTATGCTTGCTCTGCAGCATGTGCCTTCTTGCGCCTTATCTGACTCGCTGATTCAGGTGCAGCCGGTTGGGTACTCGTATTCGTCCTTTAGCAAACGATATGAATACTTCAAAACTGTATTGAATCATATGCGCAAATGTGCGCAATCGGCGTTTTTACATTGCCAGTGGGGAATGTCACTCGAACGAATGATCACAGCAGACTTCCTTTCATTTAACAACTATCAACGGGTTTTTAATGGATTACAATTTCTCGAGTAAATTGAGACTTATGGCGCCATAGGAGCAATTAGGCATACCGGTGAGCGACTTGTTTTTTGAATTAATCACTGTAGGACGTCCTTCAATTGAAGATGGCAATTTCATGTGACGTCTTGGATTTGTAAACCGAGGTGTAAATCCTGTTCTTTATGATGTAATTGGTTTGTTGATTTTTATCGTGGATGTGAGATAATATCATTTACTATCAATAGCATTGACAAACATGTTGGGTTGATAACATTAGTGATCGATCGTTCCATCGATCAGGGCGAGCTGTATTTTTTAGCTTGTTAAAACACTTAACTTAGAGAATGACCTAAGGGAACCTACACTGTTAACAAAGCAAAAATAAATGATTTTGATATTATATTTTTTCTTTGGATTTTTGACCATTCTCTGTTTCCACTACTACTACTACTACTACTATAGTACTGCTGTCCAATGGTGACACCCTAGCTTATGATGTGCTACTAGATTGTTCGTTACTGGTGTTTATTTCTGTTAACTAGACTATGTATGTTGTAGGCGTGGAAATAAAGCAATTCTGAACACGTTTTATCCATTACAGCATTTCTCTCCATACAATGGCCAATGGCAATAGACTTGTCCAAAATATTAATTCAAGAAACGTTCAAAAATGCCATAGCGGAATTTACTTTGTATACGCAGGTGTTTTCCAAGGCATTTTTCAACATAGCATCACATTGCCTTCCACTGATGTGCATTTACTTTCTATCCACGATTTTAAAACAATAAAGTGATAGAACTGGTTATGATAATTCAGGGGGATTCTACACGTTGATATCAGAAGGATCGGGGAGGACTTGGTACCTGACAGTGAATCGACACAATATATTCCGACTATGAGAAACAAGCATGTAGTGTTGCTATAGTAGCAGGGAAACAAACAATCAAAATAAACAACTAGAAATGATGAGTGAAAGAAACGATAAAGAATTAAGATATCAACACAATATATACCGACTATGAGAAACAAGCGTGCAGTGTTGCTATAGTAGCAGGGAAACAAACAATCAAAATAAACAACTAGAAATGATGAGTGAAAGAAACAATAAAGAATTAAGATAATAGCCAAAACTAGCTGTCATTAGAACTATAAAAATGTGCTCGATTCTAAAATTGAATTGTTTCAGATCTCTTCCACATGAATTTATCATCTAATACAAATGTAATTGTTCTAGAACATGAGTAATAATCGGCACGACATTACCATACATCGACACGCAATCACGCATCTTTTTCAGTCCACACATTAAAAACCCCTCCGGTTTTGCTCATATGCTTCCATTTACTCTGGATAGACAAACTATTCTAATAATTAATGTATTGAAGACTTGGCATTGGTCCGTTCCGACTACCGAATCACTTAGGTTTCCGGTTAAGCCTCTCTCGATCGTCAGAACCACCCATTCAAACAACCCCCCACCGTAAAACGAACTCAGAACAAGATTCTACACGATAGAAGCAAGGCAGGTTAGTAAGCTATGTGGTTTTACCTCAATCGTCTTAAAATAAACTCTTGATAATTTACTGATGCGCTCTACTGCTCTCTTTATAGGCACAAAATCAAATCGTGAAACACTCTAAAAATGTACTCCAAAATCACAGTTTGTCTGGCCATTCTGTTTCTCGGTGTTGCACTGGTGTTCCCAAAGAGCTTCAGATCAGAGGTAACTGATTTTGTAACATCAGGTAGTCCAGGGAAATGATACTAAGTGATGGTTATTTTTGTGCTGAAAACAACACCGAGCACGTGTACTTTTAGACTAACAACTCTTCAACTGCGGTTCTTGAAGCTGAAATCTTTTCGTGTTTGTTGCTTGCTATTTTGCTTGACTTTGAAAACGAGACGCGCGCGCTGCGCAGTACAAATGACTTCAAGTTTAATCGGATATAATATTAAGAATTACAGTCGAATATGGAAATGAAAAATTAACCGACCACTTCAAAAACACTTATTTCGAGTGTGGTATATTGTAATCCAGTTTAAAAACAGCCTTCCTTTAGCTGTCGATCTTTGAGAACTATTGCAATGTAAAACTTAACAATGTTTTTAAATTACAATCTATTTATTGCATGAGTTTTGTTGCCTTACCATATGCCTTACGGCCCAAGATTTAGAGTCTCGTAAACAAAGTTCTCCGAAGCGCGAAAAGCCATTTACAGTATAGTTGTTGACGAACTCATGTTTTTTAATGTGGTTTTTTTTAATGGAGGTCTTTACGTGTTTGGCGGTAGACCGCTGTGCTGAATGGCTTCCATACGGTTTTCAGATTTACAAAGGTCACGCTAATTAACATCATCCATTGATGATGGCTTTACAATGAGGAAACGTCTCGATCGTAGTTCTTAAAATAATCTAATAATTAAATTATACTCAAGGGTATTTAGCAAATTCTATTGGTAATACTTGAACTATTGCGTTATCATATATTTACTATGTTAAATATGTCAAATATGATGTTTTCGAAAACTTTTAGAAACACATGCATTAGAAGCTCCACTCGGATGAGACGAAGTTTACTCGGTCGGTCTATTATCAAAAATAAGGTCGTGCCGTCATCAAAACAAACAAACTCAAGTACCTGCAAAGTAGTCCCCATGTGGGTACTCTGTTTCACGTACTTGATAGTATTCGTACTTAGGAGCTGTTTATATGGAGGCGAGCCAGCCCGGTAAGCGGGCTGACTTATTTTGTTTTGTGCCCCCCAGGGAAAGGAAACAAAGGAAGTCAGCCCGCTTACCGGGCTGCTCGCCTCCATATAAACAGCTCCTTAAAGGTTCCTTTATAAATACAAGTGAAACTCGTCTAAGGTGATTCCTCTATAATTGATCCTACCAATAAAAATCGCTATAAATTGGCTATTTTGTAGATTTTAAGTTATTTGTCTCGTAGCAAAACGAGTGGGTCACCGTGCTTGTTTTCGAAATATTGTACATCATAGACAAGGGTATTTTAGCGATTTCGCGCGAACATTCGATGCATTCATCCAGCTAATTTGATGATAAGTCTATCGGGTCTCAGAAATAAATCCACAGACTCATTGTTAGCAGCATTTTAGTAGAAGAAGATAAAATAATGAATTGTCTCGTAAGAAGCCCATTTTAACCTCGATAAAGTACATTTTAGCACATTTTCTACAAATTTAAAAAAAGCCATTTTCGCGCGGAAACGTTCGATTTTGGGCCTTTTGAGTGCACGAAAAACATCATTTTTTCAATGTTCCTACCAATAACTTTCAGTTTATTTTTCAAATATGCTGTGTGAATCATTATAAGAAAGCAAGTTTTGAAATAAAAATCGGGGTCACGGTGCTCATTAGAGAGAAATTTTCAAAATTATCACCAAATAGACCATATCCACTAACAGGTCACGTGACCGTATCTCCTCTAAATCAAGTAGCACCATCAAAATAAACTCCAAAAAATGAAAGAATACGTCATTCACACGTATAAATTGCGGAATACGTCTTGGTTACTGTCACATTTGCATTCAGCATGAAAAATCAGTTTAGAATAGTTATGTTACCAGCTTCTACCCCAAAATGCCTCCATGTGTCTGATTTTTCGAAAATGCTGGCCTGATACCCAGAAATATAAGAGACTGAGACGCGTGTCACGTGATAATGTTGCACCATTTGGGGACACTAGTGAAAAACGTCTGCGCATGCTCGTAGTCAAGTCTTCGTGCTTTTGTAAATTATGCAAATTTCGTTTTTACGCTTGCCTTCAACAATGGTTTTCACAAAATGTCAAAACTTAAGGTTATTTCTTGAAACTTAGGGCCAGTATTCATATAATGTCTTCATAAATACAATATCTTTGTCTCACAAAAGTATACAAGAGAAATTTTATGTATACACCGAGAACACGAGCATTTCATTTCAGGCTAAAACTCAAACATTTCTTAAGAAAACATCGTAATATGCACGCATGCGCAGACGTTTTTCACTAGTGTCCCATTTGGGGATATTTTTAGAAGAGCTTTGACTTGTGCACGTTGAACCTTTCTCACGCGAATAAGTTGATCGTTCATTCGCTGCCGGAGCACTCTAGTAACTGAAGCGAACAAGTCGTTCAAAGTACCCTAAAGGGACTGGAACGAGTTCTAGAAATAGCCTTAAAAATGTTGTTCACACCAAACATAAGGAATTCTCTAAGTGTCTAAAGTTCATCTTTGACGAACTTCAGCACTTTGCATACTTCAACTGCCTTTAGTTTACACTCTCGCAGTTTTTCTTACACACCGAGAAAAACAGCGTGGAAGCCAAGGAACATTTACATAGATTCATTTGGTAAACCACAGGTAGCCCAAGCTGTACAATTTTTGTATTTGGAATATATATACTTGATTTATCTCTGATATAGGGTTTCACGAATGATATAATTTTTTAGAATGAGTAAATACAGCAACAATGTTAGGTTTGATTTTCTGTGCGATATTCTTTTGGAAATTCACGCATGCGCAGTCGTTTTGCACGCGTGTGGTCTGCTGGTTTGACTGCTGGTTTTTATAGATGACAGGCACGTGTGAAATCTCAGTCCCCTGTATGTGTTCACTTGATTTAACGTCCATTAATTCTGACTTTGTAATTTATATTGTTCCAAACAGGACGAGCCGTCTTGCTATGATTTAGGCGATTCGTGCAAGAGTCACAGTGACTGCCCTAAACTGTGTGACAACATTCCTGTGGAGTGTAACGATTATGGCGAATGTGACTATAATCAAAAGGACACTGAGCCGTACAGAAAAAAGCGTGCTATCTTGGCGAAAAGAGAGAAAAATGTTGAAGAGCGCTTAAAAATTGAGGTCATCCCTCAGGAACGTCGGACGTCAGGCCGATAAAATACATATTCCGCAGCTTTTTCAATAAAGGTTGTCTAGTAAAAGGACAAAGTTATTCATACTCCCATTGATATTTCGACAAGCCAAGTAACATGCCTATGAAAATTTTCTCTTGCCTGGCATCATAATTGGGCCAAGAATTTGACCTGAGAGGGTAGCCCCTCTTTTGCAATTTATTTCTAGCCTGCCTAAAAAGGGCAGGCTCTCTCGTCTTTCCTCGCCGCCTCCTTCTCTTCCCCCCCCCCCCCCCCCCCCCCTTCCCTCTCCTTAGCAATTAGAGCCACAGGCAGACTGTTATATCACACGACAAAATTTATTGAAACAGCTGTGTCTTAACAAAGCATAAATTGTAACCATATCAAAAAGCATGAAGAATAATCGTCTTTAAAAGACTTGCAAAAACAAACACAAAACTGTTCGAGATTATAAATAAGTATAGAGGCGTTGAGGATGCAGACATCCTCATTTACATTGGAGCAAAAACTTCCTCTTACAAGAGAAATTTTATTGTTTTATTATCATTAAAAAGTCTTTTACCTTAAAAAAACCGTGCAGATAAACCTTGGTACTATGATCGCACTTTGTGATCTCCAACACAATTCAACCTATACATAGTTAGAAATAATGCTACAACATTTCTTTGCTAATTTGTAAGCACGTCACATGCATCATGATATAAGTGAAAATTCAGTTTAATTTGGGCATCAAATAAAGGTCTTGCATGCAAGAGACAATTGTTATGTACATTTTAAAAAGCTTTTTTGACATTTGTAATCATAAAATATTATCAAAATTGAGTGCATTTTACTCTAATATGAGCTACTGCCTGGAATCAGTGATAAGCTTTAATTTTTTTATTGGCTAATTTTTATTTACAATAAAATTTGCTATCACACTTGCAAGTTCTCTTTCTTTCGTAATCGACTGTTTTTTCTATCTCTCAGTGTTTACGTCATAGAATAACTAACGAATGTATTGAATCCAAAGTATACCTCCAGTCCCCGACAAAATTCATGATCATATCCCAATAAGACCCAGGCCTCAACAAAATTAATGTTATTTGCTTTTAAGCTGATTCGCTATTTGCCTTAGCCGGTGACCCAGTGAAACGTCCACGTCCACACGCTTCTTTAAAATCATCTATAATCAACAGATTTCTCAATGTTCATTTCGGTCCAGGTTTTTATGTCCATTGTATTGGAAGGGTCAATATTAGTACCCCAATATTAGTTATAGTCACAGTATCTAGTTGTTTGTAGGGATTCTGCGTCATCGTATATTGTTGGGGATGGTAATAAAACGTGTCTCGAGTTTTCGATGTTGTCAGAAGTATATTACATTCCAGCATTTTGACTTATCCAAAAGGTAAAAAAAATATTATAGATGCTTAATAAAACTCTGTTGATCGTGTCTGCATTATTGGTCTTTTATGGAAATCCCTCCTTCGTCTATCTAGCAAACGTCATCTTCAAATTACTCCAACCAGTCCATTCAGTTTCGACGTTTGGAGAAGCTTGGGCAATGGCGCCGGGAGACAGTATTTCATGTAAGACCCCATAAAATATCCTCAAAAATGTTTTGATTCAAGGTTAGTGTTTGGGGTCTTACATCAAATACTAACTCTAAAGGAAGAAGATTGGATTTGTGCTTGCGTTGATGCTTGAAGCCGATGACCAATCCTGAGCCAGTGCAACAGTGCAACTGAGTTCGTAAATTAGTTTTACTCTCTAAAAAGGAATAAGAAAAGAAAAAGTTTGCTTTGGTTTCCTAAAACAAACTTGACAAATTATGTGCGTTAAAGAGAATCAAAAGGCATAGCTAGAACGTTACAACATGAAACTAAGAAAGTCTTTTTGAATCCAAGCGAAGAGGATATCAACGAAATGCAGCTTGAATAAGGATTCATATCCTAATGGAATAATAGATTTACACTGTGTTTAGAGGACTCCACTAAACAATCCGAAATGAGTCTAAACAAGTCCAACAAACTCTTTCAGGACCGCTGTTGTTGAGTCTTCTTCAGTCAAAAAGGTTGCACCAGACATTAAATATCATAGTTTTACTGTTTAGTAATCGTGGCTTACCCTAATAAAATAAGTCTCTCCATGAAGACTTGTCAATTTTAGACCTCCTCGATGGAAGGATTTGAATCCAATTTATGGTCATCAGGAATACCATTTTCTGCTGTAGCTTGAGTCGGTGATGGGTTATCAGGAATACCATTTTCTGGTGTAACTTGAGTCGGTGATGGGTTATCAACTGGCCACGAAACATCACGGTCATCAGGTGATGGGGTAGGTGGAGTCTCAGGTCTGTCCACTGAGATATGAATACCTGATAATAAAAGATAAATGTGTATGGAGTAGGTTTTGTATGAAGGCATACCAGATAATTCCCATGTGAGTGATAAGAGCGGCATTGAGAACATCAGTGGTCAATATGGCCTGTCCTGGTGCAGCTTCCAGAGACCGTTGAAGGTAATTTAAGGAGTAAGTGTAGCTTAGTTGGTTAGTTCGCAGCTTTCTGATGCGAGAGGTCGCGAGTTCGATTCCCAGTGAAGTACCGAAGCGGTAGAAAATTTATGTTTTCGATATTAGCTGTCATAAGTTGAGAGAATGAATCATTTACAATTGATCATCATACTACCTGGCTTTCTTTCATTCGATGTGTCGTCTTCAGTTACTAAAAGAAACAAGGAAAATATTTCCGAATGTGCGTATGTGAAACTATACCCTGCAAGCAGATGTTTTTTTGTGATCTGCATCGCCAGCGAGCGAGGGGAAAAACCTTTGCCGGCCCCCGCCACAGGTGAATTGAGCAGGCACGAAGATGGCGTGGCAAAACGTAACTTTCACGAGCCATTGATAACCTGCGAGCAAATACGTCATGACTTACATTTGCATACAAAACCGGTTTTCAAACAGACTATAATCATTTACATAATTGTGTATGTGGAAATCACGAGAGCCGACAGGGTTTACTTTACCCACCCTTGCTCGGCGAAAGGATTAGAAAAGTAGACTCTGCTCAAAGAAGAAACAGAATCTTAAATGGCCAAAGGTTACATTTTCTAGGACTTTACATTGAGAGCGAACGGTGAAGAGGCGTGATATAAAGAATAATTTTACAGGATATACTTAGACTCATTTGATGCCATGATGATTTTCGAGGCCTTTATGGCCTCGTTCTCGTGAACAGTGAGCCCGCCATTTTTGAAAGTCGTCCATGATTAGAGTCGTTTGTTTGTATTTAGGTCGCTTGTAATCATTTATAGCTTGATAACTTTTTTCTATTAGGAGCACTTTTCGATTTTTCATCCGTCGTCCGGTTGACTCAATTGACCGAGGGACGGCTGGACAAATACCAAGGGACGTCTTTAAATTATTGAGAAGGTGCTGTCTTTGTAATTACAAATGCTTAGGCCTCATCTTCTCGGATAAAGACGTTAAACCGTAGGCCCCATCTCCATTTATATAGGGACCTTCCCACAATGAGCTAGGTCGGCCTGCAGGATATATATTAGCGTAGTAGCCAGGTACAGAAATACACTCAAGCTCACACTCTAAACTTGCCGTCTAACCTTCAAAAATCTCTTCTTGAGATTGTGGCTCGACTTCATCACTTGATTTTACACGTCCTGAGGAATAAGATATGGTTACGTTATGTTGTTACACACCGGCTGAGTATTTTTTCGAGTGATAACACTGCAACATGTCACGAGTATTGGCAAAATCCTCAAATCTTTATGTTACCCTTAAAAATTCAATGGAAAGAATTAGTAGATCTATGACACTTTGAAGTTTGAGACTACTTGAAACCAAAAATTCAAAAAAATATTATTAATTGGAAATGTGTTGTTCAGTATAATAATTCCCCGAGGAACTAGATGAATTGAACAGCGCTTTTGAGAAATCTTGTTGAAGTTCATCCAAGATGGCTGCCATGACGTCACTTGTAACTCAGCGATTGGGGAGGGACAAGTACTAATAGCACCAGACATGACGAATATGGTGGTCTTCTTGAGGTCATAAAAAATATCAAAATTAAATTTGTATTTATATAAATTTGTATACATTTTATCTCCTATGTATGGTATCACTTGTATATTAAGGCCATAACTGAAACCTTTCGCGTGCACACGGGCATAAAATCGGACACGATCATCAGGGCTCACTACTTGGGAACGTCCAAAAGAACTGAAAATGATACTCAATTGCGTTGCTAACAAGAATCCGTGCCAGTGCCAGGAGGGCAATTAATTATTAGTGAAACCGGGAGAACACTTTTTCATCTAAGGCCCTGTTTATATGAAGGCGAGTTATCCCTGGTAGCCAAGATAACTCTTTGGTTTCTATTATTCCAAAAGAGTTAGCCCGGCTACCAGGGACTGCCTATCGCCGATAAGACTGAGAGCCTCCGCGTGACATCGGTTATTAATCACGTTTTCACGGCTGTAACTTAGTATATTATTAGTTAAAGAGCCGTCAATCATACGATGTGTTGGCTAAAGTCACGAATTTGGGGACTCTTTAAAGTGGCAAGCTCCTAACCGGTTGGGAATCTGCGTTCGAATTGCAATTTGAATGCATTGTTCTGCTTCTCAAAACGATCAATACGCACCTCCTCGTCCTCCTCGTCCTCCTCGTATTCCTCCACGTCCACCTCCTCGTCCTCCAATTCCTCCACGTCCCCCTCCTCGTCCTCCAATCCCTACACGTCCCCCTCCTCGTCCTCCAATCCCTACACGTCCACCTCCTCGCCCTCCAATTCCTCCACGTCCACCTCCTCGTCCTCCAATCCCTACACGTCCCCCTCCTCGTCCTCCAATCCCTACACGTCCACCTCCTCGCCCTCCAATTCCTCCACGTCCACCTCCTCGTCCTCCAATTCCTCCACGTCCGCCTCCTCGTCCTCCAATTCCTACACGTGCACCTCCTCGTCCTCCTCCAATTCCTTTACGTCCACCTCCTCGTCCTCCAATTCCTCCACGTCCGCCTCCTCGTCCTCCAATTCCTCCACGTCCACCTCCTCGTCCTCCAATTCCTCCACGTCCGCCTCCTCGTCCTCCAATTCCTCCACGTCCACCTCCTCGTCCTCCAATTCCTCCACGTCCGCCTCCTCGTCCTCCAATTCCTACACGTCCACCTCCTCGTCCTCCAATTCCTACACGTCCACCTCCTCGTCCCCCAATCCCTCCACGTCCACCTCCTCGTCCTTTAATCCCTACACGTCCACCTCCTCGTCCTCCAATTCCTCCACGTCCCCCTCCTCGTCCTCCAATCCCTCCACGTCCACCTCCTCGTCCTTTAATCCCTACACGTCCACCTCCTCGTCCTCCAATTCCTATACGTCCACCTCGTCCTCCTCCAATTCCTTTTCGTCCACCTCCTCGTCCTCCAATTCCTTTTCGTCCACCTCCTCGTCCTCCAATTCCTATACGTCCACCTCGTCCTCCTCCAATTCCTTTTCGTCCACCTCCTCGTCCTCTTCCAATTCCTTTACGTCCACCTCCACCTCCTCGTCCTCTTCCAATTCCTTTACGTCCACCTCCTCGTCCTCGTCCAATTCCTTTACGTCCACCACCTCGTCCTCCTCCAATTCCTTTACGTCCACCTCCTCGTCCTCCTCCAATTCCTTTACGCCCACCACCTCGTCCTCCTCCAATTCCTATGCGTCCCCCTCCTCGTCCTCCCCCAATTCCTTTACGTCCCCCTCCTCGTCCTCCTCCAATTCCTTTACGCCCACCACCTCGTCCTCGTCCGATTCCTATACGTCCACCTCGTCCTCGTCCAATTCCTTTACGTCCACCTCCTCGTCCTCTTCCAATTCCTTTTCGTCCACCTCCTCGTCCTCTTCCAATTCCTTTACGTCCACCTCCTCGTCCTCCAATTCCTTTACGTCCACCTCCTCGTCCTCCTCCAATTCCTTTACGTCCACCACCTCGTCCTCGTCCAATTCCTATACGTCCCCCTCCTCGTCCTCTTCCAATTCCTTTACGTCCACCTCCTCGTCCTCTTCCAATTCCTTTACGTCCACCTCCTCGTCCTCTTCCAATTCCTTTACGTCCACCACCTCGTCCTCGTCCAATTCCTATACGTCCCCCTCCTCGTCCTCTTCCAATTCCTTTACGTCCACCTCCTCGTCCTCTTCCAATTCCTTTACGTCCACCTCCTCGTCCTCTTCCAATTCCTTTACGTCCACCTCCTCGTCCTCGTCCTCCTCGTCCAATTCCTATACGTCCACCTCGTCCTCGTCCTCGTCCTCGTCCTCCTCCAATTCTTATACGCCCTCCTCCTCGTCCTCGTCCCCGTCCTCGTCCACCACCTCGTCCTCCTCCAATTCCTATACGTCCACCACCTGTGCCTTGTGCTCCACCTTTCCATCCTGAAATTACATACAGGAAAATACCGGGATATCAATTACAGGATTCATATCATATGATCATACGATCTGGTTGGGATATTATCTTTTACATAGTGCGGTACTGGCTAAAGTCACAACTTTTGTGGCAAGCTCCTAACCGGCTAGGAACCTTGGTTCGAATTGCAATTGCAATGCATTGCTGTCTCTCAAAACGATCAATAGATAAAAAAACTGACGCACCGATTCCTCCTAACGATCCATGCTTTGCAGATGCAATTCTTTCTCAGGTACTCGTTTCGAACATGGCGATCTCGATGAAATTCAACAATTTTTGTCCTAAACATTCGCCTCTTCGTACATACTAGTTTTTTCAAAGATCATAGATTTTAAGCTGAGGATACATGGTCCAGCGTTTGCTGAGCAACATCATTGATCAGCTGTTGGCAACAAATATTGAACCGTGTATCATGGTATGTTGAATGTTGAAATCAGCTTTTCAACATATTGAAAGATGTCGCTGAAAATAGAGACATATTCTATTTTGCAACAAGTTGCCGCTTGTTGGACGATGTACAGAGTGCTGATTCAACAACGTTCAACATCGTTTAACATTTGTTGATCAACAAATGTTGAACGATGTTCAACCGTGTATCATCAGTTAAAACTCACATCAATGCAGTTGTTTTATTCATTTAATTGTCATCTCAGTGTTAATCTATTAGAGATTAATGAGACAACATAAATTTGTTCAGTCAGTGGATATTCCTCACTGTCATATTATCATAATTATTTTGCCTGGAAATTCTACAACGTCGTTTTGTATATTATTCACAAGTTCAAGGGCTTTTTAATGGCCAATCAAATAAGAATAATTTCGTGTCATGAAGCAATAATATACATTCACTTTCTGTCAATAAATTCTTCTGCGATCACTTGTTCAGGCTGATTTGAAACATTGTCTTCTGCTAGAATTAAGTCTTCGCCCTGGTCGTGTATCGTTGTCCCTCCGCTTTGTTTTGATACTGAGACTGAGACTTTTGTAGTCCTGAACCTACCACAGGCGGTCTTGGCTCTACCGATTTGTTGCTGGTTAAGTGCACCTCTATAGCACTGCATGCAAGAGATTCTGCCCTTGAAATATCGGTTATCGCCTATTCGAGCTCCAATTCGGATTCTGTACTGTGTTGCGGTTTGAAAACGTCCGATGTTCGCAGATGCTGTTTGTTGCCCATCAACCCACAGACTGCAGACACCTGCAGATTGATCATATGTGAAGCCGACATACTTCCACTGACCACTCTGAATGTTGCTGACGACGTGTTTTGTGAAGTCCATATTTCGTTTAACCACACGTATGAATAGACTTAAAGGATTGCCTTTAATGATCCACCAATGCAGACCCCATCCATCGATTTTGTAGTGGAACAGAGGACCTGGCTGCTCGGCATAGACATGAGCAAGCAATGTCATCGAGCCTTTAATGTCCAGAATACCGTTAACTCGATTAGCTATTTCAATATAACTGTTTTGTTGACCCATAAACTGACACGATCCGCCTGCTTGACCATTCACTCCTGCAGCGAATTGTACATTGCTGAGGACACCTGCTGAAGCTCCAGCAATTGCGGATCTACCTCGGAAATAGGCATTGAGAGGGTATATAGCTACAGCACCTCCTATGCCACCCACTGCAACTCCAACTCCTACTGCACCTCCTCCCCCAATTCCTATACGTCCGCCTCCTCCAATTCCTATACGTCCACCTGCTCCTCCTCCAACTCCTATACGTCCGCCTCCAACTCCTATGCGTCCACCTCCAACTCCTATACGTCCTCCTCCAATTCCTATACGCCCACCTGCTTTCCCTCCAATTCCTATACGTCCACCTCCTCCAACTCCTATACGACCACCTCCTCCAATTCCTATACGGCCTCCTCCAATCCCTATACGTCCACCTGCTTTCCCTTTAATTCCTATACGTCCTCCTCCAATTCCTATGCGACCTCCTCCAATACCTATACGTCCACCTGCTTTCCCTCCAATTCCTATACGTCCACCTCCAATTCCTATACGACCTCCTCCAATTCCTATACGTCCTCCTCCTCCACCACCTTTTGACCCTGCACCACCAATTGACCCTCCTCCCCCTGTTCCTCCTCCTCCACCTATTGCCCCTCCACCACCAACTGACCCTCCTCCCCCTGCTCCTCCTCCTTTTGCTCCCCCTCCTGCTGCTCCTCCACCAACTGACCCTCCTGCTGCTCCTCCTGCTCCTGTTCCTCCTCCTCCTGCTCCTCCTGCTCCTGCACCTCCACCAACTGACCCTCCTCCTCCTGCTCCTGCTCCTGCTCCTGTTCCTCCTCCTCCTGTTCCTCCTCCTCCTGCTCCTCCTGCTCCTCCTGCTCCTCCTCCAACTGACCCTCCTCCTGCTCCTGCTCCTCCTGCTCCTCCTGCACCTCCACCTGCTCCTCCACCACCAACTGACCCTCCTCCTCCTGCTGTTCCTCCTGTTGCTCCTCCTGCCCCTCCTCCTCCTGCTCCTCCACCTGTGCCTTGTGTTCCAGTTGTCGGTCCTCCTGAAAGAACATACAGGAAAATACCGGGATGTAATATCAATTACAGGGTTTCCCTTAACTCAGAAATTAATGCCATGTTTTGAATTCCATTTGTACTTTGTCCTACTCGTATTAGTTGGTTGTTGTCCAGTGATGTTTGAGTTAACGCATTTGGGCTGGTTAGACCGTTCGATCTCTTCTGATCGTTGGTTCGTACATGTCCGTTGACGGACTAACTTCTGCTCAATTTCGTTTAGGCTAATTGCAGATTTCGTATCCCATGGGATGCACTCGTCATCAGTATAGTACACAGTAAAGTATGTTTAATGTCCAGCGGTGTTTAGTACAGTGCGCATGCATCAATAGGTATAGTTGACTTTGGTATGCATTAAGAGTTTTGTGGTGGCTGGTCAGCGTTGCGTATCGTTTTGGTTTATAGTTTTTCCCAATTTTTCTCGATCCGCTCACTTTCTCTTCCCATTCCCGAAATGCAATGATACTCAGTAATGTCTTGTTAAGTATTTGATGGCTGGCTAGTATCTCTGCGATCTCACAAGTACTAACAAATGTACTATAAATAGCTTGATGAGAGCGTCTGAACGCCTTAATCAGTCATGCGCCATCACAGTTCTTGATAGGCCAAGTGTTTGTTATGTACAGGATTCATGAACTAGTATACCTGTTTGGACGTAGAGACTTGCCTGTTAAAGACGGGTGTCATGTATTGTAAAGGTAACGGTAAGAGACGGTTCTATTACAGTGCCCCTAACTCCTGATTTGAAAATTTCGGTAACAATTGTACTCCATGTAAACGGTTAACTTGTGCAATATTTCTTTATTTGAGGTCTATACTCGTACGTTATCAATGATTTATGCTAACTAGATGATGTATATCCAGGAATTTGTCATATTGCGCTTGACACTGATATCCAAGAACACTCTCGAGAAACCCTTTATATACAAACAAAATAAAACAGTGATGTGGTAGAAAGATGTTTCATTTACACAAAAGGCCTTTTTGTATATCAAATGATTCTTGGGTAGATGTCATGTAATTAGCAAATTTAAACTGCCGTGACTCCCCCGTTGCGTGGAATGTCTATTTTACTCGGGGACTGTTCTCGCTTCAAACTTCGTATCTACATTTTATGAAACAAAGCTCTGACCTCAACAAACGTTTGCATGAACTACAAATTTGTGATGATTCTTTTACATTATACTCTCTACAACTTCATGAAAATGCTTTTGGAGTTTTCCCCCATTGAATGAGTAGTCTTATTTATCACCAACTAGCCGTTCTCGCCAAAAATGAACTAACATCTCCCAAACACCATTAAAATAACAGGAATAGTATATCTCGCCAGACTTTCTCGAATAAATTCTCTCTGAAAATAAACATTTTTGCTGGTTCGATCAAAAGTTGGACAATGTTCTATGTAAGACCATTGGCAGGTGTGCAACAAAACGCTTACTCAGGGGGTAGGGGAGGTGCATGTGATATCTTTACATCTTTACAGAGCGAAAGCGCTCAGCAATGCTAAACATTTTCAAAGCAAAATCTTTTCTCCAAAGACCGTTCCTAAGGAAATATGACAATTGTTGGACCTAGGGTAAACTAAACTGAAGCGGACTATTTATCATATGATGTTAGTTCCTACCCTGTAACATTTTAGTGCGATGAATTAAGTCTAATGGGAAGCGACCGGGTATTTTTATAGAGCGAATCGCTAGAGAGAAGTTGGTTACAAGTTTTGCAGCGATGTAACAACAACAATAAGTAGTAGTTGTCACAAAACAAAGATTTTCCTACAGTCCGTGCCTCTGTGCACCCATGCGCAAACTTGAAAAGGCCGCTAGAAAATTGATTAATTCAAAACAAATGTTACTCAATAGTTCCCTTTCGATATTCTGGTTCAGTGATTATGCATTCAAGACGAAGCTCCGGGGAAACAGAATATATAAGGATTACTCAATTCTTTCCACGGAACCTCGTCTTGAGTTCTTTGTGCGTGATCACTAACTCAGCCAGAATATCAAAAGTGGGCTGTTCTACGCGACGCAGTGCCATCCCTAAACCAAGAAATGTTGTTCCAGTAGGCAAAGTTTCGAATGGATACTGTTCATTTGAAGGAAGGGGTTAGGGGCACTTAAATTAACATACTATAGGTTTGTATTGCACCGTATTGTATCGTATCGTATCATATGGTATCGTAACGTATCATATGGTATCGTATCGTATCGTAACATATCGCATCATATCGTAACGCATCATATCATGCGAATCGTATTGCATCATATCGTAACGTATCATACGGTATCGTATCGTACAGCAGATTTGGTATGAGTGTGAAACGGACCGCGCCGTGCCGTGACAGTGTCAGTACCGTGATGTCTATAAAAACATTCAAAATTCCTGCTGCAACTGTGCCGTGACCGTGTGATGCCGTGTTCACATCGTAACGTATCATATGATATGGTATCGCATCGTATCATATCATAACGTATCATATGGTATCGTATCATATGGTATCGTAACGCATCATATGGTATGGTATCGTATCGTAACATATCGTATCATATCGTAACGTATCTTATGGAATCGTATCGTATCATATCGTAACGTATGATACGGTATCGTATCGTATCATATCGTAATGTATCATATGGTTTGATAAAGTATCGTATCGTATTTTATCGTAAGGTATCGTAGCGTATTGATCATACCAATCAATCAATCAATCAGTATATTTATCTGTAGACGGGATTTGAGCCGGTTAGAGCACTAGCGTCCTAAGACAGCTATTGTACCGTGCTGATTAAATTACAAACGAAACAAAAAGGAATTGCTAAGCATTTGAAATCCGTTGATGCATGATCACGACCTAGCCAACCTGAACCGTGATCTCAAAATTCTTGTGTTCCCGATCCCATGAAAAACATTTGATGCCTGATCCCGACTTGACTAACCTGATCCATGATCCCGAAATTCATGTGATCCCGATCCCATGATATCACTTGAGCCCTGGTCCGGCATTGAACAACCTGATCCCTGATCTTGACATTTGTCATCCCTGATCCTACATAACTCACTACGACCCTAATATATATATCATTACCTGGGCAAGCCTTGCTTTTGATTCGCTGTACAACGGTGCCAAGCTGATTGAACCCTGCCGTGAACACGTGCTCCGTGTCAGGATCAGTTGCCATGGCATTTAATTGTGGTATCTTATAATTTTTCCCAATACCAAGGCTAAAAATTGTCACGCCAGAATCACGTAACACCTTTGAGGGACCAGCGACGTTATCAGCGGACATCCCATCAGTCATTACCAATAAGATACGTTTTACATTCGGTCGCGGGGCAACATCGAATAAACCCTTCTTGCATAGTTTTAGAGCTCTGCCAGTGTACGTTTGTTGACCAGGGTATCTTATTGCACTGACTCTGGCGAGTACGCTTTGTAGATCATTAAACTGGGTGAATGTAAACTCCACGTTAGCCATGGTAGAAAACTTTACCACCCCTATACGGGTTAAACGTGGACCAATTTCAAATTGTCGAACCATGTTCTTGATGAAATTAAGACACTTTTTAAAGTTGCCTCTTCCATAATACTCAATACTTCCCGAACCATCGAGTAAGAAACCAAGGTCTATCTTTGCTTTGCAGACGGCTGCAATAAAATTCAAAATAACAAAATACTCAAATAGTGTAATTAAATCCAATGCTGATCAAGTCAGTAGAGTTAGGTTCGGAAACCGATGCAATGTTTTCTATAACATTGCACGCAACACAGTTGTACCGTGTGTCGAACTTTACAATGTTGCCCGCAACGTTGCAGAAAAACTTGCAAGAACTTGCAAAAACCTGCAACCGGTTATACGGTGCAACTCCGTGTTGAGCGCAATGTTGTAGAAAAGTTTAAAGAAAAGTTGCATCGTGTGTGCAGGTTTATGTAACCATTGACATTGCTCTGATTGGTCGAGAACCGTGTGTGATTACAGTACACGCATAGATGACGTCATTGAATCTTACGCGCTCTGATAGTTGAAATGTTTCGAATATTATATATAACGATTAGATACCATTTTTCCGTGCGTCTGTACTTTAAGGCTCCGTTCAAACGAGAACGCAAGTTGATGCAAGTTTTGACTTGAAACTTGCGTCCTGGTTTGAACACCTCTCCACGCAAGTCGATGCAAAATGTTCAAAAACGTTCAAGGAAAATCAGGTAGCTGAAGGACAGAGAGAAAATCGGTTTTGTTTTTGTTTGAATTATATTTAGGAGAGGAAATGTTGAGAAGTTCGGACGGAAAAATATGATAACTTATGAAGTTTAGCGTGGTGACTGTTCAAACAAGGAAAAACTTGCATCAACTTGAGAAAAATTTTGAGCACGTTCAAAGTGCTCTCAAGTCGATGCAAGTAGACGCAAGTCGATGCAAGTTGGTGTTCAAACGAAGATGCAAGCTCGCGCAAGTCAAAACTTGCATCGTCTTGAGTCCTCGTTTGAACAGGGCCTAGTAGTTACACAGAAGACGTCAAAATGTGGCGACAACAACAGTCACGCCACTCGACTTTGTCTCGTGGCGTACTTTTTTGTTCTCACCACATTTTGAGTCATATTTGTATCTATTAGAGTACAGACGCACGGAAAAAATGGAATCTATTTGTTAAATTTACGTTTAAAAAAAAATAATAATTTCTTTCATATACGGCACGCGTCTAATTTTCTGCAATGCCATAAATAAATCTAAACAATGGGAATGCAAGAAAATCATTGCATATTTGCTGGCATTTGCACTTTCTCCACGCCTTGCAAAGCCGTCTTATTCACCATAAGTTCTTTGGGGGATCTATACTACTTCTGGTCAGAATGTTTACCACAGTTTGTGAGTTTATAATTGAATATGATCAGCTTCAGTCAATATATGCAAAAGCTTTTTGATGTACGTGAAACAAGAGTTACATTTTCGGAAAGATTTACTCAAAAATATTTTTTATGAAAACAACTCGAGTACCAAGACTATTATATAAAGTGCATTATATTTACCGGCCGGTCCTTGAGTTGGTCCTACAGTAACTGGACCTGAAATACAAAAATTATGGTATTTAGTAATGCTCAGAGTAATATTAGGTATTATCATATGACCCGTATTTGGCCCCGCGTCCCCCTCGCGCGCTCTTAAGAAAACCTTCGGAAAAAGTGCCGTGAGCAGGGCCGGACGGCTTTCCAACCAACCACTTTCGAAGGTGGTTCGGAAAGCCCGTGTCCAGACTTGGAACCGCGCGTGCGCCAAAAATGTAAATAAAATGGTGATAAAAACTGTCATATGATGAAATGCTTACTTGACTGAGTTAGATCGAGCCGGACGGGAAAGTATTTGGCTCTCGCTGCGATCGGTCCGTACGGCATAACCTCGAGGCAAATATGTTCCCGTCCGGCCCTGACACTCAGTCAATAATACATAACTTTTAGTTACGCAACACATCATAATCAACAATATCCAATACTATTTCTACTATACCAGCTGGTGATACTGAAGGCGTTTGAGTTGTTGCTCCTCCAGCACCTGAAAATACAAATTTGATGTTATCCGGCGTAGTGATTTTACTTCCGTTTCATTATACTTCCGGTTATGTAAATCAGTTGTCTTCCAAGATGGCGGCTTACAGAGCCTACATAATCCAGTCTCCATCACCTATTGCTTAGAGGGACTTCTGTATGAGACATTGATATATAATGTCGTTGCATTGCTGCTGCTGCTACTGCTACATTTTCTTGAAATTACTCTCGAGATGGGAGTGGAATGAATCAAAAACGAAGAAGCCGACATCCCTCCTGGAACTTCTCACCTTGCAAAACAGTATACAACTACACTGCAAAAACGCGCGAGCAAATTTACTCAAAAGCTTGAGTAATGGTACTCAAAAGCTTGAGTAAATCGGTGCATCCAAAGTAACTCACTTATGCGAGTAAATTTATTCAGTTATTTGAGTAATGGTACGCAGTTACTCAGTTATTTGAGTAAAGGGTACACAGTTACTCAAACAGCTGAATAAATTTACTCGGATAAGTGAGCTACTGTGGATGCACCGATTTACTCAAGCTTTTGAGTAAATTTACTCGAGCGTTTTTGCAGTGTAAGGTCTAGTTCAGACGCCGTACCTTTCATTTGGCACTCCCAATATAATTTCTAGTTAAAGATATATTTAGTTATTCAACTGGCTCTGGTGTGATGCAAGGGTGCAAAAATTAGCTCTTACAAGTTCTCGTTTTTTATTAGAGTTATTCAGTTGTGGAACAATTTGCCTTACAAAGTAGTAGAAGCGGGTAATTTATCTGCATTTAAGAAGGAGTTAAGTACCCATCTGAATATGGGGACGTAGTTTACGATTTATCATTACTACCATTGCTTTCATTATGATTAATCATATTTATTTAAGTTATATTTTATTATCAAACTCTAGAGTTTACAATTATTTTTTTTCCGCTTTTTTCTTTTTTAGTACAATAACGCTGTTTTTATCTGTTTACATGTTGCTTTTTAGGGAGTTTTCACATAGGATTAACCTCTTAACTTTGCCTATTTCATTCTTTTGTTTCGTAGTTGTATTTGCTTGGATCATTTGCATTCTGAATAAACCTTTATTGTATTGTATCGTATCGTATCGTATCGTATCGTATCGTATTAAATTGTATTGTATTGTGTGGTGTGGTGTGGTATTGTATAGTATGGTATGGTATTTCATACTATTGGGTACGGTGGTTGGCTGGCTGGTAGGGCGTTTGAACTAGGCCTAGGAATCCGTTTCTCGCATTTTAAAAGACTACGAAATACACCTCTAGTATACCTTGACAAACCCCGTCTTTTATCGTGTCCACCAATGAATCAAGGCTCTTGAAATCAGCCTTGAACACATGATCCTGATCTGGATCAGTTGCCATAATTTTCAATTGTCGTTCATTAAATTGTCGTCCTGTACCAACTGAGAAAATTGTCACTCCCATATTTCGTAGCATCTGAGATGGACCTCGTACGTCGTCTTGCGAAACACCGTCTGTTATGACAAGAAGGACATTGGGAACGCCAGGTCGCGCCGTTGCATCAAATAGCTGTGTCTTGACCGCTCTCAAGCCCGCCCCCGTGCGGGTTCCACCTGCGGGATATCTCATACTGTCTATCACTCGTACGAGGCTGGCAACGCTCATATGTTGTTCAAAGCCAGACACAAGTATTGGAAAGTTTGAATACACTATGATACCAATATGAGTTCCATCTTTTGCAATATTAAATCTCTGAGCGATTCTTTTGATGAATACTTTTAAGCGTTGAAAATTTCGTGGGTCTTGATAATTGATGCTGGCAGATCCATCGAGTAGAATAGCTAAGTCAACTTTGGCGATACAAACTAATGATACAAAGTGAAGCCAAAATTACGAAGAACAAAACATTAAAAATACTATAATAATGTCAGATTGAGGTTCATTATGGTCTTATAATACTTGACATTTCCTTCATGGTTCCGACTTCCCTTAGTTACCGTTGCTAAGTCGCACAAGCTCAATACATTTACTAGAATATCTCAGAATTTAAAACTTTGATCGCGGAAAAGTTATTATGTATTGTTTCAATTATTTACTGTCTCCTGAAAATAAAATAAAATTGCCTTGTAATTCCCTTCAAAATAGAAAAACGTGTTGTTGTTTGTGGGATAAGATCTTAATTCCACTGGGAAAAATCCTGCGAAGGTGATTGGTTGGTACTGTTGACTTGAAATCCACCCTGTGATATTATTCTTTTTCGCGGCGATTATTGAAAAACTGAAGGAAAACGAAAATTGAAAAAAGGAAACAGTTGTGGAGACAACATCTTTTTTCACTAACATAAGGACCAGGAATAAGACAGTAGCACAGGTTTTGAGAGAATGTATGAAGCCAGAAAACAACAATATATACATCGCATAAGAAAGCCATTTAACTGGATCGAAAAGTAGTCCGGGAAAGTAGTGAAGTAGAGCTATTATTCGAGAGGCGTGACTATGTTTATTCTTATTATTCGGCGAAACAATGAGTGATTATTTGAGGAGGCGTTTATTCGAGCAGGCGTGATTATTCTACGAAATGCGGTAATTTCGATATTAAGCATGAGATTGGACGCATAGATTATTTCTTTAAAAGACAGGTATCTAAACGATAAGGGTTTTTGCGAAGCCTTGTGATCGAGAGCATAATAGTATGATCTAGAATGAACTTTTTACCTCTTGAACATATGTAACAATAATGAGCAGAGTAAAAGGCAATGGACAAGAGTGACAAAATAATCAATGTTCAAAAACTCAATTATCGTATTTTGTCTACAAGCTGCGAAACCGCACTTACCAGTTACAGTCGTTGGAGTTGGAGCTGTTGGGGATGTTGCAGGTGCTGGAATAAGTATAAAAGCAGTAAATATCTATATAAATTCAGTTAAGTCCTGTGCTTCTAGTTGGGACAATTGCTTTACTGATCAGAGAAAGTGGATCCTTGTTAGTCGCACGCAAATTCGAAGTGGTTAAATAAGAAGGGAGTTCTTTACCACTTGAGTGCAATCATTCAAAAGGCAAAATGAACTGACGCCCTTTTTAGTCAATACCGTGGTCAAATTTCTGCACCAGATTTCGCGATAGGAAATGGGCAAAAATTTCCAGTGTAAGAATGGTTTTCAGGTTTTCAGAATGATAATATATTGACCTATGGTTAAGACTTTTTGAATAAAATGAGCAAGAATCCTGTTTTGAAACGATGTTTCTTTTGTACTAAAAGATCTCGTCCATTCATAAGCGCCCATTTTGCCATGTTCCCACATAATTTGCTACACTAAACTCAGGAAAGCTTTTATGAAGAAGGAATCAGAAATGGATTGGAATAGAAAAAAATGGGTTAACTTTTGAAGTTATGACATATTTTCCTGTTTCAACCAATAAAATGGACGTTTTGAACAATATCACCATTAACACTTTTTTGCATTTTTCGTCGTTTGTTTGCCTACTTCTTACTCGGACCATTACTTCAATCTATTATAAATGGCTATAAAAGTACAGATTTACCTGTTCCTGTTGTTGGAGCCGTTACTCCTCCAGCACCTGAAATCAAACGATCAGTTACCACTTCTTCTCAAAGTGATATACCTAAGTATATGTACACCAGGGCCGGTTGTACGAAGGTTGGATAAAGTTATCCACCGGATAAGAGTTATCCACTGTATAGATTTTGTATAGATTTTATCCGCTGGATAAGGATTTAACCGCTGGATAGCGCTATTCACCCTTCGTACAACCGGCCCCAGCTATATTAGTGTGCACATACTCATATATATACTTACACAGTCGATTGCAGAAAAGTTGTAGTATATATTTATACAAATATCCGATTTATTCTAATGAGATGCAATTTGTAAATAAGGGCTCACAACACCCAAAATATACTGTTTTGATACCTCGAGATTAAGAAGGAGTTAGAAGGACTAAAACTATATTTTGGCAATAACTGCATGCAAGTAATGCCCGATTCAAGCAATATTTCATTAGAGATGCATCTGTCTCATACCTTGACAAGCTTTATCTTTAATGGCCTGAACAATGTCTTTCAACTCATTAAAACCGGCAGTAAAAACATGATCAGAATCTGGGTCTGTAGCCATTTCGTTCAATTCTCTTGCATTGTAGGCTCTTCCAATTCCTACTGCATAAATAGTCACGCCAAGATCACGAAGCTGTTGAGCAGGACCGCCGATCTTGTCTTTTGACCGTCCATCAGTTAGGACGATAAGTATTTTAGGTATGCCATTCCTTGAGCTTGCCTTGTACAGGCCAGTATTGGCCATTCTAAGAGCACGCCCAGTCATGGTACCTCCTCTGGGATATCTAATACGATCAATCTCCCTGTTGATAATTTTCTTGTCAGAAAACTTGTCAAAGCCAAAGATAACCGATGCTCGGTGGTCAAAGAGAACAACTCCAATGTGGGTGCCTTGTTGTGAAACTTCGAACTCGTTGACCATGGCTTTGACAAAGTTTTTCACTTTTCTAAAGTTGCCAGTTCCTTGGGCTTCAATACTTCCTGAACCATCAATCAAGAAGCCTAGATCCACTTTCGCTTTACAAACTATATCGATACATAAAAAACGATCAGGATAAAGATCAGCTTCAGTATCTTTCAGGACATTATTAAGTCAACCCTTAGTTATTTATATTGTTCGTTTATAATTTAAAACAAAATATTTTTTGCATCCGCATGTGAAAGTGATTGTGATTGGTCAAATGGTCGATTGGTGATTGGTCATGTGCCGTATGCTCTATTAAAACACAATGCACGCGTGCGCACACAGATATTTATTCACATTCACTTTTTTCTGATACTGCAAAATGGAAGGTTATAAGTTTGCCTTAAATGCACTTTATGAAAGAGATACAAAAGGCTTCCGCTGTTGTACTTTGTGCAGTTTTAGAGCAGTCACGCTAATTAAACCGAGGACTCGAGAAGCTTCGAGAAGTACTCGCGCCGTAATGAACTTAATTGTCCTATTTCAGTATGACGTCACATCAAAACAATCTATAGTAAAAACTTTGAGAATCTTGGTCGTAACGGGGGCAACTCAGCAGCAACACAAAGAAAATTGATATAAAAATGCAGTTTGTAGAACGAAGAAAAGTGGTAACAGCCATCAAATGCAATAAATACTGTTTATTTGACAACTCTTCAAATTCCTGTGTTCTATAGGATTCTGTTTCCATTGTGAACAAGCCGTGACGTCATAATGAAATAGGATAATTCTCCTATAACACTCGAGGCCCAGACAAATGATACAACGTTTTATGCAACATTGCATGTAACAGTTGCACCGTGTGTTCACTCATCAACATTTTTGATGCAATATTGTGTGCACTACAGTTGCACTGTACGTTCACCCCTGCAATATTGCGTGCAACACAGTTGCACCGTGTGTCCATCACTACAATGTTGCGTGGAACGTTGCAGAAAACGTTGCGGGAGTAGAACTCAATCCTAAACCTATAACTGTTCCAGGGTTAGACACACGATGTAACTCTGTCGCGCATTGGTCTGCATGAAAATGTTGCAAGAAAAGTCTGTCCTGGCCTCAAGTTTTCTTGCGTGCTTTGAACCTATATACATATAGTAGGCATTTTGGCATCCCCTCCCCCACAGAGTAATGTAACAAGATGAGTGTAGATTAAACCCACAGCGTGAAAAACGAGTATTCTAACCTTGCTTTGTAGGTGAAGGTACAGGGCTTGTTATTGCTGCCGTTGGGCTTGCTGTTGACGGTGGTGCTGTTGATGACGGTGCTGTTGACGAAGGTGCTGTTGACGGTGCAGGGGTCGGTGTTGCCGTCGCTGGAAGTGCAGAAGAAGGTCCCGTCGTCGCAGCGGCTGTTGTTGGTGGTGTCGGTGGTGGTGTGGTTGGTGGCGGTGGTGTACTTGGTGATGGCGGTGGTGGAGTTGGTGATGGCGGTGGTGGAGTTGGTGATGGCGGCGGTGGAGTTGGTGATGGCGGTGGTGGAGTTGGTGATGGCGGTGGTGTAGTGGGTGGTGGCGGTGGTGTAGTGGGTGGTGGCGGTGGTGTAGTTCGTGGTGGCGGTGGTGTAGTTCGTGGTGGTGGTCGTGTAGTTCGTGGTGGCGGTGGTGTAGTTCGTGGTGGCGCTGGTGTAGTTGGTGGTGGCGCTGGTGTAGTTGATGGGGTCGATGGTGTAGTTGGTGGTGTAGTCGAAGGTGCTTGTGTAGCAGCTATAGAAAAATAAGATTTGGTATTTGTATAATTTATTGTTTATTTATTTTATTTATTTGTTTATTTACCTATTTATTTATTTATTTATTTATTTATTTATTTATTTATTTATTTATTTATTTATCTATCTATCTATTTATTAATTGATATATTTATGTTTTGCATTTATATATTTTTATGCGAATTTTAAATTTTTATAAGTATTTTTTATTACAATTATTTAATCTATTATTACATATTTTAAGTTAGTGTGATAACTGTAAATAGTTTCTACTTACACAATAATGTAGATGTAGACGTGATAAGACAGTGACTAATAAAACAGTGCTAATTAATTAGCTGTCATTTTTAAAGATTTTATTGAGCATGTACCGGTTGGCGGTGAAGTTCGTGGTTGTGTTGGTCGTGTGGTACGTAGTGGCGGTGGTGTGGTTCGTGGTGGTCTTATAGTTCGTGTAGTTCGTGGTGGTGGTCGTGTAGTTCGTGGTGGTCGTCGTGTAGTTTGTGGTGGTCGTCGTGTAGTTCGTGGTGGTCGTCGTGTAGTTGGTGATGGCGGTGGTGTAGTTGGTGATATTGGTGGTGTAGTTGGTGATATCGGTGGTGTGGTTGGTGGCGATGGAGTAGCTCCTGGTGGTGGTCTTGTGGTTCGTTGTGGTGGTCGTGTAGTTCGAGGTGGCTTTCGTGTAGTTCGTGGTGGCTTTGTTCGTTGTGTAGCTGGTGTTGTAACTTGTGATGTAGTTGGTAGACTGCTGGTTATCGTTGCCGTTGACGATGGTGCTGTTGACGATGGTGCTGGTGACGGTGATGCTGGTGACGGTGATGCTGGTGACGATGGTGCTGTTGACCATGGTGCTGGTGACGATGGTGCCGTTGACGGTGGTGCTGTTGACGGTGGTGCTGTTGACGATGGTGCTGTTGACGATGGTACTGTTGACCATGGTGCTGTTGACGATGATGCCGTTGACGGTGGTGCTGTTGATGGTTGCGCTGTTGACCATGGTGCTGTTGACGACGGTGCTGTTGATGGTGCCGGAGTCGGTGTTGCCGTCGCTGGAAGTGCAGAAGAAGGTCCCGTCGTCTGGGCGGCTGTTGTTGGTGGTGTCGGTGATGGTGTAGTTGGTGGTGGTGTAGTGGACGGTGGCGGTCGCGTAGTTCGTGGTGGCGGTCGTGTAGTTCGTAGTGATGTTGGTCGTGTAATTCCTGGTGGCGGGCTTGTAGTTGGTATTGGTGCTTTTGTAGTTCGTAGTGGCTTTGGTTGTCGGGTAGGTGATGGTTTCGTTAATGGCGTAGTTGGTGGTGTAGTCAGAGGTGCTTGAGTTGGAGCTATAGAAAAAACTTGATATTTGTACATATACATGCAGTCGGTCTCTTTTGGTGATTGAAAGTAAACTCAGCCTAAAATAGTGACTAATAAAACAGTACTGAACATGTGGGTTGTCATTTCTAAATATTTGATTTAAGATGTATACCAGTTGGCAATGGCAATGGTATAGTTAGCCGTGGCGGTGGTGGTGGTGTAGTTGGTGCCATAGAGAAAAAACTTGAGATTTGTACATATATATATGCAGTCTCTTATTGCTCATGAAAGAAAACTTTCTTAGACAATTCAACCTGAGATAGTGACTAATGAAACAGCACTAAATATTTAGCTGTCATTTTTAAAGATTTGATTTTACATGTACCGGTTGGCAGTGGCAGTCGTGTAGTTCGTGGTGGCTTTGGTGTAGTTCGTGGTGACGGTGATGTTCGTGGTGGCAGTTGTGTAGTTCTTGGTGGCGATGGTATAGTTGGCGGTGGTGGTGATGGTTGTTGTGGTTGGGGTGGTGTAGTTTGTGGTGGTGGTGGTGGTGTAGTTTGTGATGGTGGTGGTGTAGTTTGTGAAGGCGGTGGTGTGGTTTGTGATGGTGGTGGTGTAGATTTTGATGGCGGTGGTGTAGATTTTGATGGTGGTGGTGTAGTTGTTGAAGGCGCTGGTGTAGTTTGTGATGGCGGTGGAGTAGTTTGTGAAGGCGGTGGTGTAGTTTGTGAAGGCGGTGGTGTAGTTTGTGATGTTGGTGGTGTAGTTTTTGATGGCGGTGGAGTAGTTTGTGAAGGCGGTGGTGTAGTTTGTGATGGTGGTGGTGTAGTTTTTGATGGCGGTGGAGTAGTTTGTGATGGTGGTGGTGTAGTTTGTGATGATGGTGGTGTAGTTTGTGAAGGTGGTGGAGTAGTTTGTGATGGTGGTGGTGTAGTTTGTGAAGGCGGTGTTGTTGTTTGTGGTGGTGGTGGTGTAGTTTGTGAAGGCGGTGGTGTAGTTTTTGATGGTGGTGTAGTTTGTGAAGGCGGTGGTGTAGTTTTTGATGGTGGTGGTGGTGTAGTTTGTGAAGGTGGTGGTGTAGTTTTTGATGGTGGTGGTGTAGTTTGTGAAGGTGGTGTTGTAGATTTTGATGGTGGTGGTGTAGATTTTGATGGTGGTGTTGTAGATTTTGATGGCGGTGGTGTAGTTTGTGACGGCGGCGGTGGTGTAGTTCTTTGTGGTGGCTGTGTAGCTTGTGGTGGCGGTTGTGTAGTTTGTGGTGGCATTGGTGTAGTTTGTGAAGGTGGTGTTGTAGATTTTGATGGTGGTGTTGTAGATTTTGATGGTGGTGTTGTAGATTTTGATGGCGGTGGTGTAGTTTGTGACGGCGGCGGTGGTGTAGTTCTTTGTGGTGGCTGTGTAGCTTGTGGTGGCGGTTGTGTAGTTTGTGGTGGCATTGGTGTAGTTTGTGGAGGTGGTGGTGGCGGTGGTAGCGGTTGAGGGGGTGGTGGTGGTCGGATGCTGCGTGGTGGTGGTGGTGGTGGTGGTGGTGGTGTGTGGTGGTGTTGGTGGTGGTGGTGGTGGTGGTGGTAGTAGTAGTAATGGTTGTGGTTGTGGTAGTAGGGGTGGTGTATTTTGTGGTGGCGGTGGTGTAGTTGATGGTTTAGTCGCAGGTGCTGGTGCAGGAACTATAGAGAAAAACTTGAGATTTGTACGTATACATGCAGTCTGTCTCTTTCGGTTTGTAAAAGAAAGCTTTCTTAGACAAATAATTATTATAATTATATAGTGAATGGCCCTTTAATTTTATACGAGCAAATTTTCTATAACAAATTTTATTATGTATAATTTAGTAATGACTGGATTAACCGCAACAGTTTTAGCCAATTACTGCGAACCCATATAAAAAAGAAATTACATGCAGCATTTAATTGTATGAGTACGATTTCTGAAGTTATTACACTTCAGACATACAGAATTGAATGTCCGTGAGTCTTCACAGATATAAAGCCCCGTTCAAACGGATAAAAACATGCTAGTCATGTTGGACCAACATTGGTCCAACAATGTTGGGTCATTTGAACACCTTGCTGGACGATGTTGGATGAAGTTTGATTTGGTCAAACTTTTCATTTCAACCACATCACAACATGTTGGATTCGTTTGAACGACTTCATCGAAGAATTTTCGACGCGCGCATGCGTAGTTCTTGTGTCTTCTTATTGAAACTTTGCAGAGTTTTAATCAAGATGGCATTACTTTTGCGTAAAAAAACGACAAACAAGCAAACAAACCAAAAACCTCTCACGTTAAATGAAATTGTTAGGTTATCGAAACAAAGCCCCACTCAGTCTACGGTTGCTTGGGATTCGTTTAAACGGCCGGCCTTTATACGTATTGAAAAGTGACAATGTATGATATGCCATTAATGGCAGATTTGAAGTTTATCCATGCTTAGGTTATTCATAGTTAGAGTTTAGTTCTTCTGCTAAAGTGTTCCAAATTCTGCAAGTGCTGACAAAGAATGATTTTTGCTCGTGTTCGTCTTGAAGTGCTGACGACAGGAAGAACAGAAGGTTTCAAGTTGACCAAATTGTGAGTAACCTTGAAGAAGAACACCTTGCCCAGATACTCATGCCACTTGCCACTCATGAAGAACACCATGTCCAGATACTCATGCTACATGTCGCTCATTCCACCATGTACTTGGTGGCCGCGTCAGTCTTTGAATTCTGCCTAGCTTTTAATTCAACTGACTGTGGTGACCAAAGTTTGATTGCATAGCCAAGATGAGAACGTACCAAAGGAAGATAAAGCGTCTAAGGTTGGTACTATTGATACACCATGTGTTCCTCCTAGCTAATGTAGCATGTAGCATGCTAATGTAGCATGTAGAAGTTTGTTGGCCCGTACAGACTATTCGTATACTTGTATGTTTCATGTGAGGTCTTTTGACAACAAAATTCCAAGATCTCGCTCAGTTTCGGTGGAAACAAGTGAGGAGTCATAACTTATAAGCGGTGAAAACCCGTGACTTGGTTTTCCTGGTAATGAACTGTAATTTGCATTTGTTTGAAATAAAGGCAAGACTGGACGTTGATGACCAGGTTTAACATAGATTTAACAGAGCCAAAAAAAAACTTATTTCAGCTTTCTCGAAGGAGACGTTTCACTTTGGCTTGTAAGTAACTTTTCTTTCAAGTAATTAGACGAAGATTTCAAAAGATTTCTTCAACGGCTTTTGCCGAACAAAGTTCTTTATCAAGTGCAGGATTGATCCAGTTATCCAAGGCACAGGATTACTTCCCTTAAGTCATTTAGATGATAAGTAACGGTTCATGCATCATTGTTGACAAGAAGGTGTTTTTCGAAACTATGCCAGTCATCGTTAATGTGATTGTGTTTTATGGTTAAGGAAGGGTTCGTCAGTAGTCGAGAGAGCGGAGCGCAGTCTTTTGAACTCTGCTCTCGCAGCAAATTTTTTATGGATTTTCCCGTCTAAATGTATCAGTTTACAAAACGCATATATGGCATGGGAAATTTGGTCAAATTTTCTCATCCACATGAGCAAAACATATTTGTCGAAGAAAATTTGCACAAAACTTGTAAACATCTAATTTTAAATTAGCTATTCATTTGTGTAAATATCTTTACAGTCTTTACAGTCTGATGTGTGAGTACGAGTGTGTTTTTATACCATTTTATATATATATTTAAGCAATATAAAACGCGCGCGCAAGTTGCTATACTGTGATATAAACACGATGGATGTATGGATGTATACTAAGCTTAGGAACACGAGACGTAGCCGAGTGTTTCTCTTGCATGCTTTTCGAGTGATCTACATCTTCCAGAGTGTTTATATCACAGTACAGAGACATATTAAAGCAATGATTTTATATCGCTTAAATTGTAAAATATTTTCGACGTTTTTGTGCAAGCCATGTCGCTGTCCTCTGATATAAACATGGTAGCCAGCCAACCAGCACGCGCGTTATATCTCAAATATTTTATAATAAAGAGCCGTTCAAATTGGAATCCCGTAAATATACTACTATTATTATTATTACATATTATTGTTATCATTTCTTATGGAAGGGCCTTACATTCTAGTCTAAAAACGATCTAACGATTTACTACAGTATAGTTACAGCTTACCTACTTGTCCGTTTGCTGAAAAGCAATTTTACGGAAAATACCATTAGAATAACTGCAGAAAAATTGCGTATGTTTCAAGAATAAGAAATAGAGGAATAATAAAAAACTTTTAAAATAGCTAGTACAAACAAACAAACAAATAACGAACGAACGAACAAACAATTTTGCTTCAATTAGGGTTTAGTAATTAAACTTATCCCATACAATGTCTTCATTCTTTTTTATAGCATTTATTATAGTGTTTACATAGAGTCATAAGAATCCACGATTTAGGTGGCAGATCTGAAACAGATATTTTTAGCCATACTTTATATATATATTTTTTATATTATATTTTAGAAAAAGGATTACATTATTTTAATTTCCCTTATATTTATATTTTGCCATTAATTTCCCATATATATTTATAGTATACATATATATGTATATATTCTATATTTCTAGTTTTTAGTTTAGCCATTTATTTATTTAGTTATTTTAGTAACAGCAAGTGATAACATGACGAGTATGCGCGAACCTCTGGACGGAAGTGACCTCAATTACGGTTTTAACCTGGCTTAGGGCTACCTCTCTCATAAAGAGAGTCGTATATAGTCTCCCCAAAGTTTTTCGGAGCATTAAAGTCGAGTGCAGAAGTACGAACAGCTAGAAATTATCCTTTCAAAATTATCCATTTGTCCACTTTAAATAAAGCAATGTATTGTATTGTATTGTATTGTATTGTATTGTATTGTATTGTATTGTATTGTATTGTATTGTATTGTATTGTATTGTATTGTATTGTATTGTATTGTATTGTATTGTATTGTATTGTATTGTATTGTATTGTGTTGTGTTGTGTTGTGTTGTGTTGTATTGTATTGTATTGTAACAAAAGAACGAACGAACAAACGAACAAACGAACGAAATTGCGAACGAACGACTGAACGAACAAAAGAGAGAACGAACAAATACACACACCATATATAAATAAACAACGAATAAACAAGCAAAACATAATGGAATAAATAAAATAACATGGGATCTAAATTAAAAAAACCTAGTGAAATAAGGAAGCAAAGAATCAATCCAACAAAAAAGCGAGCAGACAAGTAAACAAACAAGTAAAAACAAAACGCGTATGGATATATTGTTGTTGTTATTGTTGTTGTTGTTTGTTGTTGTTTGTTTGTTGTTTGTTGTTTGTTTTGTTTTGATTTTGTTTTACTTTGCTTTTGCTTGTTTGTTTTGTTTTTGAGTCACACAATTTTTATAACATTTTTATTTTGGGATACTAAAATTCACTCACGTAAACAAATGGTGATTGAGCATGCGCGTGTTTCATAGCCAGAACAAGGTGCAAGGTTACATGTACGATTTCTCATCTGAACTCCCTGGTATCCACCACATGGTTGACCACACTGTGACCAGGAAGACCAACTGTTGCCACTTTGGGTTTGCTCATCGGGAACGACGGTTTTGTTGCCATTCAAGAAACTAAAAAGATAAGAGATTTAATCAATGAAATATCCATAACGCTTCTACTTAGAACAGATATCGTACATCGTAGATGACAGCAAGGAGAAAAAGGGAAGAGGGGACATTGCACTTAAACCACCACAGGAAACTCTCGCTTCTTGGGTTCCTGGAAAAATTCAGAGGTCAACAAGACTTGGCACCAAAATGAGGGAAAGAAGAATAGGTGAGAGTTCGCAGCCTCTTCTCCCCCTCCCCCATCCTCCCCCCCCCCCCCCCCTCCCCCTTCAATTCTACACTGGAATCCCAAATCTAAGGATTGCCTGCGGAGTGAGCTAGTTGCGCATGATACACAGTATATTTGTACCGTTACATTGAGCGATTCGTAGACGTACGAAATCTACCCTTGCTAGACTCCCTAGAAGAGACAGACGGCCAGCAGCCCAATTGTTTCCTCCAGAATTGGCAAAAAATCGAGGTTCGTCCACGTATTGTAAAAACCAAAGAGTTAGCCTAGTTTTTGGGTGACCGTGGTTTCATGTATACGGGCTCTGAGTCCATGAAGTCGAAGGTATCTCTATTTTATGTTGGTAAAAACATAGATTCAGAGTGATGTCACCTACCTGTAGACTTCGTTACTAAGTGATCCACCTTCTCCATCACCTAAGAAACCAAACTCAAAAAATCAAACCCCGAAACAATAAATAATTACATTGCCCATACAAAGTGTTGGCGATAGGGGACTTTCTCCTAGCCTCTCCCTAGTCGACATCAGCTACAAAATAGTCTCGTCACGCAATGCTCTTTAAACACGGCTGTGCCAGGAAACTGATTCTAGGAATCAGGGAGCCAGGGATTCTGGAAGAATATATTCTAACATTTCTCAAAACGTGTACCACATGTACCTTGGCATCCCATCTGCGCTTTTCAGTACAACCTTAGCATACTGTATGCGGAGGGGTGGGGAGCGCGCCCAGTTACTCGAAACAGAATATTATTCTAACAGGCTGAACAAGTCCCAAGCGTTTTGTTTGGAACTGTAAATATACAAGAGTTGTATTCCTTGTTACCTTTGCAACCGTATGACGGTCCATATTTTTTGTACGAATCATATTGGTCTCCTTGACCAAAACATTGACCACCATTTTGTAAGGCAAATAGCTTGAATTTCTTATCCAAAGCTGCTTCGGCACACTTCATCAAGGCATTAGTTCTTGCTTTGTAGTTGGAATCCTTTAGTAATGGATGTGTTCCTTCAAGAGGGGCGACGGCCCTGGCCGCCATGTTGTCGGTCCAACACCCAATACTTTTAAATTCTGAAATAATAATCCATATAAAGGATCGATATCGAATTCATCGATTTGAACTAGAACTTCTACTTATAAGGTTACTATTCACTGGAAATGTTTGCTTATTTTCTATGATAGGAAATATGTAGGAAATTGCAGTTTCCTATGATAGGAACTAGACAAAACATAGGAAGATACATTCCTAGATATTTCCTATCATAGGAAATTGTATTTTCCTAGATATTTCCTATCAAAGGAATATGAAAAGGTAGGAAATATCTAGGAAAATGTATTTCCTACATTTTGTCCAGTTCCTATCATAGGAAAATGTAATTTCCTACATATTTCCTCATAGGAAATAGGCAAAAATTTCCAGTGATTTTTAATACTTCATGTCTTTTTCTACTTATAGTTAAGCGAATTTCGTGGGCAAAATATATTACAATTGACCATGACTACCCAAGAATATTAATTTTAAAGAGTCGTATATATCAATAATGTTCAACGAAATATTTCAACCAATCAGACCCTGCGTAAATTCTGTGACGTCATCTGTGCGTGTGTATTATAATCACACGGTCGGTTCTCCACCAATCACAGTGCGCTTAACATATCAAGCGTTATACAAACATATATAGCTAGCATGTCTTGCCTGTATCAAATATGCTCTACTTACTTTCATTTTTGATAGTAAAAATTTCATCACGGTTGGGCTGAGTGTCTTCATTTGGTACCATATGGTGTATTAGAGAACCAGGGTAAGCTGATGTATAAAGATATACAACCGGAGGAGCAGCGGCAACAGGGGCAGGAACAGGGGCAGGAGCAGGAACTGGATAATAGCTTGGATAAGAGCTGCCATAAGAGTATGGAGAAGAGGATGGTTGCGGATACGCTGACACGTAAGAAACCGGCGGTAGATCGTACAAGGAATACAGAGATCTTGCGTGAGATCTTGCGTGAACAGGAGGCCATGGTCTCCGGACATGAACCATCTTTTTCAAAGCCTTATAAGGCAAAAATCGTCTATGGGCTAAGAAACTCTTGCCGTAGTAATAAGACCTCTTCTGGACTATTTTATCATGTTCTATACAAAAAAGACATTCTATTTTAGACTACATCCTTTCTAATTTTGATAAATTGAAAACACATCTGTTTTTGCTACGGTTAAGCCTTCCGTCCACACCAGTACGGCATTTTAGGCAAGAAAATGTACCTATTTTAAAAGGCCCAACAAAGTGGACAAATTTGAAAACGGTGGCTGAGCGTTTTAGACAACGACCACACTAATCAGAATACATTTGAAAACGCATATTATTTTCTATGCATGGTTAGTCTTTGGTCTATACTAAACATCGTTTTCGTTTGTCTAAAGTGATTACGATGCTAATGTGAACCAGGTTTTGGTGTGGACCGAAAACATTTTAGAGCGGTTTTCGTATGAGTGTGAAATGGACCACGCCGTACTGTGACCGTCTCCAGGGGCGGATCACTTCACATTTTATGTTGTACAAAGCAATAAATACAGGTCGGGTAGGCGAAAAATACGGCTGTGTATTCTTGATATTTTCTTTCTCGACGTAAAAATATTTTATATATTTTTAGGATGAGAAAGGGGTTCCCCGGCAGCCAAGGAACCCCCTTGGATCAGCCCCTGGCGTCAGTGTCGTACGTAGTGTCTATAAAAATATTCGAAATTCCTGCCGTGACCATACCGTGCAGTGACCTCTAGTTTATAAATCAAATGATGCGGACTATTACTAGCTGAGCTAGACATGTAGTGACTGTTCATAGTGCAGATTTCGTATGAGTGTGAAAAACTACGACACGGTTACGGTGTGGTACGGACACGGCACGGAACCTCACCTGCTGATGTCTTTGTAAATTTGTAAAGAAATCAGCAGGCGAGGTTCCGTGCCGTGTTCGTGCCGCGCCGTAACGTGACGTAGTTTTTCACACTCATACGAAATCTGCACTATGTTTCTAACACTTTCCAAACTGAAGTGCATGCACTTTTCCAGTTTCGAACCAAACATTTACATCAGTTCTTCAAGGCTGGTGAGATGTAGAAAAATATTTTGATTCGCGACTCATGATCTTATGTCAAAAGAGTATCAAACGTAACGATATTCATTCATCTCTGTATAAATTGGCGTTTTGAAGCCTTTCTGAACATTGTTCGAAACTGGAAATTGGCAATTTAGTTTGGAAAGTCTTTCTGGAGATAAAGATGCATGTCATAAAAGATCAAAATTCCATCATTATCTCTTTCGTCATTCTACCTGTTTTTGGTTTGTTACGATGAGGTCTTGATGCAGACACCTGCACCACAGTCGTATACCAGATGACAAGAACACAAAGCCAGAAAAAATGAGTCTTTCTCAAAATCATTCTTGTTATTCTATCAATAGAGAAAACATAACATTATTGCTGTTTGTCTAGAGAACCTATAGAACAGAAAGTTAGGTATACTGAGTCTTGTACAAAATTACATCAAGTACAAACAAATTGTTATATAAGTAGAAACAAAGTAAAAAAGTAGATTAGAGCGGTTTTCGTATGAGTGGGAAACTTACCGCGCCATACCATGACCGTGTCAGTGCCGTACGTAGTGTAAAATCATTTGAAATTCCTGTCGTAACCGTACCGTGCAGTGACCGTGTCGTTTTCCCAGTCATACGAAATCTGCTCTAAAGCTCAACATGCTCTAAAAAGATTTATACTAACACAAGACAAAACAACTGGCCAAAAGCATCTTGTCGTGCGTGGAAAACAAATTTTCAAAATTCTTCTCTGACGTTCAACTGAAACTAGGTTTTGGTTGGTGCGAGCGGCGGTTGGCCAAATACACAATCCAATCTCAGTCAACGTTTGCAATTCAACTATGTGTGAAGCCAGTTAAGGTCAGTTGGGCGTAAAGGGCAAAACCAAATGCCGCAATGACACGCGAAAGCAAGTAGAAATATTACCTTGTCGGAAGACCGACTTGAACATATCGGAACCTTTGGAACTCAGTAATTATATTTAGCAATATCTCATCCTCGAAGGAATGTAATAGATGACTTAAGACTTCAAGTTTTCGAATGATCCAAAAGCCCATACATTAATTGATAAATTATTAATCTCTTAAGTAGTATCAAGTTACGTTCAACGAGATCCCAATTTTGGCTCGTTCTTAGCCTGCGTAGCGGCCAAAATTTCTTTTTCTTGGTGTTTCAGGGCACTTGAGGCATGTAGAAAATATAACAATAGCAGAGAACAAAGAAAATGGAAGGAAACAATACCCTACCGGCAATATTCTAAGAATTCTAACCCAGAATAAAATACATCCTGCAACACCAAGAAAGATCCAATAAATGACCCAATTTTTAAATATATTTCAACATTTTTAAATATATCTAGAAAAACAAGAACAATTGAAACTTAGTATGATAATTGGAAAGTAAACAAAACGAACAATGTCTAGATGCATGGGACATTGCTCGTTATCCTTGTAAATATTTATATTTAAATTATATCACATTGGGGTGTGTAGAGGGGGTGTCAGTACACACGTACTATTTCAGTCATCGAAATGATTCGTGCGCCAGCAAAGTATATTCTCGGCTACAAAATACGAAGATAGTTAGCTAGTTTGCTATAGAAGGAAATACATTTTTCCCTGTTTGTAACTTAATACCTTCTCATCGCAACCTATAAATCAACAGAGGCCGGTGTCGCTACTGTTTTCGTTGATCGCAACCGGCAGTGCATGACATTATGTCACAGGTATCTAGAGGGCATCATCCCAGTTTTTAAAAGAAATATCTAATGAAAATAATAAAAAGGAGAAAAGTGATAAACACTTTATTTTGTTGGTTAACGAAATGATACCAAAATTAACAATGGAAACAATTTTTTGCCCTAAGAATTGTCTTTTTGTTGATCTTAATCAATTGTCATGGATTTTTTAAAAACATGTCGATTGCCTTTGTCTTTTTCTTCTTCAGTTGTTCTCCTTCTTGTTCTCCCTTTTTTAAAGGTGTTGATTCCAAGGAACTTCTGTTTCTTTTTAATAACAAAACAGAACGAAGCAAAACAAGACATGGCAAAACAAACATACAAACAATCAAACAAAAAGCGGTCAGTATACAACCAGTCAAAAATGAAAGAACTCTCATTTCCACTCTTTCCCAAATTAAATTTTATAAGCGATTCCAAGAGGATGTCGATTCCAAGAGGATGTCTTATGCATTTGAAGAGCAAGAAATTAAAACTGTTGAAAATAAATTGGTAACAAGAAGCAACTTGAGCCTAAAGGGGGAAAATTTTCCCTGTCCAAGAACACTCTGTAAAGGGGCGGAGACGTTGTTCTTGATGATCGAACAGGGCGCAACAACACGAAAACCATCTAGTGTAATCCCTCCGCCCAACATTAGCCTGGTTGGTATCACCAAGGAATCTCTTATTTTCAAGTAAATAAAAATATTTTCAATAAAATAAATGCGTGAATAAGTTTTGTTTTTTCTAATCCTGAAATAGGTCAGAGGCCCTGCGGAGTTGTTTGTGTCAGGTCAAAGCGAAGGGCGTGAAATTTCGAAAATCAGGACCCCTACAACTAAGTTCCTTGTTAAGAACAACAAATCACAAATCAAGACGACTACAAAATGAAGTTAAGGTACTTACCTAAGTTTATAGGGGTAGAAAATAGATGATCATCTTATGGCATTGACAATATCATCGAGTAAAAGATCAAGCGATTTTCGGTGGATTTTTGAAAGTACTACCTGTCGTTCAAGGGCTATGCTTCAGTGACCGTGTTGACACTGCAAGTTAGCAATTAGACAACGTTGTCACTAGTATACTGGGTTTATAATAGGAGGGCTTGTTCGTTTTATTGTCCATTGTCTAGTCTCTTCCCTCTCAATGTCACGCAATTCTCTAGAGGAGATCATAGTAAAAAAACTCAAAATCAAAGTTTCTTTAGTTCTCCCTCTGCAACTACTTCAGAAACTACAAACTCGACCATTCTTGTCAAAACTCTTGAAAGAGGTCATTGTTATTTCTTAATTTAATGATATTCCTCTGGTGGGACATTTTATGCGGTTAATCTCAATGAAAGTTAACTGAAGAAACATTGTTCCACAGAAAAGACTATTCAGGACTGACCGCATGCATTCTTTCTTGGATGACTTTTTTCTTTCTTTTTTTACATTTTTTCTTTTCCAAAAGTGAGATCATATTTTGTTCTAAAAATTGAGATCATTAACTTTATAGTGAGATCATTTTTAAATTTAAGAAAATCAGTTTCGTCTTCAGAATATACATTTTCAACATAAAGCAATTGTTTCTTGCATTGATAAAGATAATCTAGTGGATACAGGAAAAACGTCCTGCAACAATATTCTTTTGCCAATAAGAATAATCACTAATAAATCACAATTTTTGGCAAAATTTAAATTCAAACAATATTAATGACTTTATTGTAAACTAAGTTTCGTCTTTCACTTCTTTACCTTACCATTTATAAACTTAAATTTTGTCACTACATGTACTTTTATCTCTCTTTTCGATATCTATATGTCTATCCTTATAGATTTAATATTATATTGGGCACATAATTAGTTTTTATTATATTTTTGCCCCGCCTTACTCCACAATTCCTTCCTTTTTTGTACTTTCTAGACTGGCTGACATAGCGGAAAAACTGCAAAGCTACTGTTTAATTTCATACTTTTTTCACTAACTGACAAGGATACATCAAAAACTGTGAGTGCTATGTTTACGCTCTCTTTGGCCAAACGATGTGGCGAAACCTTGTGAAGTTAATTAAGCAAAGCTTCTCGGAGGTATTTACGAAAAGGATTGTTTTCCTGCTGATCGAATAAAATGTCAGCTCTTTCAAAATAGAGGACATTTTATCTCACAGTGGCATTCATTTTAGTAGCATTTGATATTTTGTTCTTTGGCCCTAAAACAGAATATTGAGCTTATATTGTATACAGAATATTGAGCTTATCAAACAATAACTGTACTCATAAAACGTGTTTCCGCCCTGTCACCTAGACTATGTAACATATGAAGAGAAATACATTTCAGGGTGCGGTTTACATGAGTAGTTCCTATCCGTGGGCAAAATTATGGTCTTTTCGTCCCTAGCTGAAATAAATTGCAGTTTCAGAACTACTCTGGAGCAAAGCGCACCCTTCGTTTCCTAAGGGATTTTACCTCAGACAGTGAAATCCTGAATTTTGTATGTTTTTCATCGAATATCTCCAGAATGATGGCCAGTCTCCGGTATCAGTTGATGAAGTGTATGTTTCCATGCACGCTGAATAACATATTTCTAGATAGAATGTCCCGTCCAAGTTTTATAACTCGTGTTATATAGCCAGTACTTGGTCAAACTCATCTGGATTAACTTTTTGCTCAATGAAAATAACCCAAGCAACATATTCTAATAACTTGTAACTATTGTAACTGCGGGACGTACCTGCAATATGGTCAGGGTTTGCATTGTAAACTACTGGCCCGAGTTCCTGAAAGCCCTTTTAATGCTAATCCAGGATTAACTCTAAAGAAAGCCATTCATTGTAATCCTGGATTAGTGCTAATCGGAAGGTCAGGAACGGGCCCATGTTGAATAAGAACAAAATCATCTAGATAAAGGGTAGAAAACTACTATAGATAAACGCTTGAAATGTAGAGAAATGGCGAGAAAACGGGGGAAGCGGCCGGCTAGAAATGGCACAAAGCCTTGAAAAGAAAACTAGCCAAATTAAGACTAGGAAGCTAGTCAAGTTTGAAAACTAGCCCAAGGCTAGAAAACTAGCTACTGATTAAAAATATAAGATATTTTGGACTAGAATCGAAAATTAGACAGGCTTAAAAACTTGCCAAAGGCAAGAAAACTAACCTGCAAGTTTGAAAAGCTACTATAGCCTAGGGCTAGAAAACTAGCCAGGTTTGAATTAAAACTATAAAGGCGACTGTCGGTTACTGACTAAGCGGACTGTTGCGGATAATGTGCGGACTCTTGTTTTTAACAAATAGACTATTATATTTTGTCAATCGTCAATCATCGTATTATAATATGGCACTTTCGGTCAAATCGCGCGCTCTGATTGGCTAAGAGCTTTGAAAGTCGGCCGATGTATTTTCAGCAGTCCCAGGTAATATATAAATAGTAGTCTCCTACGCAGCCGCAGTTTTGTTGTCACGCTAGGGCTTAGCCTGACAACAAAACTGCGGCTGCGTAGGAGACTATATAAATAGTGGATATAACATAAAAGAGACCCTTAGAATTAGGGTAGTTCAGCGCCCAGGTTCAACGCCTGTTAATTAAAAGCTATTTTAGTTTAAACCAGGGAAACGAATAAATTTTTGAAGCACCCTGTAAAATATTTTTATTAGTCCAGTTCCCACCGGTTAGTCCCAACGGTATTTCGTGCCTTCACTATCATAACAACCAGTTATAAATTGCAAAGCAAAACCGGGTTGATCTATGTACTAATACAAACACTCATTATGTTTTCATCACGATGTCTACTGTTGCTCTTACTAGCCAATATATACCTTTCCCTTGCAGAAAGTGAGGAAGCCAAGAGACAAAAGAGTTTTTCTTTTAGTGCGGAAGACTTTGATGATCCCAAATGGAAGGGATTAGAAATATTCAACAGTGGACCGACCTATGATAATAGAAATTCATCGAATTTTGATTTTCTACAAGGTAAGAAACTTTTATTTAAGCAAACTAGAAATCATCTTTCTTGGGTCAATATTCTCTGAAGAGATGATAATTCTATATAGCTTCATGTTCAAAAGAATTTTTTCGTGGTTTTAGTTGTGTTGATCTCTAAGACACTTTTGTGATGATAACAAAGTGGCTTTCATCAGTGATTACTCTGCGGACGTTTTGGTGGCTGTCAGAATATGCGATTTTGTTCTTTTTAATTTGTTCTTTTTTTGTTCTTTTTTTTTCGGAACGCCCGCCGAGTGAACGCTCAAATGAGCGTCTTCTTTCAATATACGTTGCATCATCCCCTATGCATTCATCTCTCTAGATAAAAATCCCTAAACGATAATTAAAGGCTACGTCCAGTACAACTATCCTGTTATAACTCTTTCGTTCACGCTAGAACAGCACATTCCTTTAATTACGTACACCGTTTCAGTGAGATCGCGAAATTTGAGAAAAAAAGATGCGTTTCAAATTCATCCAGAATTTCTTGTAGTAGCCTAAGATTGTCAAGACTGTGAAATGGGATTCCTGTGGTAAACTAAATCCATGGGCATCCAAGGACACATAGTTAAAATACAGCAACTGATCAGCGTCCAGGCCACAAATACCTCACTGTAGGCAACACAATAACTATGCCTCAACCATATTCACATAACTTTCATTAAATCAAAACGGCTTAGAGTACCATTCTGTCGCCAAATCCGCTTTGTAAACAATTCAATTAAGCTCACGTACATTGCACTCTCTACATAGCGCTTTTTCTACATACGTACAATTGATTATTTCTCAGTTTTGACACACCCAATGATAAAGTTATTGTTCCACTTTATAGATAAGCAAAAATCAAAAAAGGGTAGCGGCGAAACAAGGACTTGCAGTGCACACAAACTCCCATCAAAATGTAAACTTCTACCCAACTGTAACGTCCTCTGCAGTGTTTCACTGTTGAAAACCCAAGGACACATGAAAATCATCTTTCCCTGCAAAAAGGGTCCGAAGCTGACTGTTCAAGTTAAAATCAAGCTATCAAAGAAGAAAATCAATAAAGTTTATCGCCTAAAAATTGGGAAATCTACACGTGGAACCACCATTTCTGAGTTTGGATATACAATTGGCAACATGAAGTTCCAAATGAAGTTTGCAGCGGTTATGAAGAAGGTTGATAACAAAGTTGCATTTCAGGTGACTATTCAAAATGAAAATTACTAAATTAAATTACTGTTTAACCATGCATGAATTCGGTGCAACGTTTTGCACGTTTTGGTGTTTTTACAAGCCTAATATAGAATATATTCAACCAATTCAATTACAGGTTTTTGTGACGACATTTGGAAACATTCCTAGACAGTATAAATACAATTTCAAGACAAAGTTTCTTGAAGTGAGAACGAGCGCACTAGCGAATAAATGTGGTGAGTAATAATAAGACAAATGAAACAAAACTCATTTAAAGAAATATTGGAAATTGATGACCTTTACACCCATAAGCTAAGAGGCAAGGTCGAAGCTGTCACAATCAACAACCTTTCTGAGCTGATTTTTTTCTCAGGCCAATGATCCCAAGTAAAAGCCGATGAGTGCATAACCCCAGAGGGCATGCCACAGGGATCTATTCTAGATTTCATTTTGTTCATTATCTATGTGGATGATACTCTCATATAACCCTAGATACTTCTGGTCTAGACCACATCGTCGTTCCGTTCTATCTTACTGACGAAGTAATTTGCTCATGGCAAATAAACTCTTAAGAGTTGGCCAGATTGAGCTGAATTTCAACATGCTACAAGGGGTCTATTTGAGTGTAAATGATGTATTTCAGTTGGCGTACCACAAGGATCCATGTTGGCTAGCTCCAAAATATCTCACCAACTCTTGAGAATTTATTTGCCACGAGCAAATTACTTCGTCAGTAAGGTAGAAATGAATATTTATTCTCAAGAGAGCAAAAGTCTTTTGTTTTGTCCCCCAGATTGAGCTGCTCTGACGACATGTGCAAGGGGGTCTATACAGTGGAAATTTCAGTTTATTTGATCTTATACCCTCATTTGCAATTTTTTAATAATGCCCTCTTTGTATTTCTGAAGCAAAAGTAGAGAAGACGAAGAAGAAAAAGGAAACTTATAACCAAGGACCTTGTTCCAAAATCAAACTTCCCTCAATTTGTGCAATATCACCAGACTGTACGAATATCTACTGTAGTCTAAAGTTCGTCGGCCAAACGGTGTTTCTGTCCTTCAAAATTAACAAATGTGCAAGTCCAATAACGCTGTCAGCTGAAGTGAGGATCTCTATGTTAAATATCAAGTGGCACCATAAATTTAAGTCTGGTGTCATGTTACCAATCCCTGGGTTTGGTTGCAATGCTGGTGGAATAAATGGTGGGGTAATTCTTGAGGTACTGTTGAAATCAAAATGGGGAAAACTTAATGTTCAAGTAAGTGGAATAGGTGCTATACTATAAAACCAATCATTATTGTTATTTCAAAATGACACGAACTTGTTTGAGTCAAGACTTAAGGCGCTGTTACACTGTGCAATTTTTCCAGCAACTTGTCTCGCAACGGCGTTTCAAATTAAAACAAGTTGCAGAGAAAATTATGGCGCTGTTACACTGTGCAATTTTCCCTAGCAACTTGCAATATTTTTGGCCAGTTGCTGGGGAAAATTGCACAGTGTAACAGCGCCATAATTTTCTCTGCAACTTCTTTTGAAACGCCGTTGCGAGACAAGTTGCTGGAAAAATTGCACAGTGTAACAGCGCCTTTACTTGTGTATTCAGGCGTTTTGACAAGAAAACCTTCCAGGAAGTCGTCAACCACAGATTCTAATTTTTCAACTGCTTGGGTTCCAGGCTAAAAAGGCCTCCCTCAAAAGAGATGGCCTTGCGACCCTCTAGTTCCCCGCTGTAGGGAGGGGTTCGAACAGCCAGGGGTTGACTCCAATACACAATTGAGCCCAGTACACAACTGAAAAAAAATGTTTTTTTGTTTTCAGATCAGATTATTAGTTGGGGTGCAGATTGGCTTTATTCACAGTTATCCTATCGACTTCAGATTGCTCAACCTGCGTTTGCCGATTAAGATAAAAGGCTGTGGTAAGTAAGATCAGTTTAGCTAGAAATGTCATAGTTGCACATTTGCATACTTGCAACCAACTAGCCGACCTATCGACCGACCGACCGACAGAACGACTTACTGATCGACCAAATAAACTAGTAAAAAAACAATGGTTTGATTCTGTCACGAACTTCATATTGAAACCACTGAAAGAACTTAACTTTCATGTTATAGAGATAAAAACAATTTTCTTCAGCCACTAATCATAGCCTTAAAATTACAGCTAAAACTTCTCTTGGAGATAAGAGTCATCCAACCACTAAACCATCAAGAAGTCACACAACAATTCGTCAGTCGACAGCAGCATCAACGACAACACCATCACCAAGTGAAGATCCTTACAATTTAGAAGAATGGGAAGATAAAAGATGAATATAAAACAATACTGTATAAAACCTTAAGAGCTGTGAGAACGTAAATTGTTTGTAAAATAAAATCCATTTAAAACTCAAATTCCACATCATGTACATGTAGTACATGTCCCAGTGTCTTTGCGCAAAAAGGTGCCCTTTTTATATACTAACGATATCTCTTTCAAAAGACAGTTTTTCATACATTAGTCCGTGTGCACCAGTGCAAAAAGATACCTCACCCCTCATCCCCAAAGGGGATGGAACGTAGCGTCTACCCAGACGTTCGACAATTACCAATTTGATAGTGATTAAAAATATTGTTTAACCAGTCTATCCAATCAGAATAACTTGTTAGAGAAACATCAAATATTTTGACTTTTTGCCCTATAACTACTGCCATCCAATTGAACGACCCGCAAAACCTCCCGAAAACATATGTGACTACATTCAAAACAATTCTCAAAACAATTCTTTTCAACAACGGAATTGTCAGTTTCTTTGATTTCCTTCAAAAAATTGATTGGTTCTCCTGGGCCTCATTTTATCTCAGTTCAAGTCATAGGAGATGTCTTGTATAAGAGTGTATGTTCTTTTACTGTTTGTCAGTGTAAATATTCTTCGATGTCACAGCAATATTGACAAGTGGAAAAATCAGAAAATTCCTCCAGCTACAGATAAGATGTTTCCAAAATTTAAAGGAGCTGCAAAACCTGATAAAGATGGCAAAAATGGATGTCCACCATGTCGTAAGTACCATACTCACTAAAGCGGCAGATTTCCAATACTGATTTCGGGATTATTTCAGTCAAACTTCTTCGACGTCCTCACGGAAGATCAGTCAACTGACTACAGAAACTAATTAAACAAGCTTTTGATTTGCATCACGCTATAATTGGAAACCCACTACATCTCAGTATCGTATCCATTTCTGTATTTTTTTGCTAAAAAATGTTCAATTGGATAAAGGTGATTTGGTTTAAACAATTTGATACGTCTTTAAGAAGCAATAATGTTACTTAACAATGACACTTATCGATCGTGATTTTTTTCAAATACATATTCCTTTTATCAATGATTTTGGATTTTTTTCCCAACGCGTCAAGATCATGTATGACTCTTGGAGAAATGAAATAGCTTTTAATTAACGAGTATTAAACTGCGACAATATGATAAGTTCTCAATGATTATTATCATTATTGTATTGATAAACTACAAATGCTTTCATTCTTTATTTCTCCTTACAGCTTATAAAAGAAAATCAAAAACACCAGGTGATATAAAATGATAAATTTTGTTTTCTTGGTCATTCATTCCATCGTTTTTATCCAACTGTCAAAATTCTTCTTTTTCTCAAAAAGAATGTGAAGCAACAGTCGATATTGGGTTTGCTGTGGAATCATCGACCAGTCTTGGCCGCGTGGGTCCTGGTAATCTCCGCCGATTAATTCATTTCGTTGGACTGATTGCACGCAAATTTAAACTTTCAAAAGACCGAGCACGTGTTGGTCTTGTTACGTTTTCTTCTAAACCTACATTGCTATTTGGAATGACAGAGTAAGCTAACTAATATTAAACAAGTCCATTCCTTAATCATCATACGGGCATTACTGGATGTACTCACGTATCCCAGGGACAATTAGACGCCCGCCACAGAAGCAAAATAGAGTTTAAGCTTCTGGGAAACGGCAGAGAGGTGGCACGTGATCTGCTTTTTTGCGTCTGGTATCGCCGTTTATTTTGTCTTTGCCGTAAACACGAAGTCACCTCGCGCGCGTGTTTAAACGCCACACGTAGAACGTCAGGCGCAAATAAAGCACGTCAAGCGTTCTGCTGTTTCCAGTGACCCGAATCTGATTTCACTTGCATTCCTGACGCTCTTCAGCCGCACCGTTTTCTTCCCCGCTACCTCACGATTCACCATTATTACTGCCATGAAATTTCATTATAAAATTTTCCGCATTTTTTATCTCGATAATAAGGCGTATAGGGAAAATAATAGAAGGATTAAAAAGAGGAATCAGCACCAAATACAGTGATCGAACCTCCAATACCGGGCGAGCGTTGAAATTCGCAAGGAGAAAACTATTTAAAGACAGTAGACGCTTCAATAAAGTACTTGTAGTAATTACAGACGGCAGGTAAACTATATTTTCATACACACTATTTTTTAACATTTCATTGGGAATACCAGGATCACTGGAAATGTTCTCACTGCTTATTTCCTATGACAGGAAATATCTAGGAAATCGCATTTTCCTATGATAAGAACTGGACGAAATCTATAGGAAAATACATTCCTACATATTTCTTACCATTCAGTGCATTTCCTACTGGATATGTCACAGTAAAATGAAATAGTAGGAAATACCTGGGAATTAATTTCCCCCCAAAATGTATTTTCCTACATTTTGTCCAGTTCTTATCATAGGGAAATACAATTTCCTGGATGTTCCTATCCTAGGAAATTAAATGGGCGAAAATTTGTTGTAAATGAAAGTACAACTTCTGAAACGAAAAGCTTTTCGAAAAGGACAGATTGTGGCGATCGAGATGAGATCGTTCCAAACAGGGATCAAAAACTGACAAGTATGGTCTACATTCTCGAGCCACGATGGCCGTTGAATGACAGTTCCAGATCGAAAGCATTGACACAAAAAGGTCGAAAGTTCTGCACTTTGGAATAACCGGCTACAAGCAAATATGCAATTTCTCTTACAGCTAGTGTCATCTACAAAATCGCAAAGTATTTTGTCCGCTCACCTTGTTCGCAAGGATCCAATCTAGACACGACACTCTGCCTACTAAAAGCTACCGTATTTATCTTTAGGTCCAATGACTCGATAATTGGTGCTTCAAAATCTTTGAAAAAAGATGGAGTGACAGTCCTATCTGTTGGCGTTGGTCGCTATTTCGATATTCATCAACTTAACAAGATGGCGTCTCGTCCTGTAAATACCAACGTGTTTACTGGAGATTTTAAGAAGTTGATTTACCTGAGAAAGGAAATAATTAAGACTATATGCCATGGTAAGGAATTTAAAATTTTAAAACTGATCCACAACGTTCATTGCGTCATGCATTGTCTTATACATTGAATACCCTAGCTACTATAACGTCATTAGAACCTCCGGCATTTAGGTGGAAACATACTAGACTAGGCGCATTTTCGAAAAATCAGACACCTGGAGACATTTTGGGGTAGAGGCTGGTAACATAACTATTCTAAACTGATTTTTCATGCTGAATCCGAATATGACTGTTACCAAGACGTATTCTGCAATCTTATACGTGTAAATGACGTATTTTGTGAATTGCAAAAATCAAGGAGATACGAATTTTTAAAAATCGAAATTTGTTGGTATCTCTTGCATAACTGTAAGTGTTTTCATACAAAATTTCGTTTTTTGAAAAATTCGTACCTCCTTGATTTTTCAACTCATATTCTTCAAACTTCACCGTTTTACTGATTTTGATATGCTCTTTCTAGCTATGGTCGCTGTTTTTAAGTTTGGGAACTTTTGGAATTACATGAAAAAGCCGTTAGTATGAAATGACTGTGTAGCAATTCACAAAATACGTCATTTACACGTATAAGATTGCAGAATACGTCTTGGTAACAGTCATATTCGGATTCTGCATGAAAAATTAGTTTAGAATAGTTATGTTACCAGCTTCTACCCTAAAATGCCTTCTACACTTTTTGCGATGGACTTTTCCAGTTTTGCGCCTTGTCGATACATGGATCTTAAAAAGACTGGCAGTCTTTTTAAGATCCATGGTCTATACTACTGATCATGAAAATTTATGAAACTTTAGCAAAGGTTGAAGACTTTCCACTCGATCACAGACTCGTCCCTAATTTCATGAAACAAATTAGGGAATTGGTTAGATCCCCCCTCGAACAGTAGACATTGTATTCCCAGAGTCCCACGCAGACTTGAAGGACGTGAGGACTGGGAACAATGCTGACAACAATTCCAACAACTGGCCGAAGATCAAATATTGATTTGCTATATAAAACCATGAATAGAGAAATCGTTGAATGGGATGAAACAGAAGGAATCCTAGAAGAAATGAGAATAACATTGAATAACAGTGGAAGGACGTTCCAAACATTCCACCTTTGTTAAGGGACAAAAATGTTAACCCATCGATCGTCTTGCTTCTTTTAGGTGTTGGAGGAAATCTGATCTTGCCCTGTAAACGACCTTGTCTCTGTAAAACAGGTTGACAATCTGAAGAACTACAGTTGCACTCGTACATATGACTAACTTGCCTCGACGTTTTTTAATTAACAATTTTAATATATATTGGAATGAACATACATATCAGGGACCGTGGAGCACCTTGAAAACTTGGGGGGCCTAGCATTTGAAAATAAAGAAGACTATCCAATCAAAAAATGTTTTAAACCCGAACATTTGACTAGGTAGCGCAGAAAGTGGAGGGGTTTAGCCCCTTTGTCCCCCCTCCCCCCCCCCCCCCCGTCTCCGCGGTCCCTACATATGTAAGAGACCATTTGAACCTAATTCCTGGTATTGTAAAGTCATAGGACTGGGTTTTTTGTAAGATGGGATTCAAGGAAGCAAGTTGAAATATCATTGTTCAGCTTCGATTTTTGGTTTATGATAATGAACTCGATAGTCTTTGATAGAATAAGGTTAACGGCAATAAAATCCGCTCTCTGATTGTTCGAGAAGATCGCAAGCACCATCACTCCCTCCCCAAATATATACATATATTCCTCAATGTGTAAAACAGTAAAGGTGTTTAATAATAATAGACAACTCACAACCAGATTCTTTATTGTTTCATATAAATTCCAGAGCCTGACAACTCGGCCTAGTCGGCCTTTAGGAAAACATTTTAGATGTACATCTTATCGCTTAAGGGGACTCAATACTACGAGACTGGACTTCGAGGAAATGCAAGAAGATAAAAAATATATAGTCTTGTCTCGTAGGGTTAAGTCCACAGCTGGACCTAATTTTATCTACTAGCGCGGTAATGACCAAAAGAGAAGAGCTGGATTATGTGCGCGCTTCTAAGGACTCGTCCACACGTAAACGATTGAATGTAAACGACTAAAAGGTTTCTGTCCACACGAAAACGATCGATGAGCGTTTACGAATAGTGACTTTGAAAGGCGTTTTCAAAAATGAGCGTTTACAGTGAAAACGCCATTGTTTTCGTGTGGACAGGATAGATCAAAACACGGAGACCGTGTGGACAAGGCCTAATTGTTAATGGCAGTGGTCACATCAGAACATTTAACTTAGTTAACCCACTCTTAACACTGGTTATTTACACAATGTGACCACGGCCATTAGAGCAGATTTCGTATGAATGTGAAACGGACCGTGCCGTGCCGTGACAGTGTCAGTGCCGTGTTGTTTATAAAAACATTCGAAATTCCTGCCGTAATTGTGCCGTGACCGTACCGTGCGGTGCCGTTTTCACAGTCATACGAAATCTACTCTATTTCGGGCCGTTTACATGATACCGGAATGAGTTTCGTTCCAGAACAAGTTCCTGCCCGGCGGTTGCCATATATTTCTTTCTATATTTGTTTACATGATACCAGAGCAAAAATTCATACCGGTACGAGTCATTCCGGAATGAGTTCATCCCGGTTTTCATTCCGGAACGAAACACTCCTTCTGGTACGACATTCTATACCGTCCAGTATCTTGTAAACCTGGACACTCATTCCGGAATCATGTAAACGGCCCCTTGTAATAGCCTCCTCCGCAGGCAACACCGTATTGTTTTCGGAAAAAAAGCCGCTGCTGGGGCTGGTGTTGCGAAGTCTTTCCCCCTGACACCCTCCCTCCCCCCCCCCCCCCACATCTGTTTTGGCTCGCTCCCAGTCTCTCTTCTTTGCAACAGGAAGCCCAAGAGATAAAAGGAGTTACCTGCGGAGGAGGCTATTATTGTAACAAGTGGGTCCAGTGCTGGACAGCGCTCGAGTCCGGTCCACGATTGTTTTGACCCATATTTCAGGTCTTAATGGCCGTGCAAAATACTTTTTTAAAAAACAATAAATAAATATTTAGATGGATGCTTTATATTTTATTAAATAGTGCTTTCCCCCGATTGCAAAAACAATATGTCCCAATAATTCTAAATAAAATAAATATTGAGAACAAAAGGAAAAATAACCCTCAAAACCTTCACTGCCGACATTCAATTCCTACACAGAATTAAATCATTAACCTTAAAACTCAATTAACCTTACATTTGGATTTCCATTCGTATTACTTATATCATTCAACCCGTTGCTTCTTATAAGTGATCACTTAAACTATATCAAAAAATTCAAATTTGCAAATAAATATATACAAGCTTTGATATTAGTGTGACGTCTTTCGTTATCGCAAAGAGTACAAAAAATACTTTCTTCTGATTGTTTACATGTCGAATTAAATATATGAACACACCCTGGACTTCACTATGGATGTGGTTTTAAAAAAAATTGGTTAGAATATAGAGTTCATTTTTACAGCTATTTTCGTTGCATCGCGACCAACAAATGAGCTTTTCTCATCTGTCAATCATCTTTGCTTATTTCAACTCAACCAATGACAAGTCGACATAGCTCCGCCCCCAGGGATCATGGACGAATCAGAAACGTCAGAAATACTGACGAAAAATTAGGGTCGCGATGCAACGAAAATTGCTGAAACACTAGGCTCGATTTCCAGCCGCGAAGGGTTCCGGTTAACCCTTCGCGGCTGGAAATCGAGCCTACTGAAACACGCGCAGTTGAAAATAAGAAGTCATTTTCATTAAATACGAGTCGCGTGTTATTTTTCATTCATTATTTTGCATACAAATGTAGAAAATAGTGCCCCCAATAACATATATAGAATTAAGTGCAAATTTGCTTTTTAAAAAAATCAATATCATCTAATTTATAATTGATAAATTTTGTAATTCACATCAGCCGAACATAATTTTATAATGAGACGTTTCTCTCCTTTAAGATGTGGTAATACGAGCAATAAACTCTTGCAACATTTCGCGTATTGTTGCACGTCAAGTTACACCGTAAAGATTGCTCGTAGTCTCGTAGTAGAATTACTGGGGTGCATGTGACGTCACGGCAGCCATCTTGGATGAGCTTTACCAAAAGATTTCTCATTAGTGTCTCTTGTTTGTTCATCCAACATGGCTACTGCTTCTTTGTCTTTTGATTCCCGAAGGTATGGATGATACCCAGCAATTCCGCGTGCTACAAATTTCCCTTGTTGCTGAGAGTAGCGCGGAGGGCTTCTACTTTGTTCAACAAAGAATATTTTGCCCACGGAGTGGTAAACGAGCAACATTTGCTTCACAACTTGCAACACAACAATGTTGCGCGAAATGCTGCATGATTTTGTTGCCATTATTACCGCATCTTAGAGTTCGGCACGTGCATAGCTCGGCGCTTACCACCCACACCGGCCAAGTGACAAATTATTGCATACAACCTCTCTTAGCTTTGTATGGATGCGTTTAGTGGAAACAGTTGATTTTCACGCATTCTCCGGCGAAATTCTTCCCACAGCATGCTCCTTTCTTTTAGGATGCCTTTGAGAAGGCCTCTATTTTCCATAGCTCGTCTAGAGAGATAGGGTAAGACGTCTTCTACTGGGCCATATGGGACGTATTTGTAGACCGAGTGACCTTCTTTACCTGAAACAATAGGGACATACGTCACAAGGAATCAAGATACACTGGGTGCCAGAGATTTGTGTCGAGTTACGCTTGCTACTGATTATGACGAAGCAAGTTTGGTGAAGTTGGTTAGTGGGGAGTCCAGAGGGAGATGTCCCGAGTTCCATTCCCGTGACCACATATACTTGTGTCGACTACCTAAAAATTGCCGATGTTTCGCGTCAAGGAGAGACGAATTCTTGGACAAGATTTACTTACCGAGTGTAAACGAGATGTGGTCGGACATTCCCAGAAGCTGACCAAAGAACACTCGTTTTGAATCAGTCGTAATACCCAGCTCCTCCATCCTGGGAAATAACAAAGAGATTGAACTTAATTAACATAACATCTGCATTATGCCACATTTACACACTTCATTGCCATCCTCGCTAAATAGCTCTTTCTGTAGAAAATAGGGGACTTGCACTGAGAACCACGTGACCCCAAGCCCTTACAAAAATGATTACAGTTTTAAGATCTGGCATGACAAGAATACCCACATTACCTTTGCACAGCAAATTGTATGGAGTGTTCATTATGCGACGCCACCATCACATTAGCACGCCCACGTGCTGTCTCCTCCAGAACGGCGTTGAGAGTTTCATCAAAACACTCACTCGTAGCAGTATAACTCGGATGGATGGGATCTTTGTAGCCAAATGAAGCAGCGCGCAATCGCTCTTGCTCCATGTACGCACCCCGTACAAGTTTAGCCGCAAAGCAGAAGTCCTCACGCCTTGCAAGTTCCATGTCAACTTGGGTTTGGCGGTGGGCGTCCTGATTTCAAGTACATTACATTTCTAATTATTTACTTCTAAGGGTAGGGCAACATGGACGATTTCATCTCGGGCTGATTTCGTCATGGAACGAGTGTCAGCCCGGAACGACAAGACATAACTGTAGTTCTGGGTAGAAAAGACTAATGTCAGGGTGAACATGACAGGACTCATGTATAAGGGAAAGCATGAAGTTTTGTCTAAGTCTCCAAGAAAAGGTCTCGACCGAAAATCGGGTAAAACTCGTTCTAAGACGAACTACTTTTGTCCAGTACTCTGACAAATTTTACTGGTTGACTCTGGCTTGATACCTAACACATTTTACAGACGTTTTGTAAGGAAGCACGTATCTTCTTTTCTTATTGAGGGCCTGTTTACATAGAGGGGTTACCCTACCACCCGAGCTAACTTTACCGAGCGTTTACATGGGAAAATCACTGGTTGCTATACGTGGGTGAACTCTCGGTTTGAGTTCCAAAGGCATGATTACCAAAAACTAACTTATATCCTAGGGCCAAAGTTGTCTCGGTTCGTAGGGTTATAGCGTTTACATGGAAAAAGTTGTCCCTGATAGTGGAGTTACCCTGTTTCGCAAAGAGGGTAACCCTTCCACTTTACTCCTGTAAAGTATCTAATGTAAACGCTTGACATTGATTTACTAAGAAATCAGGGAAATGATGGCTCGGCCAGGGTGACCTGTGGTGTTCTCCATAGGTTGATACATCCTCAATAGAAAAATCTCAAAATTGTGATGTTAGGACAGTGATATGCTACAGAACATTAGAAAGTGCTGTCGTTCTTACAAGGACCATTACTTCAGTAAAGTTTCTAGCAATTACGACGCTTTGGGCAGTCTATGTAAAAGCGCTATATAAATAAAGTTATTATTATTATTATTATTATTAAGTGTGAACCCGGCTTTAGACAAGCTCTAAAGGATAGGCGTACCTTCAAGTAGCATTGGTAAGTGTTGAACACAAGTGGTCGGTCTTTGTTGATCTCCCTTTGTAGATCTATGGTTAGCCTTCTGATAGCTGGTTGAAAGTATGTTTGTTCTGCATCTATCATTAGCCTTACGCCTTTCTTTTCTGCATGCTTTAGATAAACAACAAAGACAACTTTAATTTGAAAAGATGTCACTCAGTTGATTAAGTGGAAGGAGGGCACTCAACCGAGTTTTCCAAAGGAGGCCACCCCGGGGTCAAAATACTCACATGTGCAAGCTTTGAAAGCCTGTCTCTCATATTTTGAATTTGTCTCTGGTCATCAGAATTGAGAACTGTGATAAGGGGACTTCCAGTTTTTTCCTAAAGATACATCAAACAGGTTTAATTAGTGTCAAACTTGGACAGGTATAAATAAGCTCAGAAAAAATGTTATTTCAAAGTGACTATAGTACTGTCAGTGATTTACATGTACCATTTATGTACTAATGGAGGGAGGGGTGGGGATCAGAATGTCGATCACACACCTTTAAATTCCTGTCTCCTGTTCAACATTGTCATATATGATACAGGCTCACTGTACAGAGTATATTGGACCAGGTTGTTAAAATGAGTGGTTTTCTTCACAACTAATCCTGTACTAGATTTGATTGCCTTTCCCAACAACCCGGTCCAGTTCAACTTTAAAGCCAAACTTTTCTGAGAAAGGTAAAATTTTATTGGCTATGTAGTTTTAATCCATGAGCCATGTGCTAATATAGCCCATTTTCCAAATTACAAGCTAAATTTTGGCATATTGCTAGATCGCGCAGGACCTTTTCCACACCCTTGATGGGTTGGGTCAAGGGTTGTGGGCTCAAAGAATTAAATACTTACATTTCCCTGTGGCTTAGCTGTAAAGAGATGTGACAGTTGTAGTTGAGGTGTTAAAAATTCATGCCATTCAATAACATCAATATCTCTGATGGAAAAAAAAAAAAAGAAAAAAAAGAAAAAAGAAAAGAAAAGACAAGAAAAAATAATTTTAAAAATTCCAAGGCAACAGGGGTGGATGCAGGACTATCCTTAACAGGGAGCACATTTTATAGAAATGGGAACACATTCTAGCTAGAGGACACTTTGGAAAAGTATCAAGAAGAAAAGAGGAATCCAAAGTTGTCTCAGAAAGGGATGCGTGCCCCCTGCATCCCTCCCCTAAATCTGACCCTAATTCTTATAGTATGCATATTGGCCTCATTTTCATTTTGCATATTTGGCACATCTCAAACTAGGTCAGTGCATCCAATCAAAAATGACATACCCAGACTTGTCTGTGTCTATCAAATCAAAAATGTGGTTGGATTCCTCTTCATCAATATGAACCTGTAAAACATTTATGTTCAAAAATTAAATTTCAGTCAGTTGTGAACTTCCAAAGTGAACTTTGAAACTTCGCAAAGAACTTTTGAAACCACACTTCACAGGTTAAGGGAACTGAAGAGGTTCTGACAAAAATGGCTAGTGACTTTGATTTTCTGCTTTATAGTTCTGACTCCCAGTCTTCTGAAATGTTCCAAAAGCATGGAATTTCTTGTGTAATTAAATAATAATTACCTAAGTGACTTAATTAATTATTAATTAAGTCACTTAGGCCATTTTTATCTGCAACCAGGTTCAACAGTATATCGATCACTTACCCCTAATCTATCAAGTCCTTCAAAGAATTTATCTTTAGCAACTGCTAACCCTATTTTATTTCTGATTGAGGAGCCTTTGGCCAGTTGGTCAAAGAAATGTTGAGCTTGACTCAAGATTTCAGATACTTTGAGCTGAAACAAAATGCAAATTTTTAAATGCATGCAGGATTAGGATATTAAAGCAATTAATAAACCCACATTGAAAATCTAATTTTTTTGTTGTTGGTCATAAAGGTTGGTTCATTTCACAAAGTGTGTTTCCGTAACTCAGGAGTATACTCATGATCCAAAATTGTGATTGACTTTTCAAGTGGAATCGTCATGCAACTGAGCTAAACTTTATTATTGTTGCCATTTTTGATGACTAATTACCACTTCTTAACTATGGAAAAACTCACCAAAAGGGGTGGTCTTCCAAGAGCAGTGACTTTAATAGCAGCAAAACCATCCTCTGAGGCACCACTTGCAGCATCTATACAGTCCATAAATGTCTCTACTCTTTTGTCACACTCAGGTTCCCCAGTATAGAAATATGTACGTGCACTGAAAACACCTTTTCTTCTGTCAGCAAACTCAACATGAGGTCTGTACTTCTGAAAATCCTCTTCTTGATCTTGAATTGCACATAAGTCAATATTAATTTGAGATTAAATTGTGTGAATGCCAGCAAAATTAAAGCTAAAAAGATTTGATATTTTACAGCACTTGACACTAATCTCATAATCCGATTGGTTGATTAGAGTGTGTCGATCAATAAGAGGACAGATACACTTCTGATGCATTTGGGTGTGCATGTGCATTTTATTGATCCATATGATAAGGATTTTTTAACTTTTATCTCATATAATTGTTGTAAAAAATGAATTGAAGATGGTTTTTAGTTGTCTGCCCCCTTGATGCCATAAAGATGTTCAAAACTTTGCAGTGAAATCACTTGCTATGCTCATGATTCCACTTGAGTTTTGAACAATCTATGACATCAAGGGTGTGTCAATAAGAGGACAGACAACTCAAAACTATCTTCAAATATTTGTTAAATAGATTAGTTTTTGGATGGATGGACCATGCTGATCAATACATGATTGTGTCAGTGCCATATTGTCTGTAAAAACATTAGAAATTCCTTCTATATATAAATACTGCTCAACTAGTTTTAAATATATACTTTAATTGGATTGTACCTGTATCAATAGCTACTTTTGCAGAATCATCTTGTGGAGCATCACTGAAAAACAAACACATAAGATTTAGCATGATTGTATTGATAAATTATAATGTTCTCCACATTAAGCACCAGCTTCTAGCATTTTTACCAACAACATTGATGTCTCCCATGAGCTAGATTGCCATTTTTCTCTACTACTTGCAACTCAGAGAAAACCAAGACTTCTGCAACTCAGCACCTTATCAATATTAATCAGCTTAATAGACATTCCTGTCTGCATGGTCAACAGAGCTACAAGATGATCGAAACATTATAATTTTATAAAATCCCACTGATTGTTTTAAAACATACCCCATGGAATTCTCAACATCTTCTTCAGAAAGATCCTCTTCCACTGAATAATCAAGAATTGAACCTACTCCATATTGTTTGAGTTTGTGAATTGTTGGTTTGATGGACTCTTGGTCTTCTCCAGCCACAAAATGTCCATAAAAAGATCCTTTCATTAACCATCGAAATATTCTTTTACCACATACTCTTTGGCCTAATTTCATCAGCTTCAGAAAGAACAGTAAAACAAAATTATAAAAAGTATAATTACTTCTTAAAGCATATGAGTGTGAAATGGATGATGTTTGCTGCAACCTTGTAATCTATAAATGCAATCAAAATTCTTGCCGTGGTCATTATGATGCCAATTTTACCAGTCATATGAAAACTCTCTTCTACTGATCTATTACATGTAAATATTACCATTAGAGCTTTAAAATTAATATATATCTTGCCTCAGTGGATATGCTCGAGCTAATTTAGGGTTAGAACATAGTGGACACCCTTGGGACCATCATTTAGTATCGGTAATAACAAGAATTGCGGGAGTTGTTGTCACACATTTCTTTGTATTTTTGACTGCCAGGGATTAAGGAAGGAATGCAATTCATTCTGTCCTAAATGCATGTGTGTATATTGGAAACTATGAGGATTAACCTAATCCTAACACTAAAGCCAATGACACATTGAGTGATTTTTGCTTATATTGGTCAGGAGTGAATTTTGATCATTGCCTGAAAATCCTCATGTGTGTCTGCTGCAGTGGCAAATTTCCAGAGCAATCTTGATCGCTGGGTGCAACTACCAAAATCACTGATATCTAGCTGACAGGTCAGATATTGGTGATCCAATTCATTGGTGATCAGCAACAATCAAACTTCAATTGTGCCATTGGCTATATATATTGGCAATCAAATTCCTTGGAAATTGGCAATGATCAAAATTTCACTCCACCACCCTTCCAAACTGAGCATGCATGCTGCATGTGTGCAATTTTCATGCATGCAGCAGGCATCTATTGCAAATTGGCCCAATTTTGAAGTTGCATGCATGCAAACAAAGCATGCAAATAACATGCAAAATTGACCAACAAAATGCATGCAAAATTAATGCATGCAATTTAATTGGTGCAATTTGCAGGCATTAATTGCATGAATAATCAATTTTCATGAATTTGAGACAATGTGCAAATTTGCATGCATTAAATAAAATATATGTAAATGAATTTTGCATGCAGCAAATAAATGCAAATTATTATTAATTCAATCCAATTAATATTCAAAAAGCATCTAAAATCTCCTAGTATGTTATTGGCTTAAATACCCTAGTCCTAGTCTCTTCTGTCCCAGGAAGGTTTATAATCCTATTACATGTATACAGCGGTATTCATTACCCTAGTATATAATATAAAGTACATTCTAGGGTATTCTTGGAGTGGGACAATGCAGAGTCCCTCTGCCAATGAAATTAGGGGACATTTTGATTTGGAGACAAAATATAATATGTCATTTGCTTCGTCTCATGGCCATTTTTATACTAGAAGATGGACGGCTAGACAACCTTCATCTGATAAAACAGATACGTAACATAGTGAAATTGAAATTGAAAACAAAGGTGAAAGTGAAAATGAAACCTATATTAGAACATGAACAAAATTGATAAACAACAGCAGATGAAATATACATACTTTATACTATAAAGGTTAACATTGCATAATGTCACATCTTTCTGTATAGTTTATAACACATTTTTATAAGAAGAAATTATTTGGAACTGCAATTACTTAGCACCAACTCTATTCAACAAGACAAAATATAAGATTTCATTTGCTTCATTCTCATGCATGATAAGGCTCTCTTTTTCATGATCTTTCTTTTGTTTTGCTTAAAATGCATAACCAATACATTCAGGCACAACATTGCACCACAGGATAATTTTATTTGCAACAGTAGGAATTAAAACATATGGCCATTTTGGATCCGCCATTTTTATACTAGAAGACGGCTAAGCCATCTAGACGACCTTAACACATAATTTTAAGGATGTCTATTATAAAGACGAGACGACCTTTGGTTATGCCTTTAACGGAATATTCTTGGAAAGAGGTCTGGGTACAAGAGAATTCTTTGAATCTGAGTACAAGAATGACATTTACGTGGGAAAATATATGTAGCAAGGGTGTTTTTGGTCATCTCCTCTTTATACTGGACGACTTAAGCCGTCTGGCAAAATAAGGTAGACGATAAGGGCATTGTTTTTTGATGCCTTTAATTAGCTGTCAGACATCTGAGCCGTCTGCATTTTTTCTCGATTTTACACTAAAAGTTTAGGACATCTTAGGACTCTAAAGTCATCTAGACGTCTTAGCCGTCTCTAGTATAAAAACGGCCATTAATGCATAATTTGTGCAAAAATGCAGGCTATTAGTCAGAATGCATGAACACAATGCTGGTATCCATATAGCAATTCAAATTAATTTTGGACCTAAAGAACCAATTAATAATTAATTCTCATTCTCCAGAATGCTTCCAAGATTTAAGCACATTAAACTTTCATAGTCATAATTATGCATGCATGACTGATGAAGGTCGACATGCATGCACTGCAGCTTGGTTTTTAATAAACAAAAGAAACATTTTTTTATAACATAACTCTTTGTCATCAGATAAAACATATACGTAACATAGTGAAATTGAAATTGAAAACAAAAGTGAAAGTGAACATGAAACCTACATTATAACATGAACAAAATTTATAAACAATTGAATGGTGAAAGATGAAATATATATAAGCTGGTAACACTTAATACTCAGGGTTAACATTGCATAACGTCGCATCTTTCTGTATAGTTTATAACACATTTTCATAAGAAGAAATTATTTGGAACTGCAATTACTTAGCACCAACTCTATTCAACAAGGGAGAGTATAATCTGTATATTATGAAGAAGTTTCAAGTGGTTTTTACAACAGCGTAGAAACGAATAAACATTATACATGTATTTGTCTACATCATGCACGTGTACAATATAAGCTTAAGTTACGTGTACTGAGTGAGTGTAAACAATGAAAAGGCATTATGTAAGGCTTATATTAGTGACGGGAACTCGTCTAGGACTGGAAACTCGTCTTTTGACGGAAAACTCTTCTGACATGAATCCGGCGAAGGCCGGGGTTCAAAAAAATGAAAATATAAGTGGACGGGAAACTTGCCTGAATGATCTTTGACATGCCGTCTAAAAAAGACGAGTTCCCCGTCTTCTAATACTAATTCACCAATTAAAATCATATAGATAATGAGCATCTAAGTGCACATTAGGAGATAAAACGAAAAACACTTGTTGAGCAGCGTAAGATCAGCGAAGAGATTCCGTTCTAGAGCGAGATCGATGACATAACTTACATGCACTCAAGTTTCATGCTCACTATACACGGAAGTCTACTTGACAGACAAGAAAACCCCAAACTCCGACCCACAATTTTTAATTATTTTAAGACCTTACTTGTTTGTTTTTCTCTACAAGGAAGTCTACAGAACATAGCCTGAAGACCAGCAAAGCTCGCATGAGTTCGAGCGTTGTCTTGGAACCAAACGCTTCCTTGGGATCATCGAACGTAATCTTCGTGCGATCCGACGTTTCGGCTTTTAAGTCTTCGTTTCGTTGAGTGTAGGATGTCGTAACAGGATCTACTGACTTCCAGCGTACAGTAACATACCTGCTGAGTAGACGGTTGAACCTAAAATGTTTATAATTTCGAACAAGAGGGAACAGCTTTCCCGCCATGTTAACTTGTTCATGTCACATTCAAACTAAACATACCCTACTGCGGCACGTTTTGGTCACAACAATATGACGTCAGGATTTGGAGGCGTGGCATGGGTAGAGGGGCCGCTGACTCTGACCCATTGCCTTTAACTGTTTCAACACATAATAGCCTGCTTTGCTGACTGTACTTTTATATCGCTGCAGTCATATAGAGAAAAGGCCGTAAAAAGCTATGTTAATGCAAATTACTACAGCACGATCGTTTCATGGCAATGCTCCCTTTACAAACTAAAAATATATGAGCCCGCGCAATAATGATTAGCGGTATATCAAATAAGAATGTGTATTTCACCTAGCGGCCATTTTGTTTTCGTGTCTTGAAAAGTGTTGGTCAGTAGAATTACGAGTCCTAAAAGGGCTAAAAGCTCTTTCTAGTTTTTATACTTGTTTAAAATTTGGAATTTTGAAATAGTGTTCTTTCACATCGAGTGGAAGAATATACCTCTTGACTCATGAAATTCGGAAAAAAAATCTCGCTCTTCTCTGAGGAGCAACAGAAAGATTCGCGAAACACATAAGGAAGGTTGGTTTTGACATCCAGAAGCAAAATTCTGCACGTAGCACCATGCGAGATTGTAAGAACTGGTTAGAAGAAGGAAAATGGCTGTGGTTTCACTGGATGTAATGGCTGAGGCACCTCGTCTTGTTGTTAAATGAATGACAAACACTAGCCACAAAATACGGTAAGAAGATCAATTTCATTGTGAAATTTCGTTAAAAATAGTTCTTATATAACTACAATTTGATGTATTCTCCTCGATTTCAAGGAACATGTTTATCACCTTGATATCGATCTGTCAGTAATGTTTACTCTGTAATTATATCAATATTTACGGAGTTCAAGAACGTCATATATAATCCATGTATTTAGGGATTCATCGCCTGCCAGAAGTCAACACATTCTTCAAAAGGTGATCACACTACAACTTGCACGTGGCACCATTCCCACATTTCACATATCTTTTAACTGATGAACATAAAATGACATGAAAAAGTGTTTATCGTGTGATCTCCTCGTCTTTATGGTATCAACAACACTGAAATAACGAGCTCTTCGACAACTTCTACCTTTGCAATGCACAGGCCAGGGTAATCGGCTGGTTCACCCTTTACGATTTTAAGAAGATTTACACACAAATAATTGATGCCTGATATTTTGAATAAAGCAAAACTGAAATTATTTACAATAAAATATACACAGCAGACATAGAATCTAGTGACAAATAAGGGTAAATTAATTTACTGATTTCTACATGTAATTATATCTATCACATTTTGACCTCATTTTTGTTTCTCTTCAGGATGAACTAATAGACCAGAACATTTTACAGCTGTACAGATTATGTAGGTAACTACAGATTACATAATGTACAGATTTTCTTTCTGTATAATGGAAAGGAAAAGAAAAAATAATTAAAACTGACCCAATTAGAAATTTGTAAATCTGTGGTCTTAATGAACTAGGGGGCCTGACTCTGATTAGTTAAAACTATTTCAGGCACCCTAGCACCAAAACATATTGTAAAAAATAATGTCTATTGTATTATTATGTTGATGAATGGAGTGAATAAATTGAATTGTATGTACATTAAGAAGTGGTTCTCAGGGAGGGGTGTGGGTACAGGGGGTACATGCTCCACCTTAGCAATTAGACGACTTTTCAGAATCCTTTTCTTTTGAATAATTGTTCCAGGACATGCTCAGAATTCGGCAATTTCAAATTCATAATGGATCACCTGGCCCCTTCTTGAAGGGCAATCCATCCCTGCAGTTTTGGGGGATGGTGGGGGTAGGAATTACACAAGACAGTGTTGGCTGTCTTTAGCACTTTCAAATATAGCAAGTATTGAGTGTCTGACTGAATGATGTTTTTTGCAGTTCAACACTGACATATCATAAGTTTAGTTTGCTTGTTTCCTTTATCGCCACATAACAGTATTATTTTTTAGTGTGTCCTTTGGAATACATTCATACTCCATCAACTCATTGCTTTCTCTTATTTGATTCATAGTTTTCAAAAGTACTTGACGTAAACTAGTACACCTCACAAAAGTTACTGTTTTACTAACATGATTCTCAACAGTTTCAAATGTCCCACTCTCACATTCAAAGTATGATTCCTCCAAGTGTTCTCTAAGCTTTCAGTTTCTCTGAGCCCATGACATCCGGCTCTACTTGCTACTTCTATTAGAAGACGTTTAACAAGTCTCCACATTTCAAATGGAATTTCCTTTTTTAGTGCAGATGCTTGATCTATTGTGAGTTCCCAGAAATTTCTAGACAAGCTTTTTTGGCACATGATTCATAACTTTCTTTGTCTCTGTTAATTAAAGACGTTCTCTGTGTATTAATAGATTCCCTCTTGTTTATCTGACTCATTTTGTTTGGTAACAGTAGCCTGCATGAAATTTTCTTGTGTCCTACTTTTGTCCCTAAATGTTCTTTTCGAAGCCTGGCTACTAGGTACTTCTGGCCACCAAAGTTGCAATAGAACAACAGGTCTACCATGTGCATGTTTTTTTTACGCGGACAAAGCCATCTTTGGATTGATGTTGTTTCTTGTGCAGCACAGCTCTAAAAAATTGTTCTTGTAACAGTGTTGCTGGCTCGCTAATGTTTTCATCCAGTACGTTTTCCAGTGCAGCTTCTAGATTTTCAACTTCTGTTGCTTTCTTTGCAAACGTTTCGTCAAGAACTTTCTGAGTTGTATAACTTGTTAAGGACTTGATAAGTTGTTTTCCAATTTTTCGACAAATCGTTAAGACTAATATCCTCAATCAGTTCACCGAAGTCACGTTGACACAGGTTTTTCCAAAGTTGTTTTTGAGAACAAAAAGCGTTGAAAAGGTTGCAGGTAAGTCCAAAAGATTGAATGTCATTTGGTTTCAAAAACGACAAAATATGAAGAATGATTTCGCCAGGTAAATTCACAAGTAGTTGAAATGACATTTGAATGGTATCCTTGAACACGACACGACACGGCTTTTCTGGCACGACTGGCTTTGGAGGATTTTTTGTTCTTGAAATTACCTTTTTGAGAGTTAACTCTCGAGAAACATTGCAGTTTCCGATTGGCACGGTGGTGAAATAATGCCTTCCTACAGCCCTCGCAAAGGAGACCGTTGTTACAAATTTCGCCGGTAACCCCAAAACACGTTAAAATATATTCTCTATAATGCGTAGCTCTCGTTTTACATATAATGCAGACTTTAGGTATGTTGTTAAAGTGTAAAGAATATAAAAGCAAGAGTTTTGTTTCAGTTAAAACTTTCTTTTAAAAGCAAATTACCAACCCACGATGACTGCTGTCGCGCAATACCGCTGAGAATGTAAATACTAAACGCGGGCACATAATATCTTTAGATGGCCGCGCGAAACGATCGTGCTGTACAGGCTGGGGCAACTAATTACTGGGCTACCTGTGGTCGCCCAGTCTTAAATTACCTTTGTTTTTTCTGATTCGCGTGCAGACAAAATGCAAAAATTGCGCAATACACCTCCCCGTAATGCTTTGCGCGCGCAGGGTTCAAGGAGTGACTAGATACAAAATGGCCGCCATTAGAGATGAGATTTCGAAGTAAGTTTTTAGCCTTTTTCTTCGGTATTATTGTTGTTCTTTCCATATGTTAGATAGAATTAGCCTTTGAAAATCTAGAGGAGATTTGTTGTTGAATATTTTGCTGATTCATAGAAGATTTTAAAACTTCATCGATCGTACTTGAAATACGGAAGTCAAACTTCAAATCGGTCTTCTCAAAACCTAACCAAAGCATTCTAGCCGATCTATCGGGAACCACACACAATTCCAATAGACGTAGTACTTTTATTTGTCAATAATAAATTTAAGAAAAATACATGGAAATAAAGCTTTTGTTTTTTTTCAAAGTCTTGTTTTGAACAGTGATATATTTTCATGTGCGTGATCGAGAAAGAATACCAGTCAAGAGAATTACACGCATCACAGATAAATCCAGGAAAACTACAAGTCATCTGTTAAAAAAAATTGAATTATCACAGAGGAGTGAATCATTCCAATTTTATTTTGTCAAGTGATATAGAAACAAACCCTGGTCCTATTGATCCCTTTAAGACTATCCAAGCACCTTGTAGTCAAGTTTGGGTTGAAAGTAGGTACCAAGTGTGTAGCTATGTCCCTTAACATCACTAATATTTGAACTGTATGGTAGTTTATCTAGACTCAATCTAGAGTGTCCCGACAAACATTTTTAATGTTATAAACAGAAGAACCTGAAAAAATTTCCATATTCAATACTACCTTTAGATAAAATACACTACTACAGTCCAAGCTACAGTGGTATATTCATGACTGTTGTACACTAGAAACTTTTGATTACTGTACATCATTGGTGAATCCAATGCAGTCTTTATAATCACACAAAATTATATCTCATTCATAACAACAATAGGTTGTAGTACTGTGGCCATGTACAGTACCTCAGATGGTAAAAACTATTTGATTCTGACATGCTAGAAATGCAATTACTATGCCTCACCCTCAAGAAACCTGTGCCCTTTATTAGAATGCTGCTGTGCTATATCTTTGTATTCTCTTTGTTTTTCTCTGATAAAATCTACCTGGTATTGGAATTCAGAGACTTAGAGCTCATTTGTAGAACATGGAACAAAATTCCACAGTTCACTTAATACTTCTGCTGAATAGCCTATAATTAGATGCACACATAGGCTCAGAACCTAATGCACACACTGATCTGTACAACCCAATGCCAAAATCCACAGGTAGCCCAGTTACCCTGCCAACAGGGTCTAGTTGAAGGATGATTTTGTGGGCTTGTTTTAGTGGGCTTGTTTTTAAGTGCAAAACGGGATTTTCATAAAAAATTCGCATAAACACCGGTTTTTGACCTTATTTTTAAGTACAAAATGGGATTTTCATCCAAAATTTTGCATAAAAACCGATTATTGGCCTTATCTTTAAATGCAAAACAGGACTTCCATCATAAATTTTGCATAAACACTTGTTTTTGACCTTATTTTTAAGTGCAAAACGGGATTTTCATCCAAAATTTCGCATAAACACTGGTTTTTGACCTTATTTTTAAGTGTAAAATGGGATTTTCATCCAATATTTTGGCATAAAAACCGATTTTGGACCATATTTTTAAGTTCAAAACGGGATTTTCATCGAAAATTTTGCATAAACACCGTTTTTTGACCTTATTTTAAAGTGCATAACGGGGTTTTTTATCCAAAATTTTGCATAAAACCGATTAGTGGGCTTGTTTTTAAATGCAAAATGGGATTTTCATAAAAAAATTCGCATAAACACCGGTTTTTGGCCTTATTTTTAAATGCAAAACGGGATTTTCATCCAAAATTTTGCATAAAAACCGGTTTTTGACTTCTTTTTTAATTGCAAAACAGGATTTTAATCCAAAATTTTGAATAAAAACCGGTTTTTGACGGTTTTTTTTTTAAGTCATCACTAAATCACTTCCATCCCGGTTCTATTCGGGTTTTTTACTAGCATGAAGTTATGTGTTTAGATAAGTTTAAAGAATTAATCTGAAATTAACTAGATATTAAAACAAACCACCTTGCAGTCTCTAAAATATCGTAAAGTTTTGCAGACACTAGGGAACGTTGAGGGGGGCCTAGCGGGGTTACGAATACCGCAATCCCGCAAGAAAAATTCGAAAATACCGCAATCCCGCACGAAAAAATAGTCAACCCGCATGAAAAATTCGAAAATAGCGCTCACCACACGAAAAATTCGAAATACCACTCCCACGGGACCTCACGCGCAAAAACAACAATCACCGAAACATGAAATTTTCTATCGAGCGCCAGAAGCAAAATCCCGCATCTCGCAGGGCTCAAAAATACCGCATTACCGCAATTTCAAAACGTTTTTCCCGTAATACCGCAGCTCAAAAAAGAAAATACCGCATACCGCAGGGTTTGAGCCCGCAATACCGCAATTTTTTTTCTAAAATACCGCAATACCGCACAAAGAAATGCGCAATCCCGCAAACCCCTAGGTCCCCCTCAACGTTGCTTTGTCGTGAACTTAGAGAAGTTACATAACACAGGGATGTTGCAGTGACAAAAGAGCAGGTACTGGGTTTTTTCCAAGATCAATTATACCAT